>VSWD01000004.1:27103494-27703494 GCA_033119305.1 Pinctada imbricata
AAAATGAATTTAATTTCGACATCTTGCGATATTCTCGACGAAATGACCCTTTGCAGCCTCTCCTGTACAATCCTAATTCCAAGCTTCCATTATAGATATGTACATATACATGTAGGTCATGCATGTATGTGTAAAACTGATCAAAATCTGTCTTTTTAGGCATAAAATCATACAAAGGACATTTATAGGACGCTATGAGTTTTATAAAATTATACTTTTAATATATTGTACTCTGACTCAAGACTTTCATCAGTAAATCGTGAATTTTGTGTAAAAAATTCGTCTGCTACAATACACGTGCACTGCTCTGCCGCAGCACGCTGTTTGCTATTTTTATCGACGCTCTAAGATAAGAACCGCCCAATGCCCCAGATACTCTCGATGGCTTACCCACCGGTATTTCGACAAATTGGAGTTCGGCCTTTAAGTGAAATTTTATGGTAATTCTTCAAAGTCAGATAACTTGTAAGAGCAAGATTATTTTTTTCTGTCACAGCACAAGCAAATTTATTTTATTCATTCAAATTCAGAGCAATTTTTTTTTCGAAAAAAATAACACCCCAAGCCCCCCCCCCCCCCCCCCGAATATCAAATGGACCGTGCCTTAGCATATGTAATTACCGTAATAAACATAATTATCGTCAGGATCTTCTTTGACTCATAAAGTGATTTTTCTGTAATTTGAATAAATATCATTTTCAAGTGACTTTCAATAACTTTAAAGTATAAAAAAACTGTTCATGATTTTGATCTTAATTTATGTTTGATCCATCTGTGTGTTGCTTTGGGCCCCTTGCGTTATGCTGTCCGTTTGTATGATCATCTTACAGCGAGGAGGCTATTTTACACAACAATTGTGCTGTCTTTAAGACCTCTGTGTTATCTGAAAAGTGAGAGGGTTGTTCGCGCGTAATCCATATAACCACACAATCTGCTGCTGACTTAGCAGATGACCGTCCTAAGTCGGCACCGATTTTCCATTGGTCTCGTTGGTTTGCGTTTGATGTTTCTGTGATGTGGGGTTCCTTGTCCCATTTGCATCTCTGTCTGTGCGCGTCTGCCCTGTGTTTTTGTATGGGTTTTTTTTGGTGTTTTGCTCTGGTTGCTACAACTGAGTGTCGTTGGAGATCCCATCCTTCTTGAACAAATTGTACATGAACAATGTCATTCAATCATTCATATATGAGAAGTACACAAGAGAAGAAGTAGTACAGCTGTAGTTCAGGGGAATATGGCATAATCAAAGATATGGATCTCATTGTTTAGATTGAGGATCACTGACAAGGGTTAAGTACCCGAAATGTGCATGTCTGGTCCATGCTGGCTGCAGGTTTATCCTTCTTAAATGATGCTATTGAATTTGAAGACGTGTAACATGTCAAAGCAATAAGTTTCTTTAAAGTCAGTATAGTTGAACACCAGCAGACAGAACATCAGAAAAGACGACGACAGCAAATAACATGGGGATAATGCGATACATAGCAGGATCTAGATACATTCCAATATAAACAAAAGAAAGGAGGGGATCTCCAACAACACTAGGTTGCAGCACCAACAGCAAAACCCCAAAACACCCAATTAAAAGCAAAACACACACACAGAACAGACACCCACAGAAAGATACGCAAAAGGGACAAGAAACACCAACTCATACCATAGAAACATAAAACATAAAAGACCACACATGAACCAACGAGACCAATTGGCAACCGGTGCCGACTTAGGACGGCCATCTGCCACGTACGTAGCAGACGGTGTGATTATCCTGGATTACTTGCGAACAAACCTCCCACTATTCCAATTTCCCAGAGGTCTCCAAGAAAACTGCCCATTACACAATATGACACAGTGAGACATGAATGACAATACATACCAAAAAAATCTGTCCAAATATGTCGGTCGTCCCGATACAGCAGCTTATGAGAGCGGCTGAAACAGATATTATTCAGATGTTAAACTTTTTGATCGACAACATTTTTGTGGTGTTTGGAGGAAAGGTCTTTCAGCAAATTGTCGGAATTCCAATGGGGACCAATTGTGCCCCACTCCTTGCCGACATTTTCCTTTACTCGTACGAAGCTGAATTCATTCAATCTTTGGTCTCTGAAGGGAAAAGATACTTAGCTTCTGACTTCAACTTCACTTATAGATACATAGACGATGTGTTGTCCATCAATAATCCGAAATTCGCAGATTACCTGAGCAGAATCTATCCTTCAGAGCTTGAAGTCAAAGAAACTACAGAGACAAATAATTCAGCATCCTATTTGGACATAATGTTGTCCTACGACACTGATGGTCACATGAACACCTCACTCTATGACAAACGTGACGACTTCAATTTCAGCATTACAAACTTTCCTTTTCTGAGTAGCAACATCCCTTCATCGCCTGCTTATGGCGTGTTCATATCTCAGTTGATACGCTATGCCAGAGCAAGTACGAAACATACGGATTTTGTTCTGAGAGCTAGGCGTCTTTCAGATAAGCTTCTCAGTCAGGGATATGTTTGTGACCGACTAACATCGTCACTGAGGAAGTTCTACGGTCGATACGGGGAACTCGTCATACACTATTATGTCCCACTCTCCAGAATGGTGGGTGATATTCTGTCATAGACCATTTGAACCATCCAACCCAAGATTGTACTCTATGTCTTCCGAAATGGAAGTTACCGGATGTGACAGTTCTACCGAATTGAAGCGGCGGGTGTTGCATGCAAGCAGGAGATGCTTACTCTTCCTGGGCACCTGATCTCACTCCCATATCGGGAGTTCGCTTCTTTTCATGTGGTGGAGGTTTTTGTTTGTTTGCTTTGGTTCCTGTTTTGTCCTGATTTTGTATGCCTTCGGTTTCTGATTTTCTGAATTATCGATTTTGTGCTGTATACAGGGATATGGTCATTATCCATATTTGTCATTTTTACCACTGTCCATGTGTCACTGCTGGTGGACAAATTGTCCCCGAGGGCACTTGTCGGGCAGTATTTTGCTTCAATGGATAGTACACAAGAGACCTACAAAGTGGCTGGGGCGTCGCCCACTATAAAAAGGCCCCAACCTGTTGCGTCTACGGACACATACGCAACAGGTAATTTAGGTGTCCCTAGAATTAGACTACATGACATTAGAGACGAGACATTTGTAGTGAGTAGAAACCATGAGTTTTGGTACAAACATGCAGACGGGTATATTAAAATCAAGCCCTGTAAGATTGAAGTGGTCGATATACTAAAAGAGCACCAATTTTCACCAAGCGATTGCTCATTTTCTAAGTGCGGCACGAAGAACTGCAAAACTTGTAACATCCTTATAACAGACACTTCATTCTCAAGTAATCTCACAAAACAAACATTTAACACGCATAGTTTTGAACACCTAAACTGTATGACATCTAATGTTGTGTACGGAATAGAGTGCTCACTTTGTGGATTGATTTATGTGGGTGAAACCAAAGGTAAGCTCCGAACCAGAATGTCAGGACATCGGTCAAAAATAAATAATAAAGGAAGTCAACTTCTTTACCGGCATTTTGACCAGGCCGATCATTCTGTTTTATCTATGAGAGTCAGAATCCTGGAGAAAATATATCACCCCACAAACAATCCCAATTTGAGCACACCTTTCCGTCGCAACAGAGAAGAGTTCTGGATAAAAAATCTTAACACTGCAGCGCCCTATGGGTGCAACGACAATATAAGCAGCTTAGGAAACTTAACAAGTCCAGGTTGTCAATCCGTAAATGTGAATAGCTTATTCAACAGACAAAAAAGAAGACCTCGAAGTCATGGCATTCCTAAATATAATAGGCCTGAGATACATAGTTTCTCCTTCGATGACTTGGTTCCATTTTTGAATGAGCCCCTAGGCCTGCATTATATTCGTACCAAATTATACTCTGTTCCTTTACGGAAGTTACACGAAATCTACGAATATACGAAGGACCTCACTTATACCGATACACGTTCCCCAGAATACAGACTACAAGGAGTCATCTTGGACATTTCTACCTTTCGTTTATTTCAAGCAGTTAGATCAGATAAATCAGAGGAGAAAACAAACCGTCCTTTCATTAAAGTAAAATTTGCAAACAAAGGTATTGATAGATTGAATCTTGGTCAAATTTTGAATCACAAAACTGTCACAGAAAAAATCCCACCATATTTCAAAAGACAAGAAACTCCTTGTATTTCCTATAGCTACACACCAACAGTTGCATCTAAAATTTACAATTACAAACGATTCTTGCAGTGCATTGATTTAAGTAATCCCTCACTACATCCACTTCCTTGCGAATGTTCTTCATCGGATTTTAACTACTCTCCTTGTGGACACGTTATTACAGGTGACCTTAGTATAGTCAAGAACGACAAGTTGAGAGATTTGTTAAAAAAGGGTCCCAAATACAGAGAAAGTATGTCCTTACACATGGAACCAAAATTTCAAAATTATCATGGACTCTTGTGAAGAATATGCAAGACGTTGGGCAAAGAAAGAGGATGTACAGCTCGACACACTTTCCGAATGGATAAAATCCATCAGAGGGTTACTTTTATCTAGAATTAACCGATTAAAAACAAATGTGAGCACCAGATTCGAGTCTATATTTAAAGACCCTGATGTTATCACAGAGCTTACCTACCTCCAAGAACATTATGTCATCACACCAGCGGACAAAGCCTCAAATAATTACACATTTACTGGCAAAAAGTTCTATTTCGAAAGTCTAGTTAAAGAGTTGGGTTTAAATTCAACACCTGGAAATCCCACTTACACCCCAACTAACCTTTCTGCCTCTGAAATAATAGATAACCACAAAGCAGCTCTTTCTTCCTTTGGCTTCCAAACTAACAATTTAGATTTAGATTTACCATACTTATACTACATACCTAAAATGCATAAGAATCCGTACAAACAACGTTTCATCGCTGGTTCCTCAAAATGTTCTACCAAATATGTATCGATCTTACTCACCAAAGTTTTATCTGAAATCAAATCTGGGCTTCAAAAATATTGTTCGACAGTATATTCTCGCAGTGGTATCAACCAGATGTGGATTTTAAAGAATTCGAAGGAACTTTTAGAACATCTGAAATCCACTCATTTTAGTAAAGTTCATTCGATCAAAGCCTTTGATTTTTCGACACTTTACACTACAATTCCACATTCTAAATTGAAAGAAAGACTCGCAAAAATTATAAGTAATGCGTTTACAAGTAAGAACGGTAATCGCAAATACAAATTATTGTTGTGAACTATGACAAAACCTACTTTGTGAAAGAAAAGTCCGATTCTGAAAATAAGTACACTGAAACAGATATTATTCAGATGTTAAACTTTTTGATCGACAACATTTTTGTGGTGTTTGGAGGAAAGGTCTTTCAGCAAATTGTCGGAATTCCAATGGGGACCAATTGTGCCCCACTCCTTGCTGACATTTTCCTTTACTCGTACGAAGCTGAATTCATTCAATCTTTGGTCTCTGAAGGGAAAAGATACTTAGCTTCTGACTTCAACTTCACTTATAGATACATAGACGATGTGTTGTCCATCAATAATCCGAAATTCGCAGATTACCTGAGCAGAATCTATCCTTCAGAGCTTGAAGTCAAAGAAACTACAGAGACAAATAATTCAGCATCCTATTTGGACATAATGTTGTCCTACGACACTGATGGTCACATGAACACCTCACTCTATGACAAACGTGACGACTTCAATTTCAGCATTACAAACTTTCCTTTTCTGAGTAGCAACATCCCTTCATCGCCTGCTTATGGCGTGTTCATATCTCAGTTGATACGCTATGCCAGAGCAAGTACGAAATATACGGATTTTGTTCTGAGAGCTAGGCGTCTTTCAGATAAGCTTCTCAGTCAGGGATATGTTTGTGACCGACTAACATCGTCACTGAGGAAGTTCTACGGTCGATACGGGGAACTCGTCATACACTATGATGTCCCACTCTCCAGAATGGTGGGTGATATTCTGTCATAGACCATTTGAACCATCCAACCCAAGATTGTACTCTATGTCTTCCGAAATGGAAGTTACCGGATGTGACAGTTCTACCGAATTGAAGCGGCGGGTGTTGCATGCAAGCAGGAGATGCTTACTCTTCCTGGGCACCTGATCTCACTCCCATATCGGGAGTTCGCTTCTTTTCATGTGGTGGAGGTTTTTGTTTGTTTGCTTTGGTTCCTGTTTTGTCCTGATTTTGTATGCCTTCGGTTTCTGATTTTCTGAATTATCGATTTTGTGCTGTATACAGGGATATGGTCATTATCCATATTTGTCATTTTTACCACTGTCCATGTGTCACTGCTGGTGGACAAATTGTCCCCGAGGGCACTTGTCGGGCAGTATTTTGCTTCAATGGATAGTACACAAGAGACCTACAAAGTGGCTGGGGCGTCGCCCACTATAAAAAGGCCCCAACCTGTTGCGTCTACGGACACATACGCAACAGGTAATTTAGGTGTCCCTAGAATTAGACTACATGACATTAGAGACGAGACATTTGTAGTGAGTAGAAACCATGAGTTTTGGTACAAACATGCAGACGGGTATATTAAAATCAAGCCCTGTAAGATTGAAGTGGTCGATATACTAAAAGAGCACCAATTTTCACCAAGCGATTGCTCATTTTCTAAGTGCGGCACGAAGAACTGCAAAACTTGTAACATCCTTATAACAGACACTTCATTCTCAAGTAATCTCACAAAACAAACATTTAACACGCATAGTTTTGAACACCTAAACTGTATGACATCTAATGTTGTGTACGGAATAGAGTGCTCACTTTGTGGATTGATTTATGTGGGTGAAACCAAAGGTAAGCTCCGAACCAGAATGTCAGGACATCGGTCAAAAATAAATAATAAAGGAAGTCAACTTCTTTACCGGCATTTTGACCAGGCCGATCATTCTGTTTTATCTATGAGAGTCAGAATCCTGGAGAAAATATATCACCCCACAAACAATCCCAATTTGAGCACACCTTTCCGTCGCAACAGAGAAGAGTTCTGGATAAAAAATCTTAACACTGCAGCGCCCTATGGGTGCAACGACAATATAAGCAGCTTAGGAAACTTAACAAGTCCAGGTTGTCAATCCGTAAATGTGAATAGCTTATTCAACAGACAAAAAAGAAGACCTCGAAGTCATGGCATTCCTAAATATAATAGGCCTGAGATACATAGTTTCTCCTTCGATGACTTGGTTCCATTTTTGAATGAGCCCCTAGGCCTGCATTATATTCGTACCAAATTATACTCTGTTCCTTTACGGAAGTTACACGAAATCTACGAATATACGAAGGACCTCACTTATACCGATACACGTTCCCCAGAATACAGACTACAAGGAGTCATCTTGGACATTTCTACCTTTCGTTTATTTCAAGCAGTTAGATCAGATAAATCAGAGGAGAAAACAAACCGTCCTTTCATTAAAGTAAAATTTGCAAACAAAGGTATTGATAGATTGAATCTTGGTCAAATTTTGAATCACAAAACTGTCACAGAAAAAATCCCACCATATTTCAAAAGACAAGAAACTCCTTGTATTTCCTATAGCTACACACCAACAGTTGCATCTAAAATTTACAATTACAAACGATTCTTGCAGTGCATTGATTTAAGTAATCCCTCACTACATCCACTTCCTTGCGAATGTTCTTCATCGGATTTTAACTACTCTCCTTGTGGACACGTTATTACAGGTGACCTTAGTATAGTCAAGAACGACAAGTTGAGAGATTTGTTAAAAAAGGGTCCCAAATACAGAGAAAGTATGTCCTACACATGGAACCAAAATTTCAAAATTATCATGGACTCTTGTGAAGAATATGCAAGACGTTGGGCAAAGAAAGAGGATGTACAGCTCGACACACTTTCCGAATGGATAAAATCCATCAGAGGGTTACTTTTATCTAGAATTAACCGATTAAAAACAAATGTGAGCACCAGATTCGAGTCTATATTTAAAGACCCTGATGTTATCACAGAGCTTACCTACCTCCAAGAACATTATGTCATCACACCAGCGGACAAAGCCTCAAATAATTACACATTTACTGGCAAAAAGTTCTATTTCGAAAGTCTAGTTAAAGAGTTGGGTTTAAATTCAACACCTGGAAATCCCACTTACACCCCAACTAACCTTTCTGCCTCTGAAATAATAGATAACCACAAAGCAGCTCTTTCTTCCTTTGGCTTCCAAACTAACAATTTAGATTTAGATTTACCATACTTATACTACATACCTAAAATGCATAAGAATCCGTACAAACAACGTTTCATCGCTGGTTCCTCAAAATGTTCTACCAAATATGTATCGATCTTACTCACCAAAGTTTTATCTGAAATCAAATCTGGGCTTCAAAAATATTGTTCGACAGTATATTCTCGCAGTGGTATCAACCAGATGTGGATTTTAAAGAATTCGAAGGAACTTTTAGAACATCTGAAATCCACTCATTTTAGTAAAGTTCATTCGATCAAAGCCTTTGATTTTTCGACACTTTACACTACAATTCCACATTCTAAATTGAAAGAAAGACTCGCAAAAATTATAAGTAATGCGTTTACAAGTAAGAACGGTAATCGCAAATACAAATATATTGTTGTGAACTATGACAAAACCTACTTTGTGAAAGAAAAGTCCGATTCTGAAAATAAGTACACTGAAACAGATATTATTCAGATGTTAAACTTTTTGATCGACAACATTTTTGTGGTGTTTGGAGGAAAGGTCTTTCAGCAAATTGTCGGAATTCCAATGGGGACCAATTGTGCCCCACTCCTTGCTGACATTTTCCTTTACTCGTACGAAGCTGAATTCATTCAATCTTTGGTCTCTGAAGGGAAAAGATACTTAGCTTCTGACTTCAACTTCACTTATAGATACATAGACGATGTGTTGTCCATCAATAATCCGAAATTCGCAGATTACCTGAGCAGAATCTATCCTTCAGAGCTTGAAGTCAAAGAAACTACAGAGACAAATAATTCAGCATCCTATTTGGACATAATGTTGTCCTACGACACTGATGGTCACATGAACACCTCACTCTATGACAAACGTGACGACTTCAATTTCAGCATTACAAACTTTCCTTTTCTGAGTAGCAACATCCCTTCATCGCCTGCTTATGGCGTGTTCATATCTCAGTTGATACGCTATGCCAGAGCAAGTACGAAATATACGGATTTTGTTCTGAGAGCTAGGCGTCTTTCAGATAAGCTTCTCAGTCAGGGATATGTTTGTGACCGACTAACATCGTCACTGAGGAAGTTCTACGGTCGATACGGGGAACTCGTCATACACTATGATGTCCCACTCTCCAGAATGGTGGGTGATATTCTGTCATAGACCATTTGAACCATCACTGATGAGGGTTATGTACCCGAAACGTGCATGTCTGGTCCACGTTGCCAATTTATCTGTTCTTAAATGATGCTATTCAATTTGAAGACGTTTACATCCAACCCAAGATTGTACTCTATGTCTTCCGAAATGGAAGTTACCGGATGTGACAGTTCTACCGAATTGAAGCGGCGGGTGTTGCATGCAAGCAGGAGATGCTTACTCTTCCGGTACCTGATCTCACTCCCATATCGGGAGTTCGCTTCTTTTCATGTGGTGGAGGTTTTTGTTTGTTTGCTTTGGTTCCTGTTTTGTCCTGATTTTGTATGCCTTCGGTTTCTGATTTTCTGAATTATCGATTTTGTGCTGTATACAGGGATATGGTCATTATCCATATTTATCATTCATAATAGATGATAATTTGTAACAGTTTACTCTGTAGAAACTAAACCGCTATGGATTTATTAGCATTATACGTATATGAATTGTTAAGACCAATATACCCACTTGTCGCTGCATTTGTACATTAGCTGTATAGTAATCATTCGTTGGAATATCCGGATTATGTCGCACACACTCTCACTTATACGGATATACCGAAGTATTCTGTAATGTACATTTTTTGTTTTGTTTTTATAAAGCCTTCTCACTGTAAGCTGATAACAAAACAAAAATACTGTAAAAGGCAGGATCCTTAGACAGTATATGTACAAATAAAATGTGGAAATGGATATCTAAAGCGTCGTCAATGAAAACAAGTCCGTGCTCTACAAACGAGCGCAATAAATAACAAATATGGATAATCACCATATGCCTGTATACAGCACATAATCGACAATTAAGAAAATCAGAAACCGAAGTCATACAAAATCAGGATAAAACAGGAACCAAACCAAAACAAACAAACAAAAAACAGCTATCACATGAAAAGAAGCGAACTCCCGATTTGGGAGTGAGACCAGGTGCCCAGGAAGAGTAAGCATCACCTGCGTGCATGCAACACCCGTCGCTTCAATCCGGTTACTTCCATTTCGGAAGACATAGAGTACAATCTTTGGTTGGATGGTTCAAATGGTCTATGACAGAATATCATCCACCATTCTGGAGAGTGGGACATCATAATGTATGACGAGTTCCCCATATCGACCGTAGAACCTCCTCAGTGTCGATTTTAGTCGGTCACAAACATATTCCTGACTGAGAAGTTTATCTGAAAGACGCTTAGCTCTCAGAACAAAAACCGTATATTTGGTACTTGTTCTGGCATAGCGTATCAACTGAGATTATTTGAGAAGTTATTTGAGAAATTATTTGAGAAGTCCGACAGCAATCGGTACAAAGTTTTCTCAGGCGAGATTTGAATGGCTCATTATGGATTTCCATTGTCACAATTGGCCCAGCGTGCCTTGATGATAATACCGTACACGACTTCAGTGCCAAACTTAATATTCTTGTGATTATTTCCTCCGTTAAAAAGGCAACAAACTGCTCCATTTGATTAAAGTTTGATATGCTTTTGATGGTTATCAAGGAACCGTAACATCAAGCACAGATATTCAAAGTGAAACATACTCTGATGCTGCAATTGTGCTGCATTTCGAATATTATGAGAAAGAGTTCTGTGAATTTTCTGGAACCGTCAAGCCTATCACATAAAAAAATTCAATGGATCTACAACACAACTAGGTTGCAGTACCCACAGAAAAGGATCGAAAGTCCCCCATGTGAAAATACATGAATAGACAATAAAAAAGAGACACAATGTTGAACGTTTTCAAATTCAATAGCATCATTTAAGATCAGATAAATTTGTAGCATGGACCATACATGCACATTTCGGCTACTTTACCCTCGTCAGTGATCCTCAATCTAAACGATGTAATGTGGCCAAAGAGTGTGAAAATTATTTCGTCCAAAAATGTATCGAAAGACGTAGCAGAACATTTTCAATCTCCATGGCCACAATGCAACACCAACCGCTACACATAAACCAACGGAAAAAAAAAGACTTGTAAGGAATTTTCCCCTCAGTGCATTAGATATGTATTTTGATAGCTCTTTGACAAATATTTAAGGTCAAAATAAGGATTTCGCTATTCATATATTCACTTGTTAACTGTAGTCCCTCACTGATTGAATTATCATTGCTGATATAACATTTGTTAATTGAAGAGTGAATCAAAGTTGAGCACAAAACGCAAAAACTATGACACTAGAATGATATCCTAAGGAACTAACACTAACAGTACATCAACAGTAATTCCGTCTTTTCGATTTTACAGTCCTACGTTCGATTTGTGCAGGTATCTAACGTAAACGCATTGTGACGTCATTAAATTCATTTGAAAACGTCATATATACATGTATGTAAGCCTGTTTAGTTACTCTCTATTTCGAAAAGACCGAATACCTAGCTAACGCTTGAATTATAAATTGAAATATATACCACATTCCCTGGTAAGATGGCATTGAGGTTAGTGTATGCGAACATAACTAAATATTTATCATATGTTTAGCGATAACTTTACTCGGTCACTCCGTATAGTTTAAAAGTCCTTGCTATGAGATAACCAGTTTTAAAATAATCGATTTAAAGGGTCAAAATGTAGGACAATCAAAACATGAAGTAAACATTAGTACTGCATCGTCTTATTTAGCAGAACAGGATGAAAAAAAAAACTTTTTGATAGATATGTCCGTTTTAGACGTGGTTCTATCTGAGGAAGTGATGGATAGTATTCAAGTCTAAGATATGATACGAAAGGTATGATGGACACAGAAAGTATTGGAAACAGATAATGTTATTGGAATAGACGGATCGAACAATATGGAAATCAATGTTTTATCAAATATAGAGATGATAAGAAAGTTTAATCTGAATAGAATTGAAGATCCTTACTCTATTAGCGAATGTACCGATGGCAGTATATGGATCGGTGGTTATGGATATGTGTACAAGATGAACCATGATTGCTCTACGGTCCTCCATCAGATAAACACAAGAGATGACATGTGCTATAACTACATAGCGTGTTTACATTCAGGCGATGCTGTTGTTTCTTATGGTCACAAAGAATACATAGACAGATTCACCTCTGACGGCAGGAGAGTGGAATTCAAAGACCTATTTCCTGGGTCGACTCACGATATTGCCGTAAATAACCGTGATGAAGTTTTTGTCAATGTTGACTTCGAATCAATTGTCGTATTGTCAAAGGAAGGGAAGCAACTCAGAGAACTGAAAATAATTGGTGGAGTTCAAACATTTAGTGTAGACAGAGACGGGTACATTATTGTTGCACATCGAGGTTCAAGTATTACACGATTAGATAGTATAAGTGGAGAAATGATAGTATCATGGGCCGTTCCCGTGTTTAACATAGAACGTCTCACATGTGATAATTTTGGCAATCATCTTGCCACAAATAGGAAGAAGGATATCTATTTCTTCAGCAAGAATACAGAAGATAAGAGAACTTTCACTTTGGACTGTGATATGATCAGAGGGATTAGGGTGGAACAAGATGGTCATTTACTGATACTAATAAAAGGAGATAATAAATTTCAGATAATGAAAATTAAGTATTTAAGTTATTTGGAGTAAGAATAAAAATATGTACACTTCAAAATAATATAGGGCAATGAAATGTTCTGTTCCACGAAAACACATTTATATAATTCTTTATTGTATTTCACTCATTTCATAAAGAGCAATGATATTGTATGTGATTATTCATTATTTGATATGGACGCGTGATTCTGTCTAAATTGTACTCTGAAATCATACATTAGATAAATCTGACGCTATGTGGCAGGGGGTTATACCTTTAGTTTATTTAACACCACTATCGTGCGTTCTTCGAGACCTCTTGCGAACCGGGGTTGTGCGCTTGTAATCCGGATAACTAAAGCGTTAGCTTATGGCGTAGCAGATTGCCGTCCTAAGTCTGCACCGGTTACCAATTGGTCTCGTTGGTTTATGTGTGGTATTTTTGTGCTCGATGTTTCTGTGTTGCTTTTGTGTTCCATGTCCCTTTTGAGTCTCTTGCTGTGGGTGTCTGCTCTATGTTTTTGCATAGTTTGCCTTGGTGTATGGCTGTGAGTACTGTAACCAAGTATTGTTGGAGATCCGCTCCTTTCTTGGAAGTGTCAAAACATAATATTTAGATGTTCGACATGCCATTCTACAAATGAGTTAAAGAAGGTACTGACGATAATCTCATCAGCACTCACAATAGAGCACAAAATTGAGCATCGACGAATCCCTAGCAAGCTAGAGATGGGACCATGTACCCGAGAGGAGAAAGCATCCCTTGTTTGGCAAGCCGCCCCACCGTCGGTGTTCACGCACGAAAATGAAAATAATATCTAAAATGCATGCACTGTCTGAGGTTATGTCTATATAGAAAATGCTATGGCGACCATGTCAGGGAAAAATATTCAAAACACTTACTGTCAAATCCCTCGCGGGGAACATTTTTACGAGCTCACCATGGCAAAGGTCATAAGTGTGACACAAATGAGTTAAAGAAGATCCTGGCGGTTATCTCAACAGCGCTCACAATAGAGCACAAAATTGAGCATCGACGAACCCCTAGCAAGCTAGAGGTTACACCAGGTGCCATTTAAATAAACATTAAAAAGTACCAATCAGTTACTCACAAATTCATATGACATCAATCTCTTTATCGAAGACATAGTAAAAGAAAAAAAAAATCGTTCGCAGCACTAGTGGACTTTGAATACATCGTTCTAGATACGTATGTTCGTTGATTCATCTGTATACAGTGATCAGAAGTACCATTATTTGAAATTGCATTGCACGGAGAAAATCACAAATCAAAATACCTTCCTATTAACAAATTAATTTCTGCTACCTCATAAGAAAATATACTATTTAATGTTCATAAGGAATCAAAGAAGGTAATTCATTAATAAGAGATCAAAGAAACGAATCTTATATTTTCTTCTGTTGATGCAGGTATCAACCGAAACATTTGACGGAAAACTGCATCAACGCGCATAGTCCCCGTTCTAGCTAGATGTCGTAAGTTCGGAGGAGGGGTGCGCATTGATACAACTCCCCCCCCCCCCCCCAACGAAAACAATTTATGACATCCGTCATGATTCAGACAGCCAACTATCGTCTGTCTCTCTATCTTTGGAATAAGGACCACTCTGAGAAAATACTACATGTACAATTTATTTTTCAGTAAGTAGAAAATAAATAGTACCCTTGAAATTTTAATCTAAAAGTCAACAATTCGTATTTTCAGCTACGAGTTTATTCGTGTTTGAGGGAATCCCCGGTTCTAAAAAATAGTGCCATAGATACACCTCCGTGAAAAATTTTGTTGATCGATGTATCAGAATCTTCGTTTCTTGAAAATAACAATGGAAATTACATGATTAATGTTGCATTAGAAAAGGGTTACTCATGCCCATAAAATAGGCGCCAGATTCCTAGAAAAAAAATTTTAGAAATACATCTTAACCTCCCGTTTCTCTTCTCTTTACTACTTCCTTATAGGATAGAGAAGAGAAAGGGCGTTTTAGATGGGTTATAATTTTCTCTCTAGGAATCTGGTGCCTGTGGCCCATACAGGTACACATGAATTAGGCACTAACTAGTCGATGACATTCAGGACAAAATCTAAAAGACGCCTATTTACCATATAACCAAATATTTTCGCGATGTACTAATTTTCGTTATAATCGCGAGTGATATAGAATCTCGGAAAGTTGTTCTCTCCAAACTGTGTTTGATAAGGTTTATCATAAAGTGTTAAATCTGTTGTTCATATTGTACACGTGTCATTCTTCTTCATCCCATTAAACGTTATGAGGGGCGAATTGAGTGAATTCTTATGATAGAACTTACTGAAACTTTAATAAAGGGTACAAAACAATAAAATCATATGATCAAAATCAGGATAAAACATGAACCAAACCAAAGCAAAGAAAAAAAAAAAAAAAGAAAAACCTCCACAACACGAAAAGAAGCGAACTCCCAAAATGGGAGTGAGATCAGGTGCCCAGGAAGAGTAAGCATCTCCTGCTTGCATGCAACACCCGATTTAAATTCGGTAGAGTTGTCACATCCGGATGCTACCATTTCGGAAGATACAAGTTTATTAGGTGGTTTGATGGTTCAAATGGTCAAAGACAGAATATCATCCACCATTCTGGAGAGTGGGACATCCAAATGTATGACGAGTTCCCCATATCGACCGTAGAACTTCCTCAATGACGAGGTTAGTCGGTCACAAACGTATCCCTGACTGAGAAGCTTATCTAAAAGACGCCAAGCTCTCAGAACAAAATCTGTATATTTGGTACATGCTCTGGCATACGGTATAAACTGAGATATGAATACGTCATAAGCTGGCGATGAAGGGATGTTGCTACTCAGAAAAGGAAAGATTAATGTTAAGGTATCCGTAGTACAAATTAATATCAAGAGTATTATATATTTAGAATCGTTGCATATTTTTTCCTAAATATACAAAGTACAACATAAAAATGTTTCTATAATCAAAGGTCAACATGTCGATCGTCGCTCAAGCTACGGAAACTATCGAGACGCTGCCGATGGTTACCGAGATAATTTTAACACTGCTTAGATAGATAAGACGTCAGCAATATCTCAATTTCTACATTTGGTACGTTAAAGAAAGGTGGGAATCTCCAACAACACCCGGTTGCACTACCTAGAGCAAAACACAAATGCATACCACAGAGCAGACACGAACAGAAAGAGACGTACAAGGTTCAAGGAACACCAAATCACATCATAGAAACATCAAACACAAATGACCAAACATAAATCATCGAGACCACTGGGCAACCGGTGCCGACATAGGACTGCCATCTTCCATGCAAGTAGCAGACTGTGTGGTTATTCGGATTACGTGTGCACAACCCTCCCACTTTTCAGATTACCCAGGGGTCTCGAAGAACGCACAATAGTGGTATAAATAACCTCCTCGCTATAAGATGACCATACAAACAGACAACATGACGCAGGGGCCTAAGAAACACACACATTGATATGTAAATGGATACAAAATAGAAGGCGTACGAAATACAGTCCGTGCTCTGCCAGCTGTAGCGAGCTCATGCATGTTTTCAGCCTATGAGTCCGACTGAAATTCAGAAAGGACAGGTGATCGGGCCCTGTCTTCTCTCCCACGTGGAGTCCTAATGTCACAGTCAGTCAGAGTGCAATTATTAAAAATGCGCTGATACAAGGCTGTAGATTCGTCTAGTACCAAGTCAAGACTCCGTCTGGTAAAAGAAGGATTATATCCACTTTACAAAAGGCGTTTGCCCGAATGACGGTAATCCAGGAACAGCAACGTCCAGTCAGGGAAAATTGTTGAATCCAAAATCATCTCTTTTGTCATAAACACTCGTATGAAACCCCCATAAACAATTTTGATATATTTCAGAGAAGACAGGTTGTCTGTTCTTAAATGATGCTATTGAAATTGAAGACGTTTAACATTCAATAGCATGATTTAAGAACAGATTAATTTGCAGCGTGGAACAGAGATGCACGTCCCTCGTCACTGATCTAAACAATGTAATATGACCAAAGAGTGTGAATATTATTATGTATATATAAGTATTTGTATAGACGATTGATCCTAAACTAAAGTTGATACGTAGTAACGTTTTCAAATGATTATGGTGTTAGAGAGAAAATCAAACGAAATGCACATGTCAATCAGATAAACGAGGGAACTGAAAGGATCAACAGCTAAAACCAGAGAAACAAAGCTAATTGTCATGCCACATTTTGCACTTAAAGCCCCTGTCACACTGTCGCGAGTTCGTGCTACGAGTTGTGCCAAATTACAACTCGTCACAACTCGTTATTCGCCGCATGGAACTCGTACAGATGTCTTCACATGTCGAAGAAATGTCGCATCGTGTCGCCAGAACTCGGCGTGAGGCGGCGAGAATTATAAACGGTTTGAAATTGTCGTGCGAGTTTTCATATCGTGCGCATGTCGAGGAGATGTCGAACATAGGTCGAACAGATGTCGCATAAAGTCGTACAGGCATCGTGTGCATGTCTCCACTTCTCGTCGCTTCTCGCCATAAATCAAACTCGTGCGAGAAGGGCCGAGTTTATACGAGTTAAAACGACATGAGTACGATGTCTGTACGACATCATGCGAGATTTACCGACCTCTTGTCGACATCTGCACGACTTTGTACGAGTTCTGCTCGACACTTTCTCGACATTTTCACGAGTTCTGCCGAGTTGAGTACTTAAATCCAGTCTTCCTCTGCAGCATGCATAAATGTTTTCACTTTCATTGTATAGCAAAGATAGAGAACAAAAATAAAAAGAGGCCCAGGTGGGCTGACATGTTCAAGGCGTACCCGAGCTTAATACACATACTAACTCCAGAAAAAATGCAATTTATCATACATCATTTTACCTAGTAATTGAAAAAAACCCAAGGAAACAGTCCCATGTTTCATCTGTGGTATATTTATCTTCAAGTTGGTATAAGACATTGAGAACCTACTACCCGTATATAATCTATTGCATTTAAAAAAGATTGAAACGATAAATTTATCAATTATAATTTTCTAAGCTGACAGGATCAAAAGATAGAAAACTGTATATACAAAAAGATTTTCTATTCATATTCTGGTTGTATTGAAAAAGATTCTGGAAAAGAACAAATTTGACAACCCCCTTCCCTTCGTTGAATAGTTAGTACCTCAAGGTACATTATACGTATTATAATTTTCAGCTTAAATGATATTGAAAGTTATTAAAAAAGGAAAGAAAAAGACCTCAATTTTAGTACGAGTATGTACATGATCAAATTCAAAAGAGTCCATAATCGGCTCTTGGATATAACAGTCTTGAATATGCACCCTGCACCCTTCTTGAACACTTAGATTCGTTACTTTTACTAATAGATCCTTTCTGCGATTAAAGAGGATATTTTTTCAACAGATTTTGCACCGTCCAGAAGACGATAACTAAGAAATGAAGATGCATCGTTTTATTTACATTTTATTGAAGCATCTACTGACCAATTCATTCAAACTTTTCAGCAGTCTTAAGGAAGAAAACATGAGTCGATACACGCCGATCATACAAAGGGAAGACATCTTGTGCACGGTCGATGACAATTATTATCCCTGTCAAGGGCTTTCATATCGGGTGAGCTAAAAAGACTTAAACACAAATTTATACCAAATTCATAATGTATTGATATAACTCCTACACTTCTCGTACTCAGCTCTTCATAACTCGTACTTATCTCGTGCTTATCTCGTAGGCATGTCGCAACATCTCGTATAAACTCATACGAAACTCGTACTTGACTCGTATCCTATCGTACTAAAGTCTTCGTTTGTCGAGAAGATGTCGTGTACAAATTGTAGAGTGTCGCCAAGTGTCGCACTGATCTCGTAGAGATCTCGAGCAAATGTCGAGCTCATGTCGTAATCACAAAAAAATCAAGACTAACTCTGGGAGATTTCGGCGAGTTATAACTCGCCAGCACTCGTACAAAACTCGTAGCTCCATTTCGCAACAGTGTGACAGGGGCTTAATAGGAACAACGTACGAGGTACGACCAATAATTGACTTCTGAGTGATTTGTATCAAGTGGCATTTGTATGTTTGCCTTATATGATGTTTTCGTCTTTTTTGAATATTCAATTCTGATGGCCTGGTTCATAATGTTTGATCTTAGGCTTTCGATCTTGTTAGAAATCACCATTCTTTGTAAAGAATAGACTTACTTTATCTTGAAATTCGAACATTTATCTTGATATATATGCACAACCACTGCGATTGCCCGAGATAAAGCTTTCAGGACGATTGTTATTGATTTCTGTATCAATAACAATGTGACGTCAAAACGCCGCCGAGCATCGCGTATGAATTAGAATTGAATATCAACAAGTATAAAATCTTTTCCTATACAGAAATAAGGAACATCATCATATAGAAAGTCGAATTCATATCTAAAATCTTCCCCATTAATCCCTTACCTCTTTCAGCGACTTTCTCTTGACGATTACAGAATACGACATCAACAAGCAACAGAGGCAGGCGCAGCTACAATAGCTCTCTGTCGATTGATGTCACATCCTTCACTCAACGGAATATTTCGAATGAAGATTTCTTGTCACATTCGGCGTTGTTTGTGATAATTCCAAAATAAACCACCCATGTAAGCAGTACACAGTAGAAGAAAAATCCATGAACTAACGCTGTCAACATTTCATGATTTCACCGCGCTGCAACTGACTCAAACGGATACTAAATGGGAATTCATTCCGAAAACAAAACTAGTTCCAAACAGTCACCATCTAGAGAGTAATAAACAACTTATTTGGTCATATTTTGTCATGATTCCATTGTTAAATTGTTTAATTTGTAATACTTGATATATCATAATGCATTAATTTATGACAGTTCAGTCATAGTGAATAAGCGTGACGTTGTCATGGGAAACTCCAGCTGTTCCTTTCTAAAATTAACTCCCCTCTGTATTGGTGAACGTATTCGCTTTATAAATAGAATCGGGTGCTTCCTTTGTTCTATTTTTGGCTTTGAAAGCGCATATATATAGAATAAGTGTCTTATTTTGTGTGTTTATGCAGAAATTAATTACAATGGCTGATGCATTTATTTGATAAAATGCGCTAACGCGCATTATATCAAAATAAATTCATCAGCCATTGTAATTTATTTCTGCATAAACACACAAAATAAGACACTTATTAGATACATAAATACTGCTCCATATCATATCATTTAAGCGCAAACAGTGACTCAAACTTTTTATCTTTTATTAATTTATATCTATATATTTACATATGAATTGTGTTCCCCTTGTATGCAAGTATATATAGCTCTTTCTTTATATTTTCCAATATGAAACATTGACGCACGTGCTTCTTGACGTTCATAGCCGCATTGCATTTCAATAGAATGCACATAAAACATTTACTGTGGATTCCCCTTTGTGCATATTGCAACCACAGGGATTTATCACGCTAATAACGGTTTCACTATTTACTATATGTGTTAGTATTTACATAACACATATAGTAAATAGAGATGTTAGTATATATAACACACATAGTACATTTTGTAAATAGAGAAACCGTTTTTAGCGTGATAAATCCCTGTGATTGCAACTATATCGTGATATATAAGTTTGGATAGTTTAAAGAGCTTTAATCATTACTAAAAAGTGAACGGAATTCTTAAAAGCCATTTTGTGACATTGCGTCTTGAACCAAGTGTCTTTATCATTGTGCTGTATCTGACCATCAAGACGGATTTGTTTGGCGCTTGACAGAATAAGTCACTCGTACACATACGATTTATGATGGAAAAGAATAGAATACCTATAGATTACATTATTCATTTTACAGAATGAAGATTAAGTGATGCGTTTCTTTTTTTGTTGTCTATAGATTGATCTTATCCACAATGCGATCTATAAGATGAATAAACATTTAATCATATAAAATCTGAATGAGGTATAAAACAATCAATCTAAAATCCCTTGTGTCACAATAACCCGCGTTACCTTATGAATGAAATAAGATTTTCAGCCACGAGAATAAGATGGCGTTTGCCTCGTCCGAAATAGGGACACAAGCGGCAAAAATGATACAGTGTGACTTATGTGAAGATAATGAAATTGCGAATTGGTTCTGCAAGGATTGTGATCAAAACTTATGTGACAAATGCAAAAGATCACATCTTCGCAGTAATGTTTCCAAGTCTCACAACGTACTTTCGATTGACGAAGGATTTGAAATGGGAAAAAGGAATATATCAATCTTGTGTTCGGATCATGGCGAGCTATTTACATTCTTTTGTAGAACTTGTCAGGTTAACATTTGCTCTAAATGTTTATCAATGAAACACAAAATGCATGATTTCGTTGGTTTATCTGAACTTGAGTTAGAAATAAAGAAACAGTTAGAAGACGTCATCAAAGAAAAGAAAATAGAGAAGCAGAAAATGGAAAATAATTACCATGATCTGGTTCAGCATGAAAGCGACTCAGAGATTTACTTGAAGGAGCAGTATTCAACCATCGATGGCCGAATTAATGCCATTAAAATGACCGCTGACGAAGAAGGAGAGAAGCTTAAAAAGTCCATTTCTTCAGAAATCAGTCAACAAGACAAAGAGGTCGAAAAAGGTAAACATAAACTACAAACTCAGACCGTGCTCTATGACGACGTGATCCAAACAATTCAACAAGAACTTTCTCTTCAGACAGCGTCAACGTTAAATATCTTCGTCAAAGAATCAATCACAAAACTCAAATCATTAAAGCCGACGTCAATTACTATTCCAGAAATAAAATATCATTTTCCTAAAGAAACAGTAGATAGAAATGAAATCAGAGAAATGGTCGGAAGAGTGCGAGAAAAGCCGATCATTGATGTAGATAAAATAGAGATTACCAGTACTATTAATCTGAAAACATTGGGGAGTTTGTTTTCTATGTGTCTCAGTCCTGATGGCAGTATTTGGATTGGTGGCAGTGGAGTGGTGTGCAAGATGAGCTCTGATTGTTCTGCAACCCTCCGTCAGATACCTGCAAGGGGTTCTTATTCATGTGGTTACATAGCGTGCTTACTGTCAGGCGATGCTGTTGTCTCTTACGGCTCCATAGAGTACATAGATAGATTCACATCTGATGGGAGCAGAATAGAATTTTCAAGCCTATCACCTGGGGTAAGTTACGATATAGCCGTAAATAGTGATGACCAAGTTGTTATTAAGGTTAACAAAACAACGATTGTCATATTATCGAATGAAGGAAAGCGATTCAGAGAATATAAACTTGATGGTGACATTAGAGCATTTAGCACTGATGGAAACATAATTTTTGCACGGAAGGGATCAGGATTCCTCGAGATACTAGATGGAAGAAGTGGAAAACACATAGCAAATTTGCATGTTACATTGTCAGACATCGAATGTCTAACACATGATAGCTATGGTAACCTTCTATCAGCGAATGGAAAGAAAAATATTTACATAGGCTACAAAAATAGATGTAGAAGAACTTTCACTATAAAATGCGATGATATCATCGGAATCTGTGTGAATAAAGATGACAATTTGTTGATTCTTATACATATCAAGAAAAAATGCGAACTTCGTGTTGCGAAGTACTTGGGATGAGGATAGAGAGCTTAAACTTGCGCTGGTATTTAGTCAGTGATTTTCAGACTCAAACTCAGTTCTTTCATTTTTTCTTTTATGATAAAATTTTACATCATGACATACGCTATGTTAAAATTAGATATTTTTATTTGAGATAAAGAGTGCGGGGTTAAGTTTTCAATTAAGTATCTTGTGTTATAAAAATGTGAAATAGATTATCCGTTCTTCGAGACCTTTGGGTAATTGGAGAAGTGAGAGGGTTGTGCGCACGTAATCCAGGATAACCACACCATTTGCTACTTGCGTGACAAATGGCCGTCCAAAGTCGGCACCGGTTACCCATTGGTCTCGTCGGTATATGTGTAGTCTTTTGTGTTTGATGTTTACATGTCGTGTGTCTCTTTTCCGTCTCGTGCTGTACTCGTCTTTTGTGTTTTTGCATCGGGTGTTTTGGTGTTTTACTGTTGATGCTGCAACAGGGTCTTGTTGGAGATCTCCCTTCTATTACATACACACACACCCACTATGATGTTATAATCGCAATTCGAACGAATCAGCTTATGAAATCGCCTGTTGTATATAACATTACTAAGAATACCTATCTAAAGAATATCGAAATTGAATATATTCATTTTGTTTATATTTTCTATGTTCCTAGCTTTGGAAATTAGGTAGTAGGTACTTAAAATGTTTAAGTTGGAATAGGTTAATATTACGAAATTACCGCCTCTTGATTAAACATTGAACTTTTGATTTTTCACTGACATTTGAAAAACATATTTTTTATAGAAAAAAATTGAACTTATGCATATTTGATCCTTTTCCATCACTTATAAAAACGACTTACAAGATGTTAAGTTAAGTCTGTGGGTCCGTAACATTTCAAGGAATCAACATTTATTCCAAAACAGATGGGCAAAATGTTCGAAATCATTTTTTCATTATACATGTAGCTATGTCAAAAAACTCATATTTCCAAAATCAATTCATGGGTGAACCGATTGCCTTTCATTATACGTTCAAGTATAATTCCATAGTACTTTGATATTTTGTTTTACGTTAATGTACGTTCTGAATTTGTTCTGAAAGGCACCCTCCAGCCAGGCATGAAAACACACAAACACATTAACAATATGGCTGAATATTGAAATACAAACTGAAAAAAAAGTTTTCTGTGATGATTCTGATTGAATTTCAAAGTTATTTTAAGCGAAAACTTTATGCATTTTACACGGTCATTACGTATAGTCCTAGTCGATACAAAGGGGCAAAATGTAGATCAATCACAAATAAGATGCCAATACTATTCTGTCATGTATAGGAGGACAGGGTAACTGCAAAACCTTTTTATCTATATGTTTATTTCACACCAGATATAATTTAATTTAATAATAGACAGCTTATCAAAGGTTAGAATGTGGAACGCTTTATCAAATTTGGAGTTAATAAAACGTCTAATCTGAACAGAATTAAAGATCCTTATCAATTAACCAATAGTATTTGGATCGGCGGTAATGGATATGTGTAAAAGCTGAGCCATGATTGCTCTACATTCCTTCATCAGATAAACACTAGAGATAACATGTGTTGTAACAGCATTTCATGTTTACATTCAGGTGATGCTATTGTTTCTTATAATGACAAAGAATTCATTTTCATGTATGAACATCGACGGCGGTTGAGGCTAGCCAGCAGTGGGTGCGTACTCTTCCCGGGCATCTGCATCTAGCTTGCTAGGGGTCTGTCGATGTTCAATTTGGTGCTGTATTGTGAGTGCTGTTGAGATTATCGTCAGGTTCTTCTTTAACTAATAGACAGATTCATCTCTGACGGAAGAAGAGTGGAATTCATAGAAATATTTCCTGGGTCGACTCATGACATAGCTGTCAATAATCATGATGAAGTTTTTGTCGATCAGGGGGTATAATCAGTACGCCATTCAGTGTATGTTGGCGAAAAAAAACTTATGATGTACGCTGTAGGACAAAACCTCATTTTTGCTGAAATTTCTAAAACCATTCGACTCCTTGATTCACATATTTTTGATTGATCAAATTAGATCATCTGTCGGTCAATCGGTTCAAGCCTGAAGGAGGAAATAACTAGCTCAAATCCACTTCTGAGGACAGGCATTGTGTAACTTTATTCTACATTAAATCAAATATATTCAATATTTACTCCGAGCAATTACTGAAATATAAGGAAACAAACATTTTCTTTGACATGAAGCTAAGTAAGACTATAATTTCTCTAACTTGAGGTAGATATGACAGGACAAGAAAAATCGTACGCTGCAGAATAGAATACAACAAATATGTACGTTTTCAAACATGTCGCATACGACGTCAAATACTTCATGTAGTATACGTTTC
Source organism: Pinctada imbricata (assembly GCA_033119305.1). NCBI lineage: Eukaryota > Metazoa > Mollusca > Bivalvia > Pterioida > Pteriidae > Pinctada > Pinctada imbricata. The sequence continues at coordinate 27,128,421 of VSWD01000004.1, forward strand.
ATATGAAATCCTAAATGTAGAGCATAATTTTAACATAATTCTGGTGATTCTTCATTTTACTTCACACGTAGCATATATTTATATGTTTACATTACTAGTAGATTCCCCACGTTAAATGCCCATTAGGCAACTAGAATTATATTGCAATAACTTGGGTTGCTATTGTGACGTCACGTTCAAGTTTTGCATGTAGGGAGAATTTACCAATGTTCAAATACATTTGACGCTATAACAGGACAAATATGCGAAGTGCATGCAAATGAAAATCACGGATATTTAGAATAAATGTAAATATAAGCAATGACTGTCTTACTTTTGGTGTTCATGTGTGTATAATTCTGGTTGGACACGTGCAAATTTTCTGAGAATCGCTTCGTGTATAATTCTGGTTGGACACGTGCAAATTTTCCGAGAATCGCTACGCGATTCACGGAATTTGCACGTGACCAACCAGAATTATACACCCATTAGCACCAAAAGTTAGACAGTAATTTCTTGAATAACATGATTTCTAGTGGAAATAGATGGGAGGTATCATTTCATTGCCATCCCTTCTCTCCTTCACGGTTTCTATAAATCAGGGTACTGGTGGACATGCATATTCAAACTTCATCGATACTCCATATTAGAACTTAAGTAGTGCAGACAAAACACCATCATATAATAATTGGTCGGCCTCCGTTTGGGATGCCCACGTGGGTATTTCTTATAACTAGACTATTCGAATGATAGTTTGACTTTTGGTGTTGTGACCTTGTACTTACTTATTGATTAACCTCCTTTTGGATGTGTATATGATTTCTCTAAAACATTAAACTTTGACAAAGCTTTTTAACCCTAGCAGACAAAGTTTTATATTTCACATCATATGTTCATTGATTGTGATGTGACAGTGATTTCTAAAATTTCTGCTATCAAAATTTCCTGAAATTTCAAAAACGTGGGTCCTGTAGCATCATATCCCACCCATCCTGCTACGTCTTTCGGTACGCTTTTTCGACATAGTAACTTTCATAATTGTTTGGCATATTACGTTGTTTAGATTTGAGGATCACTGACGAGGGTTAAGTACCCGAAACGTGCATGTCTGGTCCATGTTGCCAATTTATCTGTTCTTAAATGATGCTATTCAATTTGAAGTTGTTTACAATTAAAGCACTTCATACCTTTACCTTTGATCTAGTGATCTTAATTTGCAAACCTTTGTGAACATAACATAATCTACACCACACTTCCTCGCGGTCAAATTAATTAATATCGATTGTCCAAGTTCATCAAATGGTGCTTTAACAGAGAGGGGGAAACTTATATTTGTACATCTGAATCAAAGGGTTTATTTTCCGCTACAGAATACAAATCATACAAATCAAGGACATGTAGTGACCTGTGTATTGCCTTGTCTTTCCTCTTGGACAGTAGTTATGTAAGATTTGTTAATAATCTCTACAAGCAGGTTGTAGGAATCCCCATTGATACAAAATGAGCGCCTCTTGATGCAGATTTATTTTTATACCTGTATGAAAAAGAATTTATCCAATATCTTCAAAAGAAAAGAAAACATGATGATGTAAAATGTTTCAATTTGGTACTTCTAGGTACCTGGATGATATTCATACTATAGACAATCCTGTTTTTGAAAAGTATAAAAATGTTATCTATCCACAAGAATTGACTCTTAACAAGGCAAACATCACAAACACAGAAACATCGTTTTTGGAACTAAAATCAGAGAAATAAAGCTAATTGTCGTGCCACATTTTTCACTTAAGAAGAACGTACGAGGTACGACCAATAACTGACTTCTGAGTGATTATATCAAGTGGTATTGGTATGTTTGCCTTTAATGATGTTTTCGTCTTTTTTCGAATATTCAATTATGAGGGCCTGGTTCATAATGTTTGATTTTAGGCTTTCGATCTTGTTAGAAATCACCTTCTTTGCAAAGAATACACCTGCTTTATGATGACATTTGAACATCTATCTTGATGCTCATATAAATACTACTCCATATTAAAGTGCAAACAGTGACTCAAACTTATTATCTTTTATTAATTTATATCTATATATTTACATATGAATTCCTTATATGCAAGTATATATAGCTCTTACTCTGCATTTTCCAATGCGAAACATTGACACACGTTGCGTCTTGACGTTCATAGCCGCATTACATTTCAATAGAACGCGCATAAAACATATACCATGGATTCCCCTTTGTGCATATTGCATCTATATCGTTTCTCGTCGATGAAAAACATGTGGTATATACATGCATGGAAATGGCAAATTTGACATCTTAATAACATATGGAAGTGCGTTATGAAACAGAATAATAGAGTACTTGACAGTATCACGGCTCCGAACCTTATTATGCAAATTATATGCATAAAATCGGAAGAATCTCGAGTCAAGATTTTACCTTACACACGACGGAAAAGAAAGTCGGTTCCTATTCTAATTTTATAGTAGTCTCGTCTAAAACATTCTCTCGTGGACTTCCGTTCGAAATTTGAACACGTAGAAATGCTTCTTTCATGCAAGTAAACCAACTGTTCAAGAGTACAGACACATGGCTCATCTTAAGGTATGTTTTTAAATTGATTAATGTATCACGTGGAACACATATGATGGGATTTTAAATTCTTCTTCTTATCAGAAATACTCGACCAGGGAGTGCTCCATGTTTTCGAGTGAATGAGTTTCATGATTAATTATCGCTGTAATCGAATATCTCACAAATATTTGTTCTTTAAAGCCATTTCTGTCTTTCATTACATCTTCATGAATTTCTAAATTTAAGTGCACACCATGAATTTGAATAAATTTGATGTCAGTGTTAGTTATAATCAGTATCAAATATCAGTTCTGTAGCCTAGCTAGTGTTGTAGTGTTGGTGAAAAAGTATTTGAATGGGTTCAAAATTATTTAAAGGGGATGAATTTCAAATCAATTGAATATTTTATTTATTCTTTACAGTAACATAACCTTAACTGCCAGACAGAAGAAGGAATATACTCTGAGAAAGTCTTCATGCGCATGTGTGCATCAGATCCAATGAAAGAAAGTGCATCAGAATAGTGGAATGCTTATAGTGCTACTAGTACTGACTTGTAAAGTTGAAGAAATACTGTGGAATATGATATTGCAATTGTACTACCATATATGATGTTGGCCACCATGGTGTGAAAATAATTCACTTGTGAAAGGAGAATGAAGAAAATTGTTCAAGTGCATATTTCTACATGTACATGAAAAACATATTCAATGTGTACATCGACCACATATTCCTTGTGAAACTGTGATCCAGTATGAAATGAGAATTTGTGTTATAATGTAGAGGAATTCATCATCAATAGAAGAATTGTGAGATCGACAGATGGAATTGTTTACAGCCTCTTGCAGTAAACATGCTAATATAGCACTGAAGGGTAAGTTGTACATATACATGTATACTAATATACATGTTATGATAATTTTGTAAATCTGATAATACAAGTACAAATGACATTGTATTTATTTCATACATGTATTTTACATGTGTATCCCTTGTGATTCACCTTAAATGGATAATACTTTTTAATGGTAAGTTACTTGCTTTCATATTTCATGTGTACATGTATTGTTTGAAACAAGACCTTCTCATGCATACCAAAATTTGTGTCCTGGTGACCTTGACCTTGGAAAAATGACCTACTTTTTAAAATCTTACACCATGGCCATAACTTTTGAATGTTGAGTGAAATATAGACCTGTGCTTTCCTCGTGACAATTTCCAATGATGCCAAATTGTTGTCTTTGTGACCTTGAACTTGGAGATTGACCTACTTCACTATTATTTTTCTAAAGTAATATTATGCTTTTAAGTGATAGGGCTTTGTATTCCTTTTGATAAGGTCTTCCTATTAATTCCAAAATTTTGACCTTGTGACCTTGACCTTGGATACTGATCAATTTTTTAATAACTTTAACCATGTTAACCTTGCCCTTGGTCATAACATAAATTGCAAGTGATAGGGCTATCATATTTTACATGTGTATCCCTTGTGGTAAGGCCTTCACATCAATACCTGAATTTTTACCTTGAGTCCGTGACCTTGGAGTATGAAATACTTTTCTACATTATATCTGACAATAAGGGGATTCATGTTCCACAAAAAAACATGGGTTTAATTTTTCTTAGTCCTAAGCCTTGACATAAAGTAGGGCTCTTACACGTGAAACACATTTTTAGCTCGAGATACTGGTCATAGTCAAGCTTATGCGGTACCCCCTTCTCCGGCGTCTGTCCGTAAACAATTCTTGTGCTTGCAACTCCTCTGAAATTATAAGAGACAGAAATGTAACTCTTTTTGCATGAGACTTGGTCAGTGGTCTACTTGTGCAGTGTGCACCTGACATTTTGTTTGAGCCCCTGACCCCCAGGGTCCTAGAAAATGGATGTGGTCATTTTCTCCTGTATGATCCTATGTAATCTTGTATTCGCAACTTCTCTGACACTATAAATGATGGAGACTTGATTCTTTTTGCAATACAATGAGTCTGTGTTCAAGTAGTGCACCTGATATTTTGTTTTAGTTCCTGGCCCCCAGTGACTAAGAAAATGGATGTGGCCATATTAGAATTCACTTGTCATTAAGTGAATTAAAAAACAACCAGGAGAGCTACAGTCTCGTCAGAGACTTCTGGTTTGGATTGGATTAGACCTTTCATATTGGGAAAATTGGCAATATTTTCTTCAAAATTGAATATGATAGATTTGGATGCCTTTTCATTTTAAATTTAGCATTTTTTACTTTCTTTTTTTTTTTAAAGAATTTTCTATGAGGTAAAATTGGTCAATAAATAGGGAAAATTATACTGTTTTGCATAATTTGAGAATGACCGATTGAAAGCCCTGTAATTATATTTGTATGTTAGTACTATTACAGAAACTTTACATGTCATGTAATTTTAAATACATGTACATCATAATGATAAATGTATGCAAAATTCATTCATTTTAGAGCTTATTTAATATCAAAATGAAGATATTAATTCATTACATCTTTTACTTTCAGAGTGAGACTGACAGCATCTTCTGTACATACATGATGGCTCATTTCTCATTCCTCATTCCTCATTTCTTGGTATCAGATTGAACATCTACAGAGATTAATCTACAATTTGATCTTAAAGGGTCCCCTGGACGCAATGAAACTTGGCCAATGGGTCCCCGGCCAAAACAATGGGTCCCAGCAGAAATTAATGCGTCCCGATTTCTAAAAACCTTCTTTTTTTGCGGCGTTTTAAGTTCGGGAATACAAGTGATCTGACCTGCTTGCGGCGTTTTATGTCCTTGAGATCGTTATATGTTCCTTAAAAAAAACGTCTAACTCTTAAACTTCAATTTAATTTTGCCGAATTAAGTATATTGATTGTTTTTTTAGTAATCGATACTTCGTACATGTGTTTATAAAGTAAAACGTTATCCAAACAAACCAATTCTATACGGTTTACAAAGACGGTACAATGATGGTTTGAATTAAACGATTTCAACAGATTAATCGATTCATAATGTCATGTAAAGTTTACAGTGGAGGAATTTTTCATAAATATATATATCTGTATCCGAATGATATGAATAAGTTAGACTTGCGTCGCCTCGGACTGCATATTACTTTTAATTAATAAAAAAAAAAAGATGCTCCGCAATGATTTCTCATACGATCATGACGATACCACAGAATTGTTAGGTTTAAAAGAACTGTCAAAATATAAACTAGAGACATTTACATGTTATACAGCTAAATAAAATACTGTAAATACACTTTCTCGATTTGAATGTTTAATAATAATATACATGTACGTAAACATGAACTAAAACGGACGCATTATACGAAAGTGAACAATGCGCACTATGGGACGCAGCGATCGGAAATCAATGGGTCCTGGGCGATTTTTATGCGTCAGAGACGCAGGACGCAGAGGTAGATTAATCCCTGCATCTACCTCGTCCTTAAGGTTTACTATAGACACTAGAGAAATCACTGTTTGATGTCTAGAACATTTGAATTTTGAACATGTTTTGTGTTTACTTTCATGTGCTTACCGGTACATGTACATGTATGTACTAGGTTATAAATGCATTGAAAACTTTTTACTTGAGAATAGACCTACACCTGTTGAATGGGGATATTTTTTTTATTTATTTCATTATTTTCATAGCAACAATTTATGACTTTAAATTCTAGGTACATACCAGTATAGACAGGGATGTACATTGTATATAAAGTTAAATACTTCCCTGATATAGACTAGACATGTAAACTCATATAAAATATTAATTTCGAAAAGAAATACTATGATAAATTATACATGTTATAGAGAAAGAAAAATATCCTTTCACAAGTACAAAAACATTATGTTGTAAATTGATGATACCGGTACTATAATTACATTTATATATATATTGCAGTTATAATGATTCTTCTTTCAGAGTTTGAATAAAATTTACATTTAAACTTAATAAATCTTACAACTGATACTTATATACTTCTTGAGACTAGAACACAAATATTCTTAGAACACTGTGATGAAGGAATCTAGTGAGAACATTGTCATATATGAAATAATGAATTTTCTCTTGTTAAGCATAGCAAACTTGGTTGATCATCCTTTCATCAATACTGTTTAGAGTGTCTTACCCCATACTGGTAATCATGAATAAAAACATTGATACTTTAAGTTCATTACTCTGCTACACAGTATGCATTTGTGTAAGAATATCTAGTAGCCTTGACCTACATGTTCATGTATACAATTGACCTACTTTCCTAATACTTTGGATTTCTGGCAAATGATAGATAGATGATATGGTATATACATGTATGTGCATTGTCAGATTGTGTCGAGAAATTACTCAAGATAGATTTTGATTCAATATGTGACCTTGAACTACACGTTTGACCTTCTTTTCGTTGAATTAAAGAATCTGAACTTGGAGAGTGATGTATATATATATTGAAGAATTTGAAACATGAAGTATCAGAGAATCCTGACAAAACTGAATCATTGGCAGTTGTGAAATGTCTGAGATAGTCTATTTTCACGTCTAATGCTTAAGGAGCTGGAGAAAGACGTTTTTCCTTTCATTCCTCAGAAAATGCTAGATTTTTCTGCCAGTCATGCTGAAGAATATTTTTGCAAAATATTCCGAGCTGGATTTACAAAAACCCCCCTCCCTAAAAACCAAATGGTTGCACATGTTTACAAGAATGGACAAGAGAGAGAAAACCATGCGCATAACCAGGCGTACCGTTAGAACGCAGTTGCTTCCACGTCGTTTTGCAAAAAAAAAAGAATGAAAGAAACATTGACGTAGAATACTGCCCTGTAAATGAGCAAAATTCATTAGATTCTGATACTTTGCCCCTTGAATATCCACAAGGGCTTCTACCTAGACCCACTTGAAGCTGCTTACACTTGAAAAGTACTCTAGCTAAGCGCCTGAAGATGAATGCATATACATAAAATGTATACACTTCGTATGAGTGAGAGGGAAAAAATTTCCGTTATTGTACATGCATGTATTTGTTAAAACGGTCAGAATCTAATGAAATTACATTTATTTATATAAAGTATCGTGATTCTATGAGATGAAAAAAAATATGTTAGTTTGCTGTGGTTGGGGGATTCATTTAATATATTGAAATTCATCAAAATTTTGGAAAAATTCAGAATATCATTCCTTTTGGTCGAGACAATTTTGTAGATTACAGGATTTGAGTTTAGAGGGGGCGTGGCCGGAATACCTCAAAGTCCTGTAGCAGGTTCTTTGGGGAACCCCACTCCCCAGCGGAAAATTATCTCACGTGATATGTAATGTATATAGTGAGCCAGCGAATTTTTTTCAATTATCAATTACTTTAATATATATCAGAAACAGACCGGTAAAAAAAAATAAAAATAAAAATAAAGGTTGAGTCGTGGTGTTTGAGCCCAAGTAATTCCTTATTTTGACGACTTTAGTGGAGAGGGGAGGGGGGCATGCCAGAGGATTGGTAGGCAAAAATCAGGATAAAAACAGTAAACAGTTAACTTGTTAGAGAATTTTAGATGTAGGTGCCGCCGTGTGCACCCCCCCCTCTCCCCGCGCTATTGAATCGGATGGGGGCTAATGTATTAGAAATTATCAGTGTTTTCCTGCTGTTATCGAGAAATATAAAATTAAAATCTTATGGGTACAAATGTATGCAAAATTGATAATGTATAGAATCGCTCAGTATTCAATCGAAGCGGGGTAAACGAACCGCAACGATAAACTTTGAAACGAACCGCAACGATAAACTTTGAAACGAACTATAAAAAGTGAAATTCGTGATTCTTCAGTGCAGTAACGAATTATCCATGGCTTGAATATTTAAATAGCAAAGTTCAAAAAAATTTAAATGACAATAACATTGGGAGCCGTGAGTATTGTCGAAGGCCAAACACAAAAATGAGGCAATCATTCTTCGAGTTATCTTTCTTTGTTTACGTTGAATTAATACAAAGGGGTAGGGCCACGAGACCCTTAAATCGGCCCTCGATTTTTCTCTAGAAATAAATTTCATGAGAAATACCTGATATCTCTCATGAAAATACACGAATGTATACCGCTTTTCATGAAAAGCATCACCAAACAAAGTGTCATTTAGCTGTAATGACGTCATGAAGTGACGTCATTTTGACGTTATTGACAAAATATGGCGAAATTGTCAGGAATTTTGTCTTTTATTGAAGAATTCAATATGGCCGCATGCGTTAACTGAGACAAAACGTTTATGACAAAAAGATATAATGATAATCTTTCACATATAAATTTTCCGTCTTAGTTAATGCATGCGGCCATTGCTAATTTAATAGAAATATGCAGTTTTTGCATCAATTTCGCGGAATATGACCTATTTGGTGTTTTCAAAGCGCATAAAGGTATTGATAAACGCAATGTTTACAAAAGATAAATTCGTGATTCAGTAGAGAACGTTTCAAAATGTCAAATAACAATTAAAAATTCTATGAAGTACAATGTTCAAAATTAGGGCCAATTTCGGGCTTCGTGGCCCTACCCCTTTGATTGATCCCGTTTCACAAATAACCCGACTAAGGGAAAAAACCCAATTGCACATACTATTTTATACAATCCGAGAAATTGACGTTATAAACATTACAAAAGAGTTAATGAAGATCCTGACAAAGATCCTGGGTTAAAGAAGAGTTAAAGAAGTACCCATCAGTTATTCAGTCTCATAGTCGAGAAGGCAAGGCAAATCATTAGATTTTCCACAGGAACGGTTGTGAACCTCAGAATGAACAACATTCCGAAGTGAGGCCAGGTGCCCGGGGAGAGTCAACGTCTCCTGATTGCATGCAACATCCGTCGCAACACCTCTATGGAAACCTGTCAAATTCGGTGATTGGCTCGATGTACATTTTGATGTTCATATCAGGTAAGTATGTCTTCCTTGGTGATGGTGACAGCCATTCAATCACAATGTAGAATGTCACTAATCATTCTGGAAAGGGGGATCTCATATAAGTAAGTAAAGAAAGTAATAATATCGTTGATGAACAGTGGTTGTAGATCTGAGTTTATACTTAAATATATCATCTGTATGTTATTCAGAGCATTCAGTTGGGATTCCTACAACCTGCTTAAAGAGATTCTCACCAAATCTCACTTAAATGTAATCCAAGAGGAAGGACAATCCCATAAATAGGTCACTACATGTCAATGATTTGTATGATTTGTATTCTAAAGCGGAAACGAAACCCTTTGATTCAGATGTACAAATATAAGATTTCCCCATTCAATCAAAACACCATTTAATGAATTTGGAAATCATTCATTAATTTTGTCATGAGGAAGCGTGATGTACATACTAGAAAAGTCGTATAAAGACATCGTTAAGGCTTGAAGATTTCTAGATTTCATTTTGTCAATCACATCCCCTGAGTTTTCAATAGAAGTTTAAAAGACCAAATTAAGCTCTGCAGATGAGCACTACGCCTTATGACAGTGAAACCAGCATGTCTGGTCCATGTAGCAAATTTATCTGTTCTCAAATGATGCTATTGAATTGACCCTTCCGAACGCGGGAAAAATTTGAGAAATTCCATGACGTCACAATGCAATTTTGATGTTTGACCGAGGTTCGAAGCTTGTTTGTCCGAGGTAAAAGCATTGTGACGTCACAAAAATTGGCATGCTTTTCGCGCAATCGGAAGGGTCAATTCGAAGACATTTGAAATCGCTGCCATTATGAAATATTTTAAGAGAAAAGTTATAAACGGATTAAATACCATTTTAAGTTTTGTCCTACTTTTTTTAAAGGGAGCGCTGGCCATTTGCCCATTTGTCAAGAATCAAATATAGATTGATCTTATCCACAATGTGATCTATGAAATGAATATACATTTAATCATATAAAATCTGAATGAGGTATAGACCAATCAATCTAAAATCCCTTGTGTCACAATAACATGCATTACCTTATGAATGAAAAAAGATTTTAAGCCAAGAGAACAAAATGGCGTTTGCCTCGTCAGAAAAAAGGGACACAGGAGGCAATAATGATGCATTGTGACTCATGTGAAGATAATGAAATTGCGAATTGGTTCTGCAAGGATTGTGATCAAAGCTTATGCGACAAATGTAAAAGATCACATCTTCGCATTAATGTTTCCAAGTCTCACAACGTACTTTTGATAGACGAAGGATTTGAAATGGGAAAAAGGAATATATCAATCTTGTGTTTGGAACGTGACGAGCTATTTGCATTCTTTTGTAGAACTTGTCAGGTTAACATTTGCTCTAAATGTTTATCAATGAAACACAAAATACATGATTTCGTTGGTATACATGAACTTCAGATAGAAGTAAAGAAACAGTTGGGAGACATAATCAAAGAAAAGAAAATAGAGAAACAGATAATGGAAAATAATTACCATGATTCGGTTCAGCATAAAGGCGAATCAGAAATTTACTTGAAGGAGCAGTATTCAATCATCGATGACCGAATTAATGCCATTAAAATGACCGCGGACGAAGAAGGAGAGAAGCTTAAAAAGTCAATTTCTTCAGAGGTCAATCAACAAGAAGAAGAGGTCGAGAAAGGTAAAGATAAACTAAAAACTCAGACCGTGCTCTATGACGGCGTGATCCGAACAGTTCAACAAGAACTTTGTCTTCAGACAGCGTCAACGTTAAATGTTTTCGTCAAAGAATCAATAACAAAACTCAAATCATTGAAGCCGACGTCAATTACTATTCCAGAAATGAAATATCATTTTTCTAAAGAAAGAGTAGATAGAAATGAAATCAGAAAAATGGTCGGAAGAGTGCGAGAAAAGCCGATCATTGATGTAGATAAAATAGAGATTACCAGTACTATTAATCTGAAAACATTAGGGAGTTTGTTTTCTATGTGTCTCAGCCCTGATGGCAGTATTTGGATTGGTGGAAGTGGAGTGGTGTGCAAGATGAGCTCTGATTGTTCTTCAACCCTCCGTCAGATACTTGTAAGGGGTTCTTATTCATGAGGTTACATAGCGTGTTTACTGTCAGGAGATGTCGTTGTGTCTTACGGTTCCACAGAGTACATAGATAGATTCACATCTGATGGGAGCAGAATAGAATTTTCAAGCCTATCACCTGGGGTAAGTTACGATATAGCCGTAAATAGTGATGACCAAGTTGTTATCAAGGTTAACAAAACAACGATTATCATATTATTGAATGAAGGAAAACGGCTCAGAGAATATAAACTTGATGGTGACTTTAGAGCATTTAGCACTGATGGAAACATAATTTTTGCCCGGAAGGGATCAGGATTCCTCGAGATACTAGATGGAAGAAGTGGAAAACACATAGGACATTTGCATGTTACATTGTCAGATATCGAATGTTTAACACATGACAGCTATGGTTACCTTCTATCGACGAATGGACAGAAAAATATTTGCATTGGCTACAAAAATAGATGCAGAAGAACTTTCACTATAAAATGCGATGATATAATCGGAATCTTTCTGAACAAAGATGACAAATTTGTTGATTCTTACACATATTAAGAAAGAATGCGAACTTCGTGTTGCAAAGTACTTGGGATGAGGAAAGAGAGCTTAAACTTGCGCTTGTATTTAGTCAGTAATTTTCAGATTGAAACTCAGTGCTTTCAATTTTTTATGATAAAATTTTACATCATGACATACGCTATCATAATGTTAAAATTAGATATTTTTATTTGAGATAAAGAGTGCGGGGTTAAGTTTTCAATTAGGTATTTTGTTTCATGAAAATGTGAAAAAAGATTATCCGTTCTTACATACATACGTACATACATATTCACTATGATTTTATAGTCGCAATTCGAACGAGTCAGCGAAATAAATCGCCAGTTGTTTATTACGTAACTAAGAATACCTCTCTAAAGAATATCGGAATTGGTATAATTTTCTGTGTTCCTATCTTTGGAAATAAGGTAGTAGGTACTTAAAAAAGGGTAAGTTTGAATAAGCTAATATTAATATGCATTCTCTGTAAAACCTTAAAACAGCTGACCACGACATGTCATGGATTTTGATGAAACTATCTGTAAGTATCATGTGTTAAACGTCTTAAATTCAATAGCATCATTTAAAACCTGATAAATTTTCAGCATGGACCAGACATGCACGTTTCGGGTACTAAACCCTCGTCAGTGATTCATTTGAAACCCTCATATATATGAGGAATAAGACATATTACGACATTTTGTTGCCTTGGAAATCATAGTCAAAATTTAATTTATGAATACAACCTTTTTTGTACATTCAACTCTCTAAAAATATAACTTTTTAAGGGGAGGGGGCGATAAGGTAGTTGTTGATGTTGAGTCAAAATACGTGAAAAATAAGCAAAAATGTGGTATATTTAAGGGCCATTTTCGGAATATTTTTGACTATTTTGAAGGTTGAAAATAAATTCGACACTTGTTCAAGGTATTCAGTATCATCTTGACAAAACTAATGTTCATTGTTGGAAAAAATATAATTTATGGAGAAACACAGCATTTTTCCATCAATGACAAATATGGATGATGATCATATCCCAATACACAGTACAAAATCGATAATTCAGAAAATCATAAACAAAAGGCATACAAAATCAGGATAAAACAGGAACCAAGGCAAACAAAGAAAAACATCCTTCATATGAAAAGAAGCGAACTCCCAATATATGAGTGAGACCAGGTTCCAAAGAAGAGTCAGCATCTCCTGCTTCCATGCAACACCCGTAGCTTCAATATTGTCACATGCGTTTACTTTTATATCGGAAGATATAAGTATACTTGGTGGTTGGATGGTTCAAATGGTCTAAGATAAAATATCATCAACCATTCTGGAGAGTTGGACATCATAGTGTATGACGAGTTCCTGATATCGACCGTAGAACTACCTCAGTGTGACGATGTTATAGTCGGTCACAAACGTATTCCTGACTGAGAAGCTTATCTGAAAGACGCCTAGCTCCCAGAATAAAATCTGTATATTTGGTACTTTTCCTGGTATAGCGTACATTGTTGTATCAACTGAGATATATACACGCCATATGCATACCAATTCATAGCATTCTTTAAGTAACTTTGCAGTGTGGGCCAGACATGCACGTTTTGGGGTACTTAACCCTCGTCAGTGATCTTCAATTGTCCACGTTGCCAATTTATTTGTTCTTAAATGATGCTATTCAATTTGAAGACGTTTACATTTATAGTATCAGTCTGTGTAAGGCCTTTATCAAAATGTTTCACTGAGGTTTTTTTAGGCAAATTAAGGCGGTAGTTGTTTACAGAGTTTGACTGAGATATCAATGGAATATGTGTCCTGTTGTAACTGTAAAAGGTAGCGTGACGTGTTTAATCATACAACTAGATACGCTTATCAAATAACACATGACGTAAGGTCATGAATGGTCTCCTCGTGCAGCTTAGTCAATATTCTACATTGAGAGTTTTCCCAATCTCATCTTGTTTAACATTGATACACGTATGAAGTACAAATAAGTATGATAATACATCGATAACATTATCAATTTAAAGTGCATGATTTACAAATATTCTATTGATAGGGAAATCCGTCTTTATTTGTGTTTTCTTTTCTTCTTTTTTCTATTTAATAGGGCTTCTAGATAGATTAACGGAAATTGGTTATCAATATACAATTTTTTCAAACAAGCAGTAGAGTTCAATAAATTTAGATTTCTTTTGGCTAAATTTCTATATTTAGATCAGTTCCCGAGGAAACATTTAGCTTATGTTTAACGTCTCCAAATTCATTAGCATCATTTTAGAGAAGACGAATTTACAGCTTGGACCAGACATGCACGTTTCGGGTATTTAACCCTCGTCAGTGATCCTCAATCTAAACAATGCAATATGACCAAAATCTGTGAAAATTATGTCCTAAATATACCGAAAGACGTAGCAAAATGGCTGGGATATATTGCTACAGGACCCAGGTTTTAGAAATTTGAGAAGTTTTGTAAACAAAAATGTTCAAATGCGTTTGAAGAAACGACCAACCGAAATTGATCGAACCTGGCTACATGTGCCCTCGGGGACTCTTGATACACCAGAAGTGACACTCACTGTTTGATCAACTTCAAAATCGTCTCGACATTTCGGAAAAGTGGGTCCTGTGCCATCATATCCTACCCATCCTGCAACGTCTTTCAGTATTATTCTAATAGTGTCTCGTCATACATATATTTCATTGAGGTTCACTGACGAGGGTTAAGTACCCGAAAGGTGCATGTCCATGCTGCAAATTTATATGTTCTTATATGATTCCATGAATTTGAAGACGTGACATTTAGTAATGCTTGATCTGAAGGCTGCTCAATAGAATTGTCGGTAAAACAGCTGAAAAGTAGTTCATATTTTGAGGTCAAGGTCACAAGGTCAAATTTGGTATTCATGCTATCCATGGAAAGGTCTTGTCACAAGGAATACAAATGTGGAATATGAAAGCCCTATCACTTACCATTCAAAAGTTATGGCCAAAGTTAAAGTTTTTCAAAAGTAGGTCAAACTCCAAGGTCAAGGCCACAAGGCAAAGATTTAGTATCCATGGAAAGGTCTTGTCACAAGGAATACACATGTGAAATATGAAAGCCCTATCACTTACCATTCAAAAGCTATGGCCAAGGTTAAAATGTTTCAAAAGAAGGTAAAACTCCAAGGTCAAGGTCACAAGGTCAAAAATTTTGGTACCTGTGGAAAGGTCTTGTCACAAGGAATACACATATGAAATATGAAAGCCCTGTCATCTACCATTCAAAAGTTATGGTCAAGGTTAAAGTTTTTGCGGACAAACATATAAACAGACAAACAGACAGACAGACGGACGGACAGACATAAAACTATATGCCCCCGAATCTTCGATTACGGGGGCATAACATGCTGACTCGGTGTTGCTCACATATCATAATTAATCACATGTATTATCAGATT
Source organism: Pinctada imbricata (assembly GCA_033119305.1). Classification (NCBI taxonomy): domain Eukaryota; kingdom Metazoa; phylum Mollusca; class Bivalvia; order Pterioida; family Pteriidae; genus Pinctada; species Pinctada imbricata. The sequence goes on from VSWD01000004.1 coordinate 27,143,930, forward strand.
TCAATTGGGTCATATCTATAATGTCTTGACAAAATCAGAAATATTTTAAGAAAAACTATTGATGAATTCAATTTGTTGGTAAAACAAAAATACAATGAAAATCATTGACTCGGACATAAATACAAACGTTTCTTCGATGGAGAACCGTCTGGACCTGTTATGAAGGTACATGTACTGGTTTTTATACGCCCATAATTGGAAAGGACGTATTATGGTATAGCGAAGTCTGACTGTTCGTCTGTCCGTCCGTCCGCTTATGGACGCAATAACTTGAATATGTGTCGACGGATTTTCATGATATTGGTACATTGTGATTAGACTGTAAAGAGCAAGTCGTCTTTTGATTTTCAGGTTCATTTGATTTGTCCTTCAAAGTTATTGAACTTTGATTTTTAAAATACTGTGAAAATAGACTGAAATTTTCGTTGTTGTTTGAATTTGATTACACTTGGGCTGATCCGAGGTAGTGAACCCTGTCCTTTATCGACCAGCGGATTCCCAAATAGGTGCAGATGTATAAAGTCGGTAAACTTCGTACGGCGGCTTCGCCTAGCATACAAAGCAGGCCGCTCATAGCGCTACACCACGGTGACCACCCTATAAAGAGTTGTTCCTATGACGTCCATATGAGTACGGCCCACTCAGCACACACCGGGAGTGAAGAATTCGTTGTTGTTTGAATTTGATTGCACTTAGGCTGATCCGAGGCAGTGGACCCTGTCCTTTATCGACCAGCGGACACTCAAATACCGTATAACCAGAAATTTTCGCGAGATACTAACTTTCGCTATATTCGCGAGTGATTTGGAATCGCGAAAAATTATTCTCGCGAAAAATTGTGTTTGGCAAGGTTGATCTATCCGTTTCATTTGTTCATATTGTACATGTGCCATAGTTCATTTTTCCTGATTAGACGTAAAGAGAAGTGAAGTGCGTGTGTTCTCATGATAGAAATAACTAATACATAAATAATCAAAGGTTCAAAACAGTTACATCATATGTATATATTTGGTTCTTATTTAGGACTCACGAAAAATTGTACTCGCAAAAATAAAGACACCTTTTTTTCACCATGAAATCGCGAAATTTGATACTCGCGAAAAATTCTGGTTATACGGTAGGTGCAGATGTTTTATATAAAGTCGGTAAACTCCGTACGGCGGTTTCACCTAGCATACAAAGCATGACAACCCTAAAATTATTTTAGAATTTTTAAATCATTATAATTAATTCTTAGGGTTGTCACCCTGGCGTATCGGTATGAGCGGCCTGCTTTGTATGCTAGGCGAAGCCGCCGTACGGAGTTTACCGACTTTTGACATATGTAACGGGGTTTTTTTTTGCCGAATGATAGAGAAATTATGTATGATGGGAAGGGGGGAGGGTATATGCACATACATGTTAAGCAAAGGGTAAAATATAGGTGCATGGAACGCAATAACTTAAATACGGGTCAACGGTTTTCATGAAATTTGTAAATTGTGATCAGACTTTAAAGGGGAAGCCGCCTTTTGATTTTCAGGTTCATCCAATTTGTTGTTACGTAGGTATGGGACTTAGAATTTTAAAATACTGTGAAAAAATACTAGAACAGGTAAAATTCTTTAAACATCTATTTTTGGGTGAAATAATTTGAAAATTTGTATACTTTGAGAAGGAAGGACGTACTTTGAAATGTGTAATGGGTTTTTATTTATTTTTTTTGGTCGCATAATCGAGAAATTATGTGTAATGGGAGGGGCGTACATGCACTGTATGTTAAGCTAAGGGCAAAATAAAGGTGCATGGAACGCAATAACTTGAATATGCGTCAACGGATTTTCATGATATTTGTACATTGCAGAGCATGTACTGATATTTTGGATTTTCAAAGTAGAAATTTACAAGTAGAAATTTACAAATTACCAAATAACAAGTTTACAAATTTACAAGTAGAAATTTACAAATTACCAAATAACTTTTAAGTCAAGGTTTCCGCTTTCATAAACTAGTTAAGACTTTCTGGAAATTTTACAAAAATTACAGTCAACTTCTTTCAAAATTCGGATCTATACATGCAACAGAGTACATTACTATGGATATTACACAACCTGTCTTTTATGGTGATATGATAAACAAAATAAAAAGGATCAAAAGTAGGCAGCATAACCATCGAAAATGCGTCAGAATCATCAAACGCCTTTTATACCGTGGATATGATCCTAATGTCACCAGACGGACACTAGGCTTGGTACTTGACCAATCTACAGTCATGTACAAGCGCATCCTTGAGACTTGCACTCTGACTGACAGTGACGACGGGACTCCATGACGAGCCCTGTCCAAACCTCTTTAGAGAAGACAGGGCCCCGACCACTTGTCCTCTCTGAATGTCAGTCGGACTCCTCGGGTGATAACATACATGAGCTCGCTACAACCGGCAGAGCACGGACTGTATTACGCATGCCCTCTTTTTATATCCATTAACATATTCATCTGTGTCTCTGGGGCCTCTGCGTTTCGCGGTCTTGTTTGTGTGATGTCATCTTACAGTGAGGAGGTTGTTTTACACCACAATTGTACGTTCTTCGATACCTCTGGGTAACTGGAGAAGTGAGAGGGTTGTGCGCACGTAATCCAGGTTAACCACACCACTTGCTACTTGCGTGACAAATGGCCGTCCAAAGTCGGCATCGGTTGCCCATTGGTATCGTCAGTTTATGTGTAGTCTTTTGTGTTTGATGTTTACATGTCGTGTGTCTCTTTTCCGTCTCGTGCTGTACTCATCTTTTGTGTTTTTGCATCGGGGTGTTTTGGTGTTTTACTGTTGATGCTGCAACGGGGTCTTGTTGGAGATATCCTCCCTTCTTGTGATAAGACTTCGGAGAGGGAGCCGCCTTTCGATTTTCAGGTTCATCCGATTTGTCCTTGGAAATTGTACAAAATTTATGGTCAACTTCTATTGAAATACGGACCCATACAAGCAACAGAGTATATTACATTTAGTATTTCACAACCTGCATTTTATGGTGACATAATTCACAAGTTAAGAAGGATCAAAGGTAGGCAAAATAACCATCGAAATTGTGTTCGAATCATGACAAATATGGATAATGACCATGTATATTGCACAAAATCGATAATTCAAAAAGTCAAAAACCGAAGGCATACAAAATCAGGATAAAACAGGAACCAAAGCAAACAAACAAAAACCTCGACCATATGAAAAGAAGCGAACTCCCGATATGTGAGTGAGACCATCATACGCTCTTTATATCGTGGATATGATCCTTGAGTCACCCGACGGGCATTTTACTCGGTACTTGACCAATCTACAGCTTGTACCAGTGCATTCTTAACAGCAAGTTTCTGTAAGAACCAAAGAATTCCAATGACATGTTGGCACGGCATGTCATGGATTTTAGAGATTTTTGGTATGGAAGTTCAATATGAAGTACTAGTATGTAAATCAACCCCAGTTTTTTTTCAAAAGGTTGTCGTTACAATGGTAACCGAGTCTGAAGTTTCAAAAATCGGGAAAATTTATACGACAAGGCATATTTGTAGATTTCGCTACTATGGAAACAGGTACTTTTTTAATCTGAAATTGTTTTGATTATTTTCTTTCTATCCTTATTATCATGCATATGAGTAAATTATTTTACATTCATCGCAGATGCCTTTTGTATAAAAGATGAAAAATTGTGTCAAAACAGGGTATCAAAAGGCTCTATTTTGGGCACTAAAAAACCCTTTTTTGCATGTTTTTACTGATTTACAAGGTTGAAAATTTCAAAAAAGCACGAATTTTTGAAGTCCAAATTCTACTTTTCCATTCAGTATCTTCTTTGAACTATACATTTATACAAAAAATTAACTGGGTTAATTTGTTTTTTATATGCAAAGCAGCATTGAATTTATTTGCTATGGCAACAATCGGCTGAAAGGTTTCCATGCGATAATTATAATTTAAAACTGTTATCAAACTATCTACGCATGATATTGGAACAGAAGTTCATGTATACATCTATCAATGGCGTTTTAATATAAAGATGACCTTGACAATATTTGAAGGTCACCCACTGCATTTCAAAGGTCATTAAAGTTTAAGTGACCAGATTTGACGAAAATCCTGATTTTTCATGAGATGAAGGTGCAATATTTTAGAAACCTTGAAATATTGATCTTAACAGTAATTTGTCATAAAATGATAAATCTATAACTAATTTCTTAGAACTATTTATAACGTTTCTTCACATCTTTGAATATCTAAATTCTTGGTGAGTATTTTGATATAAAATGGACGAAATATGTATTTTCTTGTGTTTTTTGACGGAAAAATATTTTCCTATTGAATTGCTACAGTTCAATAGATATAGATTCTGAGGTTTTTCTCTCTTATATTTATGTACTTTCATAATAAATATGACCTATGAAAATATTCAAATAAAGAAATCATTAAAATCGGTAACAAAAAATTAAAGAATTCATTTTTTTTTTGCAAAATTTGAGTCTAAAAGTAGAAATGACCTTGAAAATCAAGCCAATGACCTTGAACATTTTAATTGTTATTATGTAAAAGATTTAAGTCATATCTAAACATGTACACATTTTGATAATCTTATGTAACTCTAAAGAGGAATAAAATCAATTTCAAAGATAATATGAAACAAGCAAAAATGTCTTATGTTGCCATGGCAATGGTATTTGGCGACAAAATTTAGGTTAATTCTTAAATAGCCCACTCCAATTTTTCGTTCATTTTATTTGCCAATAAACACACGATTCCCTTGATGAAAATCACCGGTCTCCTATTGGTGCCTTTTGTGATATTTAAGATTGAAAATGGTAAAAAACACACACACACACACACTAAATTGGTCCTTATTTTCACCTCTATTTTTCGCTTCGTTTTAACTGATTTTGGCTTAATACATTAAGTATATGTGTGAGTGCGTTCAACCATTCCAGTCTCTGGTTACACAGATGACCTTTTTGTGTTTAAAAAACCTCCTCAATGCAAAGCCCCGGTCACACTGCACTCCACGTCCAAATCACGTTCAAAAAATCTGCTGGACGTGGTCGCACGTGGTATTTTATGCCATAGTTGTGCTTTCTACGGGGTATGACCGCCGGCGTCTGTTCCACTGCTGAAACGCTGAAACTGCTCGCGTCTTACCGCGTCTTCCCCAAGTTTTAATCACTACCGGAACACAGATTATCACGTGTGTTTCGCTTGTGTTGCACGTCTTTACCACGTACACCGTCCGTGGTTGTCCGCGGAATAAAATTTTGCGCTGTTCAAAACTTCTTTCCGTGTCCAACGCCGTTCGATTTTTTACCGCGTCCTACCACGTCTACAAATCGTCTGTAATGCGTCTTAAGAGCAGACAACACCGTCTGCTTTACGGGAGACCATTTTTGTGACGTGAATTGGCCGTGATCAAGCCGTAAAGCGCAGTGTGACCGGGCCTTTAGATGACTACATAAACAAGACAGTTGAATTTAAGTTTTTTTTAATTTAAGGTCACTCACTACACTTACCTTTCATTATTTACAAATACATTTTGTTTACATTTTGGAGGCCGTTTTGATATTATGAAGTCTTACATTGTACTTAGAAGTCCCCTAAAGCAAGGTCCTTTTGATTATGTGGGGGAGGGGATTTGGAGTTTCAAATTTTGCTGAAATGGTGCGACAAAAACAATCTTGCTCTAATGCTTCCTTGTTTATAATATGAAATTGAAAAATTAAAAAACAAATTCAGCTGCACATTCCTGAAAATTTTATGGCTCGCTTCGCTCGTCGCAATATTAAATCCATTTCCTAAAATTCTAGACTGACTTCGCTCGTCATACATTTCTATGTAAACACAGTTGGTTTCATTGTACTATGTTCTATTTGAAATAATGCCTTATCAGTAATTATACTAATTTACAGTTTTGACAACAAATAAACTACATGTTCTTCTGCTATAATTGATAAAATACAGACATTCCTGTACACAAATACATCTTTCGATAGAAAAAAAATCTTACTCCAATACTGCAAAAAAAAACTAGAATTGTCCTGGTACCGGACAAAAACCCCAAGCCCCCCCCCCCCCTCCTCCCCTGAATATGAAATTGACCGTTAATAGTATTCTTTCTTTCATTGTTTAAACATTTTGTACAATATCGTTGCTCGATAACTACTGCATTATTGTACATGTCATATCATACAAAAATTGCTATATCAGCAAAATTTAGATACTTTAGTATACCTATTCTTCTAAAGTTATCTCTTGTATGTGTACACGTGTTTTTAATCTGTATTGCGGTAACATCTAAGGAGATAACTTAAAGATAAATCGTATGTTATTATTTCATTAAATGATGAACTAAACAAGATGGCGTTTGCCTCGTCAAGAATAGGGGCACAAGAGGCAATCATAAAGCCATGTGACTTATGTGAAGATGACGAGAACGTCAACTGGTTCTGTAAGGACTGTGATCAAAATCTATGTGACAGATGTAAAAGGCTACACCTTCGCAGTAATGTCTCAAAGTCACACATCGTACTTTCGATTTCTGAAGGATTTGCAATTGGGAAAAGGAATTTATCGAACATTTGTCGAGAACACGACGAACTTTTTACGTTCTTTTGTAGAACTTGCGATCGGAACATTTGTTCAAATTGCTTGTCCTCGGAACATAAAAAGCATGACTTCGTAGGTTTGCGTGAGCTTCAGTCAGAGGCACAGAAGCAGTTAGATAATGTCATCAAAGAAAAGGAAACAGAAAAGCAAACAATGACAAAAAATTATGATGACTTGGTTCAACACGAGGACAAATCAGGATATCATTTGAAGGAGCAGTATGAAAAAATCGACGACAGAGTTAAGGCTATCAAATTGGCCGCTGATGAGGAAGGAGAGATTTTTAAGGAATCACTGAGTTCAATAAAACATCAACAAGACGAAGCGTTGAAAGAAGGCAAACAAAAAATACATACTCTGACCGGACTATACAATAAAGAGATCCAAATCGTGCGACAAGAACTTCGTCTTCAGACGGCCTCATCGTTAAATGACTTCGTGAAGGAATCTATAACAAAACTTAAGTCATTGAAGCCAATATCTATTGCGATACCAGACGAACAACAATTCCATTTTGAGGAACAAATTGAAGACAGTCAGATCCGAGAAACGATTGGAAAACTATTTGGATCACAAAAGGTATCGGTAACAGAGGTTACTAAAGGCATAGAAGGAACGAAATGCAACGTGTTATCAAATTTAGAGATAATCAGAACATTGAACCTGGATAGAATTGGATATTGTTCTTCCATGTGTCTGAGCACTGATGGCAGTATATGGATTGGTGGTCATGGATGTGTGTACAAGATGAGCTCTGACTGCTCTACAGTCCTCCATGAGATACCTATTAGGAAGTCTTGGTTAACATGTGATTACATAGCGTGTTTACAGTCAGGTGAAGTTGTTGTGTCTTATGGCGGAGTGTCATATGTAGACAGATTCACCTCTGATGGGAGAAGAGTAGAATTCACAGACCTATCACCAAATGGTACTTTCGATATAGCTGTCAATATCAATGACGAGGTCGTCATCAATGTTGATATGGAATGTATTATTATATTTTCAAACAAAGGGAAACACCCCAGAAAATTTAAAGTCGATGGTGGAGTACAAACATTTTGCACAGACAGAGATGGTCACATCATTGTTACACATCCGGAATCACCAAACATTACAATACTGGATGGTAAAAGTGGAGAAGTCAAAACATCATGGGATGTTTCCATATCTGACATCAAGCGTCTTACGTGTGACAGATATGGAAACATACTGGCCACAAACTTGGAGGAAAATGTTTATGTCCTGGGCAAGAACGGAAAAGTAAAGAAAACTTACACTGTAGAATGTGATGAAATCAGAGGAATCTGTGTGAACAAAGAAGACCATTTGTTGATTCTAATAAGTAAGGATTACACATTCGAAATACATGTACATGTTACAAAGTACTTGGAATAAGAACAAATAACTTGACAAACAAACGCTCGTATGTAGTCACTTATGTTCAGCTCATACCAACTTGGTGCTCCATTTTCTTATTGTGGATATGAGTGATCATTGAACTATTAAATGTCAATGATATCATTTTTCCGATAGAGGACGCAATGTGATAATTTTGTTAAATATCTTGCTTGCTAAAAATATCAATACTTTGATCCATTGTTCGTAAAACATTACATGTATCTGTTTGCTGTTTGCGCCTTGTTATAATTATGATTCATATCTTATCAAAGCTGTAGCGTGCTGTGTTCTTACTTGTTCAATGTATAGCTCATATACAGTATATATTTAAAATTAGTATTCAGAAATTTACAAATACGGAATCGGGTTACAAAATCAGTGATTGAAAGTACCCAGTAAAACAATTCTACTGATGATAATGAACCCTTCATTTATTTTATTGAAAATGATTTGCCCTTAAAATTTGCCATAATTGAAGATATACCATTATCATTTTAACGACAGATTTTCTATCAATTACTAACAAACACTTATTTGTTTGCTTTTTTCAAGTATCTGGTCTGTCTGATCAATGCTGCCAATTTATCTGTTTTTAAATGATGCTATTCCATTTGAAGACGATTAACATTTATACCATTTGGTGAGTGTCACTGCTGGTGGACCAGGAGTCCCCGAGGGCACATGTTGCCAAGTTCGATCAATTTCGGTGGATCGTTTCTTCAACGCATTCTAAAATTTCTGTTATCAAAATTTCTTGAAATTTCTAAAAAGTGTGTCCTGCAGCATCATATCCCACCCATCCTGCTACGTCTTTCGGTACGCTTTTCGACATAGTAACTTTCATACTTTTGGCATATTACTTTGTTTAGAATTGAGGATCATAGACGAGGGTTAAGTACCCGAAACGTGTATGTCTGGTCCGTGCTGCCAATTTATCTGTTCTTTAATGATGCTATTCATTTTGAAGACGTTTAAAATCCTAACATGTGTACTTAAACGAAGAAAGCAAATGGACGAAGTTAAGAAGGTGATAGCTCTATGTACGATTTAATTTCTTCTTGATTTAATTTTCAATAAATTAAAAGCATGAAAAATGTTTCTTGGTTCATTTTTTCCTTTTATGAGAATTGATAGGATAAAAAATGTGAATAAACATACAATCATAAATCATATTGGAGAAGGATATTGTAAAGATCTAAAGGAAGACCAACCTGCACTGATAACGGTGGAACACACCCGCAGGAATGAAAGTACATTGTAACAAATAATGAAGATGAGACAAGACAACTTCAACAAACAACAATATGAGAATGAGGCACATAACAGGACACGCATCAAATTGAACAACAAGATGAGAATGAGCACATAACAAAACACGCATCAGATTGAACAACAATATGAGAATGAGGCACATAACAGGACACGCATCAAACTGAACAACAAGATGATAATAAGGCACATAACAAAATACGCATCCAATTGAACAACAAGATGAGAATGAGGCACACAACAGGCATCAAACTGAACAACAATATGAGAATGAGGCACATAACAAAATACGCATCCAATTGAACAACAATATGAGAATGAGGCACATAACAAAACACGCATCCAATTGAACAACAAAATGAGAATGAGGCACATAACATTACACGCATCAAATTGAACAACAAGATGAAAATGAGGCACATAACAAAACACGCATCCAATTGAACAACAAGATGAGAATGAGGCACACAACACGCATCCAATTAAACAACAAGATGAGAATGAGGCACACAACACGCATCAAATTGAACAACAAGATGAGAATGAGGCAAACAACACGCATCAAATTGAACAACAAGATGAGAATGAGGCACATAACAGGTCACGCATCAAATTGAACAACAATACGAGTATGAGAATGAAGCACATAACAGGACACGCATCGAATTGAACAACAAGATGTGAATGAGGCACATAACAGGACACGCATCAAATTGAACAACAATATGAGAATGAGGCACATAACAAGACACGCATCAAATTGAACAACACGATGAGAATGAGACACATAACAAAACACGCATCAAACTGAACAACAAGATGGGAATGAGGCACATAACAGGATACGCATAAAATTGAACAACAAGATGAGAATGAGGCACATAATAGAGCATGCATCAAATTGAACAACAATATGAGAATGAGGCACATAACAGGACACGCATCAAATTGAACAACAAGATGAGAAACATCAGAATCAGTAGGCGTACAAATCATCCAATTTCCATTGTTATGATTATGAAACGACAATTCTGATTGGCCAATAAATTTTATTGATATCTGTATCAACACAAAACAGAAGTACGCGCTTAGTAACGTCATAAGCAACGTCGTTAACAACACGATTCCAAGGCAGCAAATAAACGTTGAAAAGCGACGAAATGAAATGATAAGTAATCAATGTAATATTTTTTGGTTAATAGAGGTATCAACACCAAAAATTGAGGGATAACTTGTGCATCTTGCGCTACGCGCACGATGCAGTTTTCCCTCAATTTTTGGTGTTGATACCTCGATCAACCAAAATATTTTTACAATGATTACTTGAATTCTTGAGAAAGTATAGAAGAAAATAAGGAAATCGGAATGATCCTAAACAGTGAGATGAGTGAAACATACTAGGAGGACAAACAATCGGGGACAATGAAATTACACCATGGAAACAACATATTTTTCTATGAACGCTATTATCATAATTATTATATTGTAATGTATATTCTACCGAAATAATTTGGAGCACCATATGCGTGTTTCAATTAATAATGTATCATCAGCAAGGAAATCAAAATAGTGAAAATATATTTATTAAGAGAAATTCTAAACATAATCCAAAAATGTACACAAAGAGCAAGCTAAGGAAGAGCCATGTCATGAGGGGATTCTATATAGTACTCCTTAGATCGCCAAATGTGGTATCAGAAAATTAATAGATATGCTTGAAGTCAGTTCATTTACACATTAACATAAGGCCAACGGTATTCTCATGGACTAACAGTCCTCCAGATGAGATACCCACGCATTGGTTAAAACTATCAAAATTAAATAAATTTTCTATCGTTAAAAATTAGTACATAAAATCCATTTCGATTTATAGCTTAATTTCCGAAGCCGAAAATGAGAAAAATAGAATAGTCAATATATAAATATGGATTCTATGTAAAAACCTAAAAAAATCATACATGTTTGGCCACGACATGTCTCAGATTTTGAAATTTTTTTGTGTACAAGGTTAATATGATGTCCTCAGAACGAATTGGCCTTCCATTTTTTTCTCCGACGTTCCGTTGCCATGGTAACCAAGGTTTTGTATAAAAACACCTTTAAACAAGGTATTTTTATACATCCCGTTACCATGGAAACAAATGATGATTGTATGTGTAATTTTCTGATGAGATTAATTAAATCCTCTTAAGTTAATACAATTTGATTTTTCGAATTCCGTCTTTCTGTGTGTCACGTAAAGGACCAGAGCCACGAAGGGCAAAATCGGCCTAATTTGCCACAACGTTCATCTTTTATATTTTGATAATACCATATTTCAGCACTTCAGAACTGGCCAACTTTGTGATTTACGGCCTTGCTGAAGCAAAATATTTTAACGTGAATTGAGGGTATGGTATATTGTTTGCGACGTCATTTGACGTCATTTTCACATATGACGTCGCATAATGTCAGGACAAGTACCATGAATTACTAAGTATTAGAAATGATAAGAGATATTTCTACATTGAGAAAATGTGTGAAATATTAATTTAAAGAAAACATATGTTAAAAATTTCTATAAATACACTATGTGTACAATTTATTATGTACAATCCGTGTTTGTTTTGCCTTTGCTCGAAATCACAGGCTGAAAATGTTCCTCCTCGAACTACAGTATGCATGTCTTCAATGTAATACTTATACTTTTTGTATTCGTTTATATCGCGTAAGATGTAAGCTGCATCGATCCACAAGAAATTGATGTCATTATTTATGATTATATGAAAAAAAATCAAAGAAGACTTCATGTTTACCATCTTCATGAATCACGGATTCGATACGTTCAAACTGTCCTAGAAGAGTGTTAGGCTGTATCAGATCAGACAAAGGAATACCATGTATGCTTCTTCATTTTTTCCGAAAATTTCTGAAATATCGTTAAATTCAAAGATTTTCTCGAAATAAAGTTGTAATAACATCTCCAATCAAAAGTGAATACCCCTGTACAATATCAAAACACGGTTCTATATCTGCTGCAGATCTAGATAATTAAAAAGCATCCACTTGATTTTGCCGTAGATACACCACTGTCGGCGATGTATGAAGATAAACGTTGATGTGACTCAATTTGACATCTATAAGTACTTCAAATTTGTTCCTAAACTAAACTAGTAGGCTGAAATTACACGTATCAGTTTTTAAGCCAATTTCGCGGTCAGTTGCTGGACTAGACAGAGATAATACATCGGCTAAATTGAAAACCCCTTCCGTACACTTCGGTGCATATGAGTCGATGACTCAATATAAATAAGTACAGCTAAAACTCGAGTTGAAAAATGAGAAAAATGTCTTAATTCATTGCATGATTTTCCTTCTAAAATCAGTGTGTAATACCCATTTGCAGAGGTTGTGGCGGATAAAGGAATTAGGGGGCGAGATATTTCTAACACAAAAGCGAAGGGTCCCATTCGGGTCAATGGTAGCGGACTTTGAACATAGAGAAAAAACGATAGTTGCATTTTGAATATTTCGTATTTTAAATTACTTTTCATGCTGCCCTTCTTATCATGACATATATTATTATTGATAAGAGAAATACGTGTAACTCTTCTCACATGTATGTGCTAGCACTAGTATAAGTGTCGGGCATTCGGAAGTTAAATCATAATCGATTAGCGGAAATAATCGGATGAGCATAACCCATTATTATTATAATCGGAAAATTCAAAACATTTCTTTTTTTCATTTTGCAGCCATCAATTAATTGAAATAAACACCAAATCATTATTTCTTTGAATAAAATTGTTTTACTGAGTAAAGCACTTACGGTCACAACTACTATGAATACCCTATCTATTCGTTCAAGTTTCTTTTTCTTGAATACCATGCAACAGAAAATGTCATACACTAGTATGTATTTTGAAGTACAAGGAAAAATATAATAGTATAAAAGGGAAATGCACGAATTTATTAAAACCAAGACACTAAATTGGACAATCTGGTAATCAGCGATGTCGGCGACAATGGCGTTTGATTTTCAACATCGATTAGTAATGTTCATCGCTGGCCATTCAACGACCGACAATCGATCGTCAGCGATAATCGTTCCATAACTAAACTAGAATCCGTTGCCATGACTCCCATTCTGATACATTTTAGTGTCATTTTGTGTGAAGAGAGAACATTTTTCAAAGAAGTGTAGATCTATTTACTCCGATTAATCGAGTCTCAGAGATAGAATCGATAGTCGGCGAGTTGGATATTTTAACGACGATAGCGACGATGACTGCGACTATCGTTACAGTAATACAGAGTGTATTAAAGTGAACAAGATAGAGATCGAGGTATGGAATACGAATACATGTACGTAATGATTCGCGCTAAGAGGAATGAAAATTAAGGTACGTTTTTTAACTTACAAGAATAAGAAAACCACTGTTCCAAATCTGCCAGAACAGTACCATGAATGTGACAAAACGATGTCATAGATGCACAACATTATTAATTTCTGGATCGATGGACTATAGCAAAGGTGATTAATGTTCGAATGTTATGAATTGCAGCGTTCGCGTACTTTTTAAGAATCAATTTTTTTTCTCACATTTTTGCAATATCGGATGATTGGCGAATCTAAAGGGAGGGATGAGGCCAGGGCGAGAAGGGGAGCATGTTCTAGACTCTCCCCTTTTTGTGGTCAACATTTTTTAATGACGTGATTTTTGTTTTCAGAACTTGATGATAAACATGATAAAGCTGTTATAACAGTACGGTGTCCTTGAAAATTATTTAATTTTACAAAATTCTTAAATGCAAAATCTTTCTTTTCATATGAAAGTTTCAGTTCTCATTTGTATAAATTCAAATTTTCATGCGAATCTAACGCATACATTCGCTGCTATAGCCGTTTGAAAACGTCATTTTTAATTTGGGGTGCGCAGCTCTAATTCATTTCGCTGGCGCCACCTACAATGTATTGTGTTTTTATAATAGAGGTATATGGAGATTTATTTTTAAAAATTTGACAATATTATGGTCGTTACTGCATATTTTCAAATATAACTTTTTATGTCTCTTTTTTTTTTTCTCATCCTAGATCCGTCGGAATAAATTTTACGTTTTCAATAAAATTTATTTTCAGGGAAATGGTATCTTTGAATAAATTATTATATCACGGTCTTATATCCCCTGTTATCCATTATATTGGGCGCTGGACTTTATATTACATCAAAATAAACGGACAGAGAATTGATCCAGCATAGTCTGAACCTCAATCAAAATTCGCTGGTTCGATATCGTTCGTCAATCATCTATTTCAAATTAATCATTTGATTTCAAGTTTTCCATCTTTTTTTTTTTGTCCCTAAAAATCCCCACCTCCTCTTTAAAAGAATTAGATCATAAATGTTTCTTCTTGGGTGTCCATCTATTCTTCTTCTTTATGCTGCATTCATATTACGTCTTTCTTTTATGTTTCGAATTCTCATTATTTCAATCACGTTTTCTACCCCTTATCTTCCAATTTCTCTATCGTATAGGATAATTGTAGAAAGCCGGTGCATTTTTTGTTTACATATTTTATTCCCGTATTAGGAACATTTTAGAAAATACCATACATATATATAACAAACAAATAAACCGAAACCCCCAAAATCCCACATACATTATATATGTTTTCTTTAAAAGATTTTAAAATTATTCTCTTATATTTTCCTCGTAGCATCACGTGTATACATACCGATATATACAGGGAAGACATAGAGTGGTTCAAAAGATTTAAGTATAAGGGAAATATGTATCGTAACTACTCGATTGCACAACTTGACATTTCAGGAAATTCATACACGTCAAATGAATTTTGATGACGTCATTGGTATAAATGACGTCACAAATATTATCTACTATGGAGCAGTTTTCTGAAGGATTGGAATAGTTTGAAATAGGTGTAAAAGTAATCAACCGCCAAATTTATAAAATTTTACATAATTTTAAAAGCTTTCAGATTATCTACTACCTATCTTGAAATACAACTTCTCATTTTCATCGTCTGGGAAGTCTGTTTCATGACGTTCTAACCATCTTTGATGAACAATTTGTCAAGAAATGTGCCAAAAGAGAACTCATAAAAGTTTAATTTTCGACTTCGACCGGACCTTCTACCAAAAAAATCTTCATCGAAATAATCACATGTATAATCAAAGAATATTTAAATATAATTATTTTTTTGGTAGAATGTCCGGCCCTATGCGAAATTATCGATCAAATTTCATGATATCTAACAAAAATACCGGAAATGCTAATCCTGGCTTGGTTTTGGGCTCTATATCTTCTTAAGACATGTCCGGAATCTCACAACTTCGCACGTTTTCGAAAGACAAAATGTTCTCCTTTCCTTTTGTTGATAATTTAGAAACATTGTCTGTGTTTGAAAATATACGAAAACTTTAGGCCGATATCGCCGTTCGTGGCTCTGGTCCTTTGCTTCAATTTCAAGAAAAATTGCTTATTCAAAATGAGCCATTTTAGCCAATTTAGGCCTATTTTACCTATATTATACTTACTTTTGACAAGAGTAATAATGCAATTGCACAAGATTTGAAACACAGTTGACTATTTCCTGAAAAGTATTATCCGAGGACTTCATGGGAATCGAAGGAAATTTATGTAGAAGTGAATTTTTTCTGTTTATATGCCTTTGACATAGGTTACCATGGCAACATTTGGTACGAAGGTGAAAATACCTGTCATAAGGGAATAGCTAATTTCTAAAGATGTATGCTTGCTATCGTTACAAAACTTGGTATGTTGATGTATTAAAGACCATTTGATGCTATCATGACCTTGAGAAAATGTCACGGTCATTTGCTCAATTTTTCAAGGTCATTGAAAAATATTTGCTATTTTCAGGCTAAATTTTGTGTTTTTTCACTAAAAAGAGACATGATTAACAGTAAACTGTATGGAACCTTTGTAAAACAATCAATTATCGGTGAAAGAATGATAAATGTATTATTTGTTGGGATGAGTATCAAAATTATCAAAGTCCATTGAAGACCAAAAAAAAAAAGAGAAAATTTTAGAAAATCTCAATTCTGTGCTCTTTTGAAAGTATGTCATACATAGAAGTGAAATACAATTTAACAAAATTGTGATGAATTCTACTTCTGTTGAACGGTTTTTCAACTGTTAATATTTAGAATCAAAATATCTAATGAAATAAGTTAGAGAAAGCAATTTAGATTAATAGGAAATCCTGATTTTTGTGAAAATTTTAGTCTAAAGTTAGAAATGACCTTGAGATTTGGAAAGATGACCTTGAAATGATTTGAAGCTCAATTCAAATTCAAATTCAAATTCAAATTCCTTTATTGCATTAACTCAATATAAAGTCATCATGCATATAAAAGTAACAACACATTCATAAACTCATACTCACATTGTGATATATATGTGCATTTGAACCTCCTGGGGAGCTTCTTGAATTTAATTTAATATATCGTGTACAAAATGACCCAAACTATTTATCAAATTCATGTCACCATTATTGAAAATAAAACTCATCTTACTTTCTTCGTCCAGATAAATAAGATTTGGACATTTTTCAAAAGTATATCAAGGAATTTCTTTCTTTGTTGTTTATACGCAGAACGACGTAAAATTACATGTTTTTCGTCTTCAATCTCTCCTGCATTACACTTGTCACATAACCTGTCATTTAGTGGAGTAACCGGCCTTGTATGTCTTCCGGTTTCAACTTTGAGCTTATGGGCACTTATACGGAACCGTGTAAGGTCACGCCGTACTTTAAATGACATATTTGAATCCAAATACTCCTCAAGCTCGAAACGTGTTTTAAAGTTACAGTAGTTTCTTAGTTTACCATTTCTATTTTCACAGATTTTTTCTTCCCATATTTCTCGATAATTAGCTCTTAATTCTTTACGTAATTTCTTAGTATCATAAGACTCTAAGTCATATTTCAGTAAATTATCAATTGTTTTAATCCATGTTATCCATGATCGTCCGCCTTTGCTATCAATATCTTCAGCTTCTAGCAAACAATTTTCCAGTAATGGTCTATTTTTGCATCTTACTTTCACACGTTTCCAATAATTAAAGGAATTTATTACAGCGTCAATGGCCATGGGATACTGAGCTAACTCCCCCATTACAGCTACATTTGATGCATACTTATGAACACCAAGTATCCACTTCATATAGGAAATATTAATCTTCTCTATTGGTAGAGAATTGCAAATTTTATCAAGAGAAACTTTAGTGTTCGAACTCAGATCTTGGCGATTGATTTTTAGTGTGCTTGCCCACATTTCACTTCCATACAGACATACTGGTTTAACAGTTTTATTATACAGGTCAAAACTAATTTTTGGCGACATTATTTCTCTATCAATCACTGACTTGAGTTTATATAGTGCTTTGGCGCCTCTGTCATACATGTTCTTTTTAACTGGATGAAAATTTCCAGCTCAATTGATAATAATAAATGTCATTTGTATACAGGTATGCTATTTCATAATCATAGGACTCAAACATGAGGAAAAACAATGTACTTAAATGTGCGGTATATGGTAATTACGATTCCAAGATGCTATAGAAACGGATTTTGATTGGCATTCATGACAAAATGGTGAGTTTCACCATAAATTTTATTTCTTGATTTTTTCCAGCTATGGACATTTATTTTGGCAAGGTGATATTAAATACCCATGACATGCACTAAATAATGGTTTTCAACCTTCAAAATAATCAAAAACAGGCCAAAAATGACCCTAAAATTAGACCTTATTTTTTGCTAAATTTTCACATAATTTGACTGAATATCAACAACTACCTTATCACCCCATCCCCCGAAAAAGATGTTCTTGTTAGAGTTGAACTTACAAAGAAAACTTTTTGTGTTCATAAAGTAAATTTTGACCATAGTTTCCATGGCAACAGAATGCCACAATATGTCTTATTTCTCATATATATGGGGGAGTCAAATAGATTGACCCCGTTACCATGGCAACCGTTGTTCAAATATGACAATATGGTTTGTTTTCATTGTTTTACATGAAGTATGATAATTACAGAAAGTTTCATCAAAATCCATGACATGCCGTGGCCAGCTGTTTTAGGTTTTTACAGAGAATCCATATTAAGGGCAAACTTCTTAACATTACCTAAAACGTTAACATTAAAATGAGTTAAAGATAGAACTATGTGATACGGAGAGATACCCTTGTATAAGAAAATATTCTAATATAAGTATTTCAAGTAAATGAAAGGAAAGGGAATGATCTCTAGCATGACCACCCTGCACTCACCTAGCGAAACAACCCCACAAGAAAGTGACACATAAATGACATCATACAAATCTACAAATCGCAAAAAGACACAACAATATTCACTAGAACATCATACAAAACAATCGTATCAGACGTCAGAAGCATCAAACATTGATGACAACACATAAAAGGAAGGAAACCAATGTGCACCCGGCGCCGACTTATAAGCAAATGCTGTGGTTATCCTGATTACGCGCGCACAACCCTCCCACTTATCCGGTTACACAGAGGTCTCCATAGACACAAAATTGTTGTATAAACACAAAACTTCTCACTGTAAGGTGACATCACGAACGAGATAGTTCAGCGGGCTCTTGTAATACAGATTCAATATAAATGAATCTAAAAAATTCTCTGCTGTCTCAAGCGAGCTTAGGATCAATCACCCGAGAAGTCTGAACAACTTTCAGATAGGACTGAGAGTCAAGATCTAGTCTTCTCTGACGAGATTTCAATAAGGTCCATCATGGATTCCCGTCGTCACGGTTGACCAGTGTGCAACGTTGGGAAAGGCACTGGTACAAAACTGCAGATTGGTCCAGTACCATGCCCAGTGTTTTTATGATGACTTTAGGATCATATCCTCGGTAAGGCTGGCGATCGACTATTTTCTTACATTTGTGGTTGAAGTTTGATCTGCCTTTGATCCTTCTGATTTTGTTTATAAGGTCACCGTAATATGAAGGAAATGAAATTCCAAAAGAAACATACTCTGATGCTGGAGTCGTCAAATATTTTGAAAGTTAAGAATAGTTATTGTAAAATTTCCAAATGATTTTACAAGTTTATGATTTAATTTTTTGTAATTTGTGGTTTTTTTTTTCGTCATGGAAGTCCGAAACATGGGAGCAAGCTCTAGCGTACCTGATAAGGTGAGAGATGCAAATTCTGTAAGATGGAAATCTTGGAACATCCCCATCAAGCCAAGGAAAATCAACTATGTTGAAGCCAAAGTCTTCTCTTTTGTCCTATATCTTTGTTTGAATTTCTCCGTTATTGGCTTTTATATTGAGATCCAAAAATGGTGTAGCAATATCATTTGTGTTTGCTTTGTCTAATGTTAACTATGGAGGATAAAGTTGACTTTTGTAATGGTCAAAATGTGGGTTATCAATATTCAAATGAGTTAAAGAAGATCCTGACAAAAATCCCAACAGCACTCACAATAGAGCACCAAATTGAGCATCGACGGACCCCTAGCAAGCTAGAGGTGGGATCAGGTGCCCGGGAGGAGTAAGCATCCCCTGTTGGCTAGCCGCACCCACCGTCGATGTTCATGCACGAAAATGAAAACAATATATAGAATATATACACTGTTTGAGGTTATGTCTATATAGAAAGTGCTATTGCGACCATGTCAGGGAAAATATTCAAAACACTTACTGTCAAACCCCTCGCGGGTAACTATTTTACGAGCTACACACGGCAAAGGGCATAAGTGTGACACAAATGAGTTAAAGAAGATCCTTACGAAAAGTTCAACAGCACTCACAACAGAGCACACAATTAAGCATCGACGGTCCTCTAGTTTTGGACCAGGTGCCCGGGAAGAGTAAGCATCCCCTGTTGGCTAGCCGCACCCGCCGTCGATGTTCATGCACGAAAATGAAAACAAAATATCATCAAGATACCTAGAGGTGTCGTTGAAACATTTCAAGTCGTCAAATTTCTTGCGTTTCTGCAGAGTTTGCATTAATTCTTTTTCGTATGTGTATAAAAAAGAACACAGTAAAACTATACAAACGATATTCTCGAGGACTGATAAGTAACAATTCGAGGAGGTTGCTGGTTTAAACCTCACCTTAACTGCAGTTACATCGACATATACAAAGGAGAAAATCTTCAAAAAGACTCGGAACGCACCCACACCATCGATACGACAACACCAAATAAACAAGTGAAACAAGAGTCGTGAAAGGGTCATGGAACACCAAACATGACATCAAGTAACTACACACAAGAAGGGAGGAGATCTCCAACAAGACCCCGTTGCAGCAGCAACAGCAAAACACCCGATGAAAAAACACAAAAGACGAGACGGAAAAGAGACACACAACATGTAAACATCAAACACAAAAGACTACACATAAACCGACGAGACCAATGGGCAACCGGTGCCGACTTTGGACGGCCATTTGTCACGCAAGTAGCAAATGGTGTGGTTATCATGGATTACGTGCGCACAACCCTCTCACTTCTCCCATTACCCAGAGGTCTCGAAGAACGTACAATTGTGGTGTAAACAACCTCCTCACTGTAAGATGACATCACACAAACAAGACCGCGAAACGTAGAGGCCCCAGAGACACAGATGAATATGTTAATGGATATAAAAAGAGGGCATGCGTAATACAGTCCGTGCTCTGCCGGTTGTAGCGAGCTCATGTATGTTACCACCCGAGGAGTCCGACTGACACTCAGAGAGGACAGGTTGTCGGGGCCCTGTCTTCTCTAAAGAGGTTTGGACAGGACCCGTCATGGAGTCCCGTCGTCACAGTCGGTCAGAGTGCAAGTTTCAAGGATGCGCTTGTACAAGACTATAGCTTGGTCAAGTACCAAGCCTAGTGTCCGTCTGGTGACGTTAGGATCATATCTACGGTATAAAAGGCGTTTGATGATTCTGACGCATTTTCGATGGTTATGCTGTTTACCTTTGATCCTTTTTATTTTGTTTATCATATCACCAAAAAGACAGGTTGTGTAATACCCATAGTAATGTTCTCTGTTATATGTATAGATCCGAATTTTAAAAGAAGTTGACTGTAATGTTTGTAAAATTTCCAGAAAGTCTTAACTAGTTTATGAAAGCGGAAACCTTGACCGAAATTGTTTTTGGTAATTTGAAAATTTCTACTGTGAAAATCCAAAATATCAGTACATGCTCTAGCGTACCGGATGAGCTGTGATATGTAAATGCCGTATGACGGTAATCTTGGAACATCACCGTCAAGCCAGGGGAAATTTACTATGTTGAATCCAAAATCATCCCTTTTGTCATATACACTTGTATGAATCTTTCCGTTTACAATTTTGATATTTAGGTCCAAAAACGGTGTTTCTGTATTTGAAAGGTTTGCCTTGTTAAGTGTTAATTCTTTTTGATAAATTTCTTTCTTATATAATTCAAAAACAGGATTGTCAATGGTTAGAATATCATCCAGATACCTAGGAGTATTATTGAAACATTTTAGATCATCAAATTTTCTTTGCTTTTGAAGATTTTGGATAAATTCTTTTTCATAAGTGTATAAAAATAAATTTGCAAGAAGAGGCGCACAGTTAGTACCCATAGGAATTCCTACAACCTGCTTGTATAGATCCTCACCAAATCTTACATAAATATTGTCCAAGAGGAAGGACAAGGCATTACACAGGTCACTACATGTCCATGATTTGTATGATTTGTAGTCTGTCGAGGAAAAGAAACCCTTCGATTCAGATGTACAAATGTAAGTTTTTCGCTCTCGATCAAAACACCATTTAATGAGATTACATAATCGATCATTAATTTTGTCATAAGGAAGTGTGGAGTACATATTAGAGAAGACGTATGAAGAAATCGTATTAGCTTGGAAATTTCCAGATTTCATTTTGTCAATCACATCCCCTGAATTCTTAATAGACCAAAATAAATTTACATCGTTAGTGTTTAGAACCGTTTCACAATATTTAGTTATGTGTTCTTTAATAGCAGTAAGTGCTGACGTCAGATTTCATGACAAAATTGTAGTGGAGCAGTTACTAGAATTAGCAATAAATCGAAATTTGTAAGGAAACTTGTGCAGTTTCGGTATGCAATACAGTGCTGGGAGATCCAATATAGAAATAGAGATATTGAATGAAGACAGTTCACTGTTATGCTTGCTTAAAATGTTAGATGCACTTTCATTGCTTTTGATATATGTATTGGTAGACGAAAGTTCCGAAACAAAAGTTGATATGTAGTAACGTTTTCAAATGATAATGGTGTTGTTGGCTGCTTTATCAGCTGGTGCAAGGACATATTTTTCATGTAATGTACTAAGTTTGGATTTGAAATATCTTTCTGATTTGGAACGTGGATTTTGAAAAAGATGAGGGTTTTTATGGAAGTTATCTATTCGAATATCCGTTATATCTAAAATGAGGTTTTTCCTGCGGTTCGACTACTTCTGATTAACACCATCTTTTCGTATAATTATCTAAGGCTTCCGTAAGCACCTCAAGGCATTTGACAAAATCTATCTTGGATGGGATTCTATACTTAGGTCCTTTTCTATGAAGACCACGGAGCTGTCTGTCTTGGATAATTGAAAAGTCACTTGTAACAACATGGCCAGCTGGTTTGTAGATATATTCAGAAGTTGCACATTCTCAAGAAGCAGGACACGATTCAAGTATGTCAGGATCCGATGTAACTTTATTTTAGTTAAAAACAAAGTTTCGAATAGGGATGCTTACTCCACCCGGGCACCTGATCCCACCTCTAGCTTGCTAGGGGTCCGTCGATGCTTAATTTTGTGCTCTATTGTGAGTGCTGTTGAGTTTATCGCCAGGATCTTCTTTATCTCATTTGTGTCACACTTATGCCCTTTGCAGTGTGGAGCTCGTAAAAAAGGTTCCCCGCGAGGGGTTCGACAGTAAGTGTTTTGAATATATTTCCCTGACATTGTCGCCATAGCACTTTCTATATAGACAACGTCAGAGTGCATGAATTTTAGATATTGTTTTCATTTTCGTGCTTAAACATCGACGGCGGGTGCCGCTAGCCAACAGGGGATGCTTACTCCATTCGGGCACCTGATCCCACCTCTGGCTTGCTAGGGTCCGTCGATGCTTAATTTTGTGCTCTTTTGTGAGTGCTGTTGAGGATCTTCTTTAACTCATTTGTACTTATAACAAATAAGAGGTGGCTCTAACTTTTCAAAATATTGAAGAATGGTTCTTTGAACGAGATGATCCCGAAAAATATTACAACCCAACGAGAACAATATACTATATGTTCCATATTATGTGCATAAAAGTCATTGTCGGCAGTGTGTCAATATGTCTGTGGCTTAAAAAAGCCAAGTGAAATCTTTTATGATAAAATTATCTCACAGACATCCTTTATTTTTATTGATTTCTTCATGAACAATCTTGCATGATATCTATCAAGGTCATAAAATTATGTAGGAGAGAGGGCTTTACAAAATGTAGTTTAAACTTGTTGCTCGATCCCTTTTCTCTTTATTGACATAACATATGTTTCAACTATAAAATGATGTAATAGAGGCATCCTTGTTAGTTTAATTTTACGAAATATCATCGAAATTAAAGGAATTTATCATCTTAGCACCATCCCTCCAACGCTATTTTGAACATAGATTTTATTTGGATATGCTACTGAATCGACCCTACAGGAAATTTGGAGCCGCGCACTCTCTGTAATGTAAATGTAAAAATCTTATTTCAAAAAAATTAAAGAGGGCGCTATTGAAATTATTTTGGTGGCTCCGCCGAAAGCGTAACTGATGAGAATTTAATATTCGAAACACGTGTCTGGTGCATGGAAATTGGTTTGGAATTTTCTTCTAGAAGGTATAGAGTTGGAACCCTTCGACATTATACATATATTGAAAATAGCATCAATTCATATCACCTTGATTATTTACACATTGACATCTTTCAATTTCACAAATGTTCCCTGAATTTTGTAGTTTTACATATTTTTTCCGTAAATATAACGTTTATCACAAATCCGCTACTACAGACGCAGAATGATTGCTTCAACAACTTGCTTGTAGAGAGTATCACAAAGGCAACTCTAAAATGTTGTTCAAACGAAAGGACCTATTTAACCCGAAGGGTGTCCACGATTTATCTAAATATCTTAAATCATAGAAATGACAAAACACCTAAAAAGCATAAGCACATGGTGAAGATGAAAGTCACGAAAAATATCAGTATCACGTGTCAGATTGTTGGTTTTTAGTGATAAGTGTTCCTATATCCATTGCTGTTTGTACCTTAGCCTCTCTTATTATATTTCCCGTTTAAATTGTTTGACATGAAGTACCACTGACGAGGATTCAATATCCGTATCACGTGTCTAGTACAAAAAAACTTGGTACCATAGAAAATACATTTCAATATGGACAACATTAAATGATACGCTCGGAGATTGAGGTGCATAATTCACGATAAACATTTAACAACTACGGTCCTCTATGACATAATCGATCCTCTTTCTAAAGATAATATCTTTATCATGTACTGGATTATATCAACATGATCTCTTATCCTCTCATTCGACTTTAGGAAAAACTGAAGTAGAAAGTTGAGGCTCATGACTTCGATTTTTGATATCTGATCATAAAGATTCATACACATTTAGTATTTATGTTTTCTTATTTCATATCGTTTTATGTCAAAATTGTCAGTAAGTAGTATCAGACACGCTGCAACACATAAAAATAGGGTTATCCAACAGCAGTTGTAGCACCCACAGTAGCTCACTTATATACCTATATGTTAAAATACAGAAAAACGGAACCAAAATTTCGAAAAATCCCATCCGTTTTTAAATGTAAAAGAATTTAACAAATACCGTGATACCGGTCTACGCTGTAACGTGAATCGAACCGTGACTTCTATACCGCGGTATACCGAACCGCGGTATACCAAACCGCGGTATATCGTTACACTCCTATTTGTTATCAATGTTGAATTGTATTCATTTGTCGTATTTTCCAAGGAAGGGAATCAACTCAGAGAATTTAAAGTCGATAGTGGGATAAAATCATTTTGCACAGACATAGAAGGACATACTCTCGTTACACACACGCCAAACCTGACAATACTTTATGGTAGAATTTGTGAAGTAAAAACATCGTTTTAAGTGTCTTACAAGGGACAGATATGGAAACGTTCTCGCCACGGACAAGGAGAAAGATGTATATTTCTTTAGCAAGAACGGAGATGTCCAGAAAACTTTCACTGTGGACTGTGATGAAATCAAAGGAATCTGTAAAGATTTTTGAGACAATTTGATGATTCTGATGTTTAAGAATGACGAATACAAAATTCATGTTATGAAGTACTTGAAATAAGAACAAATAACATAACAAACAAAGGTTCGTATGTAGTCACTTACGTTCAGTTCACAGAAACTTGGTCTTTTGTTTTCTTATTGTGGATATGAGTGATCATTGAATAATGTGGTTATTTTGTTTAACATCTTTCTTGCCAAAAGTATCAATTTGTTGATCCATGCTCTTGTTCGTATAACATTACGAGTATTTGTTTACTGCATGCGCCTAATTATTATGAAAATTATAGAATAAGTGTCTTATTTTGTGTGTTTATGCAGAAATGAATATCAATGGCTGATGCATTTATTTGGTCCCCTCCCTTCTTACTTTGAGTATTTCATAGCCTGTATTTTATGATGATATGATAAACAAAATTAGAAAAAACAAAGGTAACAGCATAATCATCGAAAATGTGTCAGTATCATCAAACGAGTTTTATACCGTAGATATGATCCTAATGTCGTCAGATGGACACTCGGAATGGTACTGGACAAATTTACAGCGTTGTACCAGCACATTTGTAAGACTTGCACTTTGACCGACTTTGAGGACCGGACTCAATGACGGGCCCTGCGAAACCACTCTAGAGAAGACTGGGCCCGACCACCTGTCCTCTCTGAATGTCGGTCGGACACCTTGGATGACAACATGCATGAACTCGATACAGCCGGCAGAGCACGGACTGCATTTCGTACGCCCCTACCCCTTTTAATATATATTTACATATTCATCTGTGTTGCTTGGGCTCCTGCGTTGTGCTGTTCTGTTTGTATGGTCATCTTACAGTGAGGAGGTTATTTTACACAACAATTGTGCGTTCTTCGAATCATTCGTGTAACCGGAAAAGTGAGAGGGTTTGCGCAAATGAGTTAAAGAAGATCCTGACGAAAATCTCAACAGCACTCACAATAGAGCACAAAATTAAGCATCGACGGACCCCTAGCAACCTAGAGGTGGGACCAGGTGCCCGGGAGGAGTAAGTATCCCCTGTTGGCTAGTAATCCATGATAACCACACCATCTGCAACTAACGTGGCTGATGGCTGTCCTAAGTCGGCATCGATTGCCCAAGGGTCTCATTGGTTTATGTGTGGTCTTTTTTTTTCGATGTTTGATGTCTCGTTTGCTGTTTCTTGTCTTTTGATGTGTGAGTCTTCTCTGTGTTGCTGTTGGTGCTGCAACCAAGTATTGTTGGAGATTCCCTCCTTTCTACATCGGGATATAGGTCTTGTCCATATTTGTCATAGACCTAGGGCTTATATCCCCCCCCACTAAACTTGACTAATTTCCATGTTTCTGCTTCTGCCTAAAACAGTCGAACGTGAATTACCTCTGGGTAATCGGAATAGTGGGAGGGTTGTGCGCACGTAATCCAGGATAACCACACCGTCTGCTACTGACGAGAGGCAGATGGCCGTCCTAAGTCGGCACCGTTTGCCCATTGGTCTCGTTGGTTTATGTGTAGTCATTTGTGTTTTATGTTTTTCTGTGATTTGACGTTCATTGTACTACTGCGTCTCTTTCTGTGCGTGTCATTTTTGTGTTTTACAGTGGGTGTTTTGGGAGGTTGCTGTTGATGCTGCAACTAGGTGTTGTTGGAGATCCCCTCCTTTCTTTTACCAAACGTTTACACTACCTCCTTTGTGTAGGAAATACATAGTGACACAAAAATGCTATACATATTATGCCGTAAATATAAAGAACATGAGCGGATATTAAAATAGTACTAGCGAGTTCATGATAGATGATAACAATTCAAAAAGGTCACTATAACCGGTAAAGCATAAACCTGTCATATGTTTGATTGTAATATGTACGCACTAGAAATAGTTAAAATAAAAGTGGGGATCTCCAACAAGTTCCGGTTCCATCATCAACAACAAAACATCAAAACATACCAAGTAAAACACAGACATACACAGGAAGAGACACAAAAGGGACAAGAACCAGCAAACACGACATTAAAACACAGACATACACAGGAAGAGACACAAAAGGGACAAGAACCAGCAAACACGACATCAAAACACCCCAAGTAAAACACAGACATACACAGGAAGAGACACAAAAGGGACAAGAACCAGCAAACACGACATCAAAACACCCCAAGTAAAACACAGACATACACAGGAAGAGACACAAAAGGGACAAGAACCAGCAAACACGACATCAAAACACCCCAAGTAAAACACAGACATACACAGGAAGAGACACAAAAGGGACAAGAACCAGCAAACACGACATCAAAACACCCCAAGTAAAACACAGACATACACAGGAAGAGACACAAAAGGGACAAGAACCAGCAAACACGACATCAAAACACCCCAAGTAAAACACAGACATACACAGGAAGAGACACAAAAGGGACAAGGACCAGCAAATACGACATCAAAACACCCCAAGTAAAACACAGACATACACAGGAAGAGACACAAAAGGGACAAAAACAAGCAAACACGACATTAAAACACAAAACACAAAAGACCACACATAAACCAACAAGACCAATGGGTAATGGTACCGACTTAGGACGGCCATCTGTCAAGCTAGTAGCTTATTGTGTGGTTATCCGAATTTCGTGCCCACAACGCTTCCACTTTTCCGGTTACCCAAAGACCGTATCGAAGAGCACACAATTCAATAAACATTACAGAAGTACCCATCAGTTATTCAGTCAATTCAAGTCAATTTTTTTCAAAAGCATATACAGCTTATAAATACAACACACATATATGATGGTGATACAATACATGACATAATCAAACATTGTTTTATTACAAGAAAAAAAGTACATGGGATACATGAAGAAACATAACGTATAATAACGTATACAAGTGCATAATAATGTATAGAGCACAAACAACTAAGCTACCCCAAGTGCATGATAATATACAATTGTAGTGTAAAGTAACCTCTTCAATGTAAGATGACCAAATAAACAAGACAGCAAAACACATGGCCCAACCAACACACAGATGAATATGTAAATAGATATAAAAAGCAAAAGGCCAGTCTGATAAAAACCAGTCCCCCCCCCCTTTCTCCTTCGTCGTCAGGGTCTGAAGTACAGTATTTAAAGCTAACCTGTGCCAACGGCTCAAGTGAGCTTTTGTCATAGCGCGTCGTCCGTCGTCCGATATTCCGTCCGTCCGTCGTCCGTCCGTCCGTAAACTTTTCACATTTTCGATTTCTTCTCAAGAACCACTGAAGGGAGTTTGATAAAACTTGGTATGTATAAAGTACTAATGGTTCCCTGCAAGTGTTGTTGTTTTTCGTCCGAATCCCTCAATAGGTGGCGCCACCACAGGCAAAAGTAGGTCATGGGGGTACCCTTCTTTGACAAACTTCTTCTTCAGAACCGAAGTATGTATCGACAAACCGAAAGCACCAGGATGATCTAGAGAGCTGTCTTAAAAAGTGTTGTTATTTTTGGTTCAAATTTTTGACGCATTTTTGACGGTTTTTTTTTACTTAGTCAGAAATGCACATTTTTCCACTATTTCTTTAAATAACTCAATAAGTGTATGATTTTACAGACTCATTTACTGCATATTTATCATATTTAACTTACTTAATGCATTGATATGTGTTTTATGCTTAAATTTTATTTTTTTGATATTTTATAATCTTTTTTTTTATGTAAAAAGGAAGGGAGGGTTTGATTTTCATACATTTTCTGCTTCTTTTCTATAACCACTCTTCAGATTGTCATGAAATTTTGTAGGTATGAGGTACTTATGCATGGTACCCTACAAGTGAACGAATTTTGTAAAGATATCCACTTTTGGATTTTTAAGGAAGATTGTACATAGGTATAATGTATGTTTTCCATGCCCAATGGACCCATGGGGAGCGGTTTCAAACCCCAGCGGTACCCCAACAATTGTTTTCCTTTTTTCAGTTTTTTTTCTCTTTCTCTTTTTGAATTTATCGTTACAAATGAAAATGTGAAAGAATTTTGTCAAAATATCAACTTTTAAATTTTTAATGATTTTTTTAAAGAGACAAGCTAGTTTGGCTTTGTGTACTTATTTTCGTACGTCGAAATAATCTGGCCAGATACTCTATCAAATATACTCTGAATTTATTTTTAAGATGTTGACTTTTTCCATACATACATATTTCATAACAATTTCCCTATTCAATGATTATTTTCTCTGTTTTATTTCTGTATCTATGGTAAACAAAGTCGCCATATATCTTGTGTAAAAGATTTGATTGGTTCAATACCTCCACGCCCCTTTGGTGGTCAGAGACAATTAAATCATTTTCCATAGGCACTTATGTTAACAAAATGCTTTATAGCGCCTATACTAACATTGCTGGTGGCGAGGGCCATGCATATTATATACCGATTTTTTCATTGATTCAAGCTTTATACGAAACTAAATTGAAAAATACAGCATGACCTGCTCTTTTTCGCGCTATTTGCGTCACAAGGTACCCCGCAGAGAATTTTCGAATTTTCCTGCACCTGTCCCCTTTAGCGGATCGGGAGCTAGGGAAAAAATCCGGGTATCGACATTTTAATTGCAGTTATATTTTTACTTAATATATATATATCATATTCAAACAATATACTAAAAGAAAATATAATCGATAGCCAATCACATTTTCTGTCACATTTAAAATAACAGGCCCCCTCACCCTTCAGGTTTTTCTCCAATCAGAACCGGCCTTTTAGTGGTCTCTGACCTATAGGTAGGGGTAACTACAGGAAATAAAAAGATGCACACTAAAAGTTTTGACTGACTTAAAATGCCCGGAAGTCTGTAAAATTGGGGTTTTTTTCGCTTGCGAATCTTTGGCACGCATGAAAATGAAAAGAAAAAAAAAGAAAAAGGGGGTCATGCATGTCCTTTTTTGCAGATTTCACTTACAGAAACTCTCCGCTCTCATCGAAAATGCTCCGATTTTACATATTTTGAAATCGATCTGTAGATTGCAAAAAAAGACTAGATCAAGTTCGAAGTTAAATTCATCGCGACTACTGGTCATATGTTATCTATTCAATATGCTCAGAATACATTTCCAATATTTTTTACCAATGGTGTGACACCTTTTATTCAGTAATGTTCACCAGTTCACTAGTCAAAACAGAGGGGAATCCCCGCGAAATGTTACACCTGTAAATAAAGTCGCCATACTTTATATCTCGTGTTACATATACAAGCCACGTTGTTTGTTTTGTAAAATCTTAGGACATTCATAATAAAAATAATATAAATTCACATTATAAACGCAATTTTTCATTACTTTTAAGTTTAGTTTAGGTTTATCCATTAAAAAAATACAAAAATATTTTTTTTAAAAGTAATGTAAAAAGTTGATACGAAAATTAATATATAATGGTTATTAGTCCCCTACCGGCAACGCCAAAGATGACTCTTAGTTTTCTCTCGGTCTGTCAGTCAGTCTGTCCGTCTGTCCCTCCGTCTGTCCGAATATCAGTTTTCCGGATTTTTTCTGCAACGGATTGTGATATTCAGATGAAATTTGATAAACAGGTTGGTCTTGGATAGTTACAGAGCAAGTTCGACTTTCGTTACGCTTGACCTATTTTTAGAGGAGTTATGCCCCTAAATGACTTTGAAAATTCTGTTTTTGTCAGTTTTCCGGACCTTTTTCTGTAACGGATGGAGATATTCATATGAAATTTGATACACAGCTTGGCCTTGGATAGTTACAGAGCAAGCATGACTTTCGTCATGCTTGACCTATTTTCAGAGGAGTTATGCCCCTTGATGACTTTGAAAATTCAGTTTTTGTCAGTTTTCCGGCCTTTTTTCTGCAACGGATGGAGATATTCGGATGAAATTTGATACACAGCTTGGTCTTGGATAGTTAAAGAGCAAGTTCAATTTTCGTCACGCTTGACCTCTTTTTCGAGGAGTTATGCCCCTTGATGACTTGGAAACATCAGATTTTGACAGTTTTCCCGACTTTTCTTGCAACAAATAGAGATATTCAGGTGAAATTTGATACACAGCTTACTCTTGCATAGTTAAAGAGCAAGTTCAACGTTCGTCACGCTTGATCTATTTTTCGAGGATTTATACCTTTCGATGACTTGGAAAATTCAGTTTTCCGGACTTTTTTCTGCAACAAATAGAGATATTCAGGTGAAATTGTTCTCAGCTTATCTTGGATAGTTACAGAGAAAGTGTCTTTTGTCACGCTTGACCTCATTTTTGAGGAATTATGCCTCTTGATGATTTGCACAATTCAGTTTTTGTCAGTTTTCCGGACTTTCTTTCTGCAACAAAATAGAGATATTCAGGTAAAATTTGATACTCAGATTAGTTTTCGATAGTTACAGAGCAAGTTCAACTTTCGTCATGCCTGACCGCTTTTTCGAATCGATAAAGCAGATAAAACCTCAGAACTGAGCTTCACGGTTTAATCAAAACTCATGTTTAATTGAAGAGTAAATCATAGGCAGAGTTGCAGGACATAGATATATGCCGCCGGTAGGGGACTAATATCGCTCAGCGATCATAACATTATTGAAACAGTAAATCTGCGTGCGATTATCGATATATATCATACAATATATTCATACAATACTTTTAGTACTTACGTTGTCAACCCGTAAAAATTACACTATATGTATCTATTTTTTCGAGAAAATTTGCCCGTTAATATCTATTAACGTTACTGCGTCGCTATGTAGTGAAGACGGATAAAACGTGACGCTCTGACAAATCCTGATTATGAAATCATTTCAATAAATGAATCGGCTTCTCAACAATTTCTATGCCACGAAATGGCAATGTTGCGAAATGACATAAGAGTGTATGGGCTCCATTGAAGTAGGCCTATTGATTTGAGGGAAAGGTCAAAGGTCAACATCCTTGATGTAGGAAATGAATTCAAAATACTGGTTTATAGGTGATAGCTCAAGATGTGGTGAAAGGGTTTCGACTATCCAAACCAAATTTAACCGATGTAATATGGCCAAAGAGTACGGTGAGTATTATGTTCAAAATTGTACCGAAAGAAGTAGTAGAATGGGCGGGATATGATGCTACAGAATTTTCCAGAAATTTGGTAACAGAAATTTTAGAAAGCGTGACAGAAGATGAATCGAACTTGGCTACATGTCACCTCTGAGACTCCTGGTCCACCAGCAGTGACACTCACCAAGTATTCTAAACAAGTCTGGAAAAAATAGAAAAAAAACAACCAAAAACAAAAATCCGACAGACCTAGCTAACCTATATTTTTCTAGCATGCTATGGGAAACACATTTTTAGCTCACCTGAGCCAAAGGCTCAATTGAGCTATTGTCATAGTGTTTCAAAAGTTGTTACTCTTTGAAAAAAAAGATTTTCTCTGTATTTGAATGAAACTTGCTGTGCAGTTTCAAACTAATATTTATACAGATGTACGATTTGGTTGATGTTGACCTAAAATAGCCCTAATACAGGAGTCACTAACCTTTGTTCATTGTAATAGGCCATTATTATACACAATATACCTTTACAGTGACACTGAAACTTCATACTTACTCACCTGACCCTTATATATTTCAGGATGTTTAAACTAAAGTGCAAACTTTCCACATTTTAAAAGTTCATAGTTTTAGCATTTTAGACAATCCAGTGCATTATTTGATAAAATTAAAAAGAAGGCTCTTCATCTGCTGCAAGTACTTCCTTTGCTATCAAAAGTTATAAAATGCCTCAATATTGTTTGATATCCTAAAAGTGAATATGGCTCTCAGGTGAGCAATGTGGCCCTCTTGGGCCTATTGTTTATTTTGAAATTCAAAACCTTGATCCCTTCTGTTGTGTTGGACCCCCTATCAAACATATTAATGTTTTCTTGTTTAGGTGTAGGATTTTCCGTTTAAATAAGGAAAAAAGAAAAATTACGGGAAAAAAAACTTCCATTTGACGTAAAATTAAAAGTTTGATATTTCAATACATTTTATATAAAAGAAGATTTATTGGTTATCTTTAATGTTTTTACTGGGTTTTTTTTCGGGAGGGGGTTGGCTTTGTTTGTTTATTTTTTTTTCTTTTTTGTGTGTGTGTGTGTTTTTTTTATTATTTATTATTTTGTTTTATTACATCATTGATATTCTAGAAATACAACGTTAACAAATTTCTTTAAAATCAAGAATCAAAGAAATGAATAAAAAATAAATAGAAACTAGATGTAACATAAATTGTTTATAAACAGTCATGTAAGGCCCTCCCCTATTAGAAATCCTAAATGTTCAACCCCTTCTCCCGCTCTTTGAAAAATACCTCAGATCCGCCAATGGATTAGATAAAGTATCGACTTTCTGTATGTCCATGGCCGAATAAACATCCGGTCTTGTCAACCACACATCACACGATATGACCGCGCCTTTGATTACCCGCGGGAGACGCGTTAGCGAATCTAGCTTACTAGAGGGTGGGGTGCGGCGGGGGTATCCGATTTTCTAATGATGTATTGTCCATCTTCCTGAAGATGTACATACAAATGTAGTTTATTTACAGGTGTTTGTGTGTGTTTTTTTTTTACATTATCTTCGCAAGCGAACATTTCAAATGTCATTTCAGATTTTCTGTCTGTTTTCCTCCGTTTTCTTTTTCTCTCTTTCCATCCTATCTCTTTCTATTCTTTCTTTCTATTTCATTTTTTTCTTTTCTATCTATTCTTTTTCTCTCTTTCTATTCTTCTTTCTTTATTATTATTATAGATTTGAAAAGAAATTCTGGGGGGATGGGTTTTTTCGTGGGAGCAAGATTATTTTTTTCGCCCCAGACCGGGGCAAAACTTTTTTTCTGGCAAAGTTGGAGCAAGGAATTTTTTTTTTTTCAAAGTGATGTGCATATTAAGAATGTTTGTGTTTTATCAATAGAAATTATTTATATTTTTACTCAAAACTCTAAATATTAATATATAACTTTATTTCTATGCAAGTATTCAATTCACTTCTTAACAGAGAGATAAACGATTTTTACGATACAATTCTCAATAAACAAAATTTATATAAGGTACATGTATATAAGAGGGTCTGAGGGGAAGGGTTCTTGACAATTTTTTAAATGTAGTATTGTTAAATGAAGAATAACCGAGGTTCTCCTTATGGGACTCTATGGGGATACATGCAACATTTCTTTTATTAATAGTAATACATAAATATTGATACTATACTTAAGCTTTTTAGGGAAGCGAATTTTTTCATTCACATACATGTACGTGTATACATACTTTTGATATCTTCAAATATATGAATTTTGCCATTAGTAAATAATGTTTTGATAGGAAAGTATCGCGAGCGAAGCGAGCAAAAAAAAATTGGATATAAATTGAAAACTGCGGCGAGCGAAGCGAATTTTAGAGAAATTTTATGGTAATTCTTCAAATTGAGATTATTTGTAAGAGCAAGATTATTTTTTTCTGTCACACCATAAGCAAATTAATTTTTTTCATTAAAATTCAGAGCAAAATTATTTTTTTAGAAAAAAAAACCAAGGCCCTTCCCCCCCCTGAATATCAAATGGACCGTGCCTAAGGTATACTTTAAGTACGCACCTGTACGCTTTCAGAATAGATAACTAGTTTTACCCGATAGTTTTCTATTTTCGTCTGTTTCTCCCAAATTCTGAGGAGGCCTAGCTGGCATGTGCTCCTCCTTTCGACATGAATTATATAAAAATGAAAAAAAGAAATAACGTAGGACGTATATGTGTACATGTACGCGGATGTTTAGATGTATCAGTTTAATCCGTTATTTATCATTTGATCAGCAACTGTGGGCCACGACATGAATTATCAACAATTTTGAAACAACACTTGTGGATTGAATTGTCTCATTGTCCCCTCATTTCATTTATATCTGTTAATATACTACATGCAATATATTGAATCTGTATGTGTCTTTTAAATTATCGATTTAAAAGTCCTTGCAATGCGACATGCTAACCTAGTTTACCTAAAATCTGAAATCAGGATTACAAAATGGCGTTTGCCTCGTCGAAGATAGGGGCACAGGAAGCCTATAATAAAACCGTGTGATCTATGTGAGGACGATGAAAACGTCAACTGGTTCTGTAAGGACTGTGATCAAAATCTATGTGACAGATGCAAAAAGACACATCTTCGAAGCAATGTCTCAAAGTCACACATCGTACTTTCGATTTCCGAGGGATTTGCAATGGGGAAGAGGAATTTATCAAAGATGTGTCGAGAACACGACGACCTTTTCACGTTCTATTGTAGAACATGCGATGAGAACATTTGTTCGAAGTGTTTGTCTGCAAAACATAAGAAGCATGACTTTGTAGATTTGCGTGAGCTTCAATTAGAGGTACAGAAGCAGTTAGATGACGTCATCAAAGAAAAGGAAGCAGAAAAGCAGAACATGATTAAATCTTTTGATGACTTGGTTCAGCATGAACGCCAATCAGAAATGCATTTCAGAGACGAGTGTGCTAAAATCAAGGACCGAGTTGAAGCTATTAAATTCGCCGCAGATGATGAAGGAGGAAAACTTATGGAATCCCTTAATTCAACAAAACACCAGCAAGACAAAGAAGTCAAAGAAGGTAAACATAAAATCCAGACACAGACCAGAGTCTATGACAAAGAGATCCAAATGATTCAACAAGAACTTCGTCTTCAGACGGCATCGTCATCAAATGACTTTGTAAAGGAATCCATGAAAAAACTTAAAGCATTGAAGCCGACATCTATTTCGATACCAGACAAACAACAACTACCGCTTGAGGAACAGGTAGATGGAAATCAAATCCGGGAAACAATTGGAAAACTACTTGGAGCAAAAAAAGTTTCTGGAATACAGATTTCCAGAGGAAGAGAAGGAAAGAAATGGAATGTTCTAGCAAAACTAGATATTATCAGAATATTAAACCTGGACAAAATTGGATATTGTTGCTCCCTGTGTCTCATTCCTGATGGCAGTATATGGATTGGTGGTGATAGATGTGTGTACAAGATGAGCTCTGACTGTTCTACAGTCCTCCATCAGATACCTGCTAGGAAACATTATTGGTGTGGTTACATAGCATGTTTACAATCAGGTGATGCTGTTGTGACTTATGGTGGAACGCCCTATGTAGACAGATTCACCTCTAACGGGAGAAGAGTAGAATTCACATATCTACCACTGAAGAAAACTCACGATATGGCTATCAATAGCAATGACGAGGTCGTCATCAGTGTTAATACCGGATGTATAATTATATTTTCAAACAAAGGGACACAACTCAAAGAAATTGAAGTCGATGGTGGAATAAAAACATTTTGCACAGACAGAGATGGACACATCATTGTTGCAGATCCAAGATCACCAAACCTGACAATACTTGATGGTATGAGTGGAGAAGTCAAAACATCATGGAAAGTTTCCGTGTCTGACATCGAGCATCTTATGTGTGACAGATATGGAAACGTTCTGGTCACGAACAAGGAGAAAAATGTTTATTTCTTCAATAAAGACGGAGATGTCCAGAAGACTTTCACAATGGACTGTAATATAATAATTGGAATCTGTGTGAATAAAGAAGACCATTTATTGATTCTGATGTATAAGAATTACACACACGAAATACACGTTACAAAGTACTTGGAATAAGAACAAATAAGAAGCTGTTAAGATAAGGGCCGGATTTAGCCCTGAAATCACTCGATTATTTCTCGTGCGTTGTCCTTTCAATTTAGATAAAAGTTGGCCAGGATAGAAATATAAAGTATTATAAGATTCCTAGTAGGTATTTTATGTAAATAAATTTGGTGAAAGATGTTGTGAGCTGAAAAGGTAGGGGTACAGATGACGGAAAACGTCGAATATCGAACGAAAATGGACAAAATTGCATTATTTTACATATTTTTATGTTTATTATACTTCTGTTACCTTTTCAAGTCTAATTTGGATAAGAGAAATTAACTTTGAGGTTATCATATCAATATAATCGGCAAACTCTGCAACCCGGAAACTGAAAAACGGGTTTTATTTCGTTTTTCTTTGTCACTTATGTAGGTTTCTGGCGCGAAATGCACACGGTGTAGAAATAGACAACTTTCTCGTTTATTTCCTTCCAAACGGTTAAATATTTGATCAGAACACACTCTGAATATATTGTTCCATGATATAAAATGAACAAAATTCAATTATAACCTATTTTATCGCTCTAGAGACACATTTGAAAATAGTCATCCATCCCTCCTTTTTTCGTTTTTCGCCTGTGGGACATTGTTCCCCCCTCGCTGCAGAATCTCACTTGGTCAGAAAACGTGTTTTATTGATAAATACCCTTGACGAAAGTGGCATTGTAAAGCGAGGGGGGAACGATGTTGTATAAAACTTTTCCGTTTTCCATTGATTTCTGTGCTAAAAAGCTTTTTTTTACCCAAATATCGGTCTTATTTGGAGTAAATTAGCCCATCTGAGAGCAGATTCATATGTGGACCATGTTACTTGACATTTTACCAAAAAAAAAATCTTAAATTTTGCATTTCAAAATTTTGACTTTTCAGGGCAGATTTTACGCCTTATCTTAAGGCATGTCATTTCTGAATAAAGGAATTTCAACGATTTTATGATAACCATATGAAAATATGGTATTCATGTCACTTAATCATTTTATGAAGGAAAATTAATAGGTCCGTGATGAAAATCAAGATTTATGCTTATTTGAAAACTGGGAAAAAAATGCCGGAAATTTGTTGCTAAAAATAGCACATTTGTAAAGAATATACAAAAAGTGTTGAAATGCACTCATTTGATTTTTATTTTACTTTTCTACGTTATTATACAATAAAACAGGTAAGAAACTTTGTATAAAAGTAGAATTTGATAAAGTGCTACCTCAGGTACCAACTTCACCGATAATTTAAAATTATCTAGATTTTACACAAAAATAATTAAAATCATCCAAATTAATGTCAAAATTTCAGAGATACCGAATTTCAACGATTTTTCCAAACACACAGTAAAACGTGCTCATAAGGAAGACTTTTGAAAATATTGAAGAAAAAGTATATGTCCGTGTTCAAATAAGAGAGAACAGATGCTCACAAATAGTGCCATTTTGTGGTTTTCTTTAAAAGTGTCAGAGCTGAAAATTTGCATTATTTTGGGTGGAATTTAAGCAATTTATAATTTGTCGGTATTCATCGGCCATACCTTATAAAAAAAAAGCTTAAATCAATAATATTCCATACATAAAACAAAATTTATGGGTAATTACTAGCGTAAAAGAAATCCGAACAGTTAAAGAAAAGGACCTCCACGTCAATTTTTACAGAAATTACCGGAAAGTATTTTCTTACGCATACTTCATTCATTTTATATCAAATTTTCAAACTTTTCCGCTTTAATGTGTCTTATGAATTAAAGTCTCAAAAACAGTAAGAAATGATACATTGGCCATAATAAATTGAAATATCTATAAAAGTCAAGCTCAATGAGTGCTAAAACAGGAGATGCGCAAGAATAGTCCAAAATCGTGACCAATGACGCACCTTAACAGCTCCTTTGACAAACAAACGCTCGTATGTAGTCACTTGCGTTCAGCTCACACCAACTTTGTGCTTCTTTTCTTCTTGTGGACATGAGTGATCATTGAATATTAAGCAATAGTCAATAATCTTATTTCTCAGATAGAGGACGTGATGCATCCATTTTGTTAAATATCTTGCATGCTATAAATATCAATACGTTGATCCATGCTCTTGTTCGTAAAACATTACATGTATTTATTTGCTGTATGCGCCTTAAGATTAGAATTCATATCTTA
This sequence comes from Pinctada imbricata, assembly GCA_033119305.1. Classification (NCBI taxonomy): domain Eukaryota; kingdom Metazoa; phylum Mollusca; class Bivalvia; order Pterioida; family Pteriidae; genus Pinctada; species Pinctada imbricata. The sequence goes on from VSWD01000004.1 coordinate 27,183,353, forward strand.
TCAAAGCTGTAGCGTGATGTGTTATTACTTGTACAATGTATAGCTCACATACTAAATATATTTATGTCCATCTATTCTGAGTTGTGCTTTGTTTGAACCGGCTGTATTTCAAAGAATAAAATAGTCTGTATTGAAATGAAAATGGTCATTTATTAAAATGACAAATTACGTAATGACAAATTACGTAATCAAATGAGTTAAAGAAGATCCTGACGAAAATCTCAACAGCACTCACAATAGAGCACCAAATTGAACATCGACGGACCCCTAGCAAACTAGAGGTGGGACCAGGTGCCCGGGAGGAGTAAGCATCCCCTGTTGGCTAGCCGCATCCGCCGTCGATGTTCATGCACGAAAATGAACAAATTTTATAAAATACATGCACTGTCTGAGGCGACCATGTCAGGGAAACTAGCAAACTAGAGGTGGGACCAGATGCCCGAGGGGAGTAAGCATCCCCTGTTGGCTAGCCGCACCCGCCGTCGATGTTCATGCACGAAAATGAACAAATTTTATAAAATACGTGCACTGTCTGAGGTTATTTCTATATAGAAAGTGCTATGGCGACCATGTCAGGGAAAGTATTCAAAACACTTACTGTCAAACTCCTCGCGGGGAACTTTTTTTACGAGCTCCACACGGCAAAGGGCACGTATAAGGGTGTCGTGTGACACAAATGAGTTAAAGAAGATCCTGACGAAAATCTCAACAGCACACACAATAGAGCACCAAATTGAACGTCGACGGACCCCTAGCAAACTAGAGGTGGGACCAGGTGGGACCAGGACCAAAACATAAAACAATTAACAGGCAGAAAAATAAACAAGATACACAACTCTATAAGAGTTTTATCTTATCGTCAAAACATAAATGGTCTGAGCATAAAAACAAGAAGGTATTGAAACCTTGCAAGTTCAAAGATGGGATAAAAACACTCCACAAGTTTTTGTGTGCAACATGAACACTTAACCCCATCAACAACCAGAATTGTGATAATTAGTGGCTTCTGCACTTTATATATCAATGCATAGGCTCCGACATTCTTTTGCTTTAAATTGGTAATGCTAATAGTAAGGTATAATTGAATAAAGAATCATTCTGTGCAGTATAAAGAAAGATTCATGATCCCTGTTATACTCATGAATAGTCTGATTCAAACATACTGCCGAACATGTGTCTGGCTCAAAAATATAGCAATCAGAACTATTCGAATATAACATAGAACAAATCAGAGTGAATGGCATATTTCATTCCATAGAACAAATCTAGATGCATATGCTTTCAAAAGCCAATGTTCCCTTAAGCCATGGAAATCATATTGAGAAAGTATGAACATATCGATCAATTGGTACACTGCATTAATAAAAAAATAAAGACTCTTGTTCTCATGGCAAATATAATGCTAAAGTAAAACTATTAGTATGATGCTATGAAAGACATTGTCACATATATTCGTAATGGCAAATAAATATACATGTAATGCTAAAGTACTGACATATAATTCAAAGCAGACAATGACCTTTCCGTATATTTTATATATAAAAAGTTCCATATGTAACCATGACAAATAAAATACAAAATTACTAACATTTCAATCTATCTGTAACTTGCAATTATAAAAGCCAGAGTCCCATGTACCCATGGCAGATATAATGCTGAATCAGGAAGATATCGAGCTATCTGTAATACTGCATTAAAAAGAATAAGTCCCATGTAGACATCACAAATATGATGCAAAAGTACTGACATACTGACCTATCTGTACATGTCATCCAAAAAGCCAGAGTCCCATGTACCCATGGCAAATGTTATGCTAATTTAGGAACATATCGATCAATCTATATGCTACCGTAAAAAGCCAATTTTTCATGTACCCATGATGAATATAATGCTAAAGAACTCACAAATTTACCTATTTATGAATTTTAAATAGAAACCAGAGTTTCTTGTACCCATGCCAAATATAGTTCTAAACTAGATGGCTACTGTTGCAAGCAACAGACGGATTCCTCCTTTATTAGACCTTCCTCGGAACTGAAGTGTTAAAATCCGAAAAAAGATGGTAAAAAGTATAGTTGCTTTCGTACCTTATTCACTTCAACAGACCAGTCAAAAGAGCTTATGTCTAATTTGGGACTCTTATATATTTATAAATAAAATAGAAGAAAAAAAAATAATAAATACCTTTCATTTTTACGAAAGCTTTAAACTCCATGCTCTTTATCAAATCCTTTACAATTACTCTCTCAAAACAGAATTGCACAATGATTTTGCAATGAGATAATTTCTATTAATAGAAAATGACAACGACAAGAAAGTACAGATATGTAATGCTACTAAGAAAAGAATAAGAAACAGAAAACAAGAAGAAAAGAGTTATCTTTCTTATACTATGTTAAGTTCAAATAAGAAGGACTACTTGTGTGAAGAATAAATTGTATAGGACCAGAAATGTGAATTCTTCAGGAGAAAATGTTTGATATGACCTTGAGAATGATTATTTGACCTTGAACCAATGTCACAGATAAAAGATAAGTATTGGAGGTTATTCTCATCAAAATTGATCTTAAATTGAACAAAGTTTAGTATTTTATCAACCAAAGTATGCTGTGACCTTGAAATTGAACAAATGATCTTGGGTCAAGGTCAAGGTGAAAGGGCTTGATGCAAGGAATATTTGTGTAAATTTTGAACTCTCAACGTCAAACAGTCTTTGTTTTACAGGCAAAAGTTTGTTGTGACCTTGAGAAGGAGAATTTGACCTTGGGTCAAGGTCAAGGTGAAAGGGCTTGGCTTAACGATTATATGTATGAAGTTTGAACTCTCAAGGTCAAACCGTCTTTGTTCTATTGGCAAAAGTTTGTTGTGACCTTGAGAAGCAAAATTTGACCTTGAAACAAGGTCAACATTTAATGACTACCTATAAGCTACCTACCATCCAAGTTTCAACTCAAAATCTCAAAAACTGAGGAAATTGGCTCTGTGCCAATTTAAAATTCCATTTTCAACTCGTAATAGAGCGAAAACCGTAAATATTTCATTGAGAATTTAAGCGTATAAAAATTTTCCAAAGAACAATATAAAACAAATTTCGTTCAAATCGTACATTTACTTTAGGAGTTATGAAAGTTTAAAGATTTGACCTTTGATGACCTCTAGCGGGGGCATATGTGAACTTTTGGACAAGAAAAAAAATTGAATTGAGATCTTGATATGCTCTTTCACATGGTATTTTCAACTTTATCATATATTCCAGTACTTTTTTGTAAAGTGTCTGGAACGTTTGGGGGTAAGAATAATAATAAGAATAATAAGAACTAGATGGCTACTGTTGCAAGCAACAGACGGATTCCTCCTTTATTAGACCTTCCTCGGAACTGAATAGTTAAAATCCGAGTAAAGAAGATGGAAAAAAGAATAGTTGCCTTAATACCTTATTCACTTCAGCAAATGTGTCAAAAGAGCTCATGTCTAATTTGGGACTCTTATTTATTTTTCAACAAAGAAGAAGAAAAAATATTAAATACCTTTCTTTTTACGAAAGCTTTAAACTCCATGCTCTATCAATATCAAATCCTTTACAATTACTTCCTAAAAACAGAATTGCACAATGATTTTGCAATGAGATAATTTCTATTAATAGAAAATGACAACAACATGAAAGTACAGATATGTAATGCTACTAATAAAAAAAAAGAAACAAAGAACAAGAATAAAAGAATTATCTTTCTTATACTATGTTAAATTCAAATAAGAAGGACTACTTCGGTGAAGAATAAATAGTAAAGGACAAAAGGTGTGAATTCTACAAGAGTAAATGATTGTTATGACCTTGAGAATAATTATTTGGCCTTTAACCAAAGTCATGGATGAAAGCTAAGTATTATGATTATTCTTATCACGATTGATCTTAAGATCTTAATCTGAGCAAACTTTAATATCTAATCATCTAAAAGTCATTTGTGACCTTGAAATCGAACAAATGACCTTGGGTCAAGGTCATGGTGAAAGGGTTTGATGCAAGGAATATTTGTGTAAACTTTGAACTTTCAAGATCAACAGTCTTTGTTTTATAGCCTAAGTTTGTTGTGACCTTGAGAATTAGAATTTGACCTTGGGTCAAGGTCAAGATGAAAGAGCTGAGCCCAAGCATTAAATGTATAAAGTATGAACTCTGAAGGTGAAATTGTCTTTGTTTTATAGGCCAAAGTTGCTGTGGTCTTGAGAATGAAAATTTGACCTTGAGTCAAGGTCAAGGTTAAAGAGCGTGTCTGAACAATTACATGTATGAAGTTTAAACTCTGAAGGTCAAATCGTCTTTGTTCTATAGGCAAAAGTTTGTGACCTTGAAAATTAGAATTTGAACTTCGGTCAATGTCAAGGTGAAAGAGCTTGGTTTATTGATCGTATGTATGAAGTTTGAACTCTGAAGGTCTAATTGTCTTTTTTCTATAGGAAAAATGTTGTTGTGACCTTAAGAATCAGAATTTGACATTGGGTCAAGGTCAAGGTGAAAGAGCTTGGCTTAATGATAATATGTATTAAGTTTGAACTCTGCAGGTGTAATAGTCTTTGTTCTACAGGCAAAAGTTTGTTGTGACCTTGAGAATCAAAATTGAACCTTGGGTCAAGGTCAAGGTGAAAGAGCTTGTTTTAACGATATTATGTATGAAGTTTAAACTCTGAAGGTCAAATACTCTTTGTTCTATAGGCAAAAGTTTGTTGTGACCTTGAAAATCATAATTTGACCTTGAAAGTAGGTCAACATTAAATGTTTACCTATATTTAACCAACTATCAAAGTTTCAACGCAAAATCTCAAAAACTCTAGAAATTGGCACTGTGCCAATTGAAAGTTCCATTTTCAACTCGGAATAGCGCGAAAACCGTAAATATTTTATCGAGCATGTAAGAGTATAAAAGTTTACAAATTTCCCAAAGAACATTTTAAAACAAATTTCGTTCAAATCGTACGGTTAGTTTAGGAGTTATCAGTGTTTGAAGATTTGACCTTTGGTGACCTCTAGCGGGGGCATACGTGAACTTTTCAACGACAAATTTTTTTTGCCTCTAGATCTTTATATGTTCTTTCACATGATACTTTTTGTTTTATCATAAGAAGTGGCACTTTTTTGTACAGTGACTGGAACAATCTTGGGGTAAGAATAATAATAATAAGAATAAGAATAAGAACTAGATGGCTACTGTTGCAAGCAACAGACGGATTCCTCCTTTATTAGACCTTCCTCGGAACTGAAGTGTAAAAATCCGAATAAAGAAGATGAAAAAAGTATAGTTGCTTTAGTACTTTATTCACTTCAGCAAATGAGTCAAAAGAGCTTATGTCTAACTTAGGACTCTTGTCTATTTATCGACAAAAAGAAGAAAAAGATGATAAATACCTTTCAAGTTTAGGAAGGCTTTAAACTGCTAGATCTATTCTATCCATTTTGAATCCTTTAAAATTACTACCCCCAAAAAGAATTGCACAATGAATTAGCAATGAGAACATTTCTATAAATAGAAAATGACAACAGCATGAAAATACAGACAAGTAATGCCACTATGACAAAAAAGGAAACAAAGAACAAGAATAAAAGAGTTATCTATCTTACTATGTAAAGTTAAAATAAGAAGTACTACTTGCGTGAAGAATAGATATTTAAGAACAAAATCCTGTCAATCCTACAAGAGTAAATGTTTGTTATGACATTGAAAAAGTTTATTTGACCTTGAACCAAGGTCATGAATGAAAGATAAGCATTTTAGTTTATTCTCATCAAGATTCCTTTTCATCTATTCAAAGCTCAATATTTTATCAACAAAAGTCTGTTGTGACCTTGAAATCGAATAAATGACCTTGGGTCAAGGTCAAGGTGAAAGGACTTGATGCAAGGAATATTTGCGCCAAGTTTGAACTCTCAAGGTCAAATGGTCTTAGTTCTATAGGCAAAAGTTTGTTGTGACCTTGAGAATCAAAATTTGACCTTGGGTCAAGGTCAATGTGAAAGGGCTTGGATCAATGATTGTATTTATGAAGTTTGAACTGTCAAGGTCAAATAGTCTTTGTTCTATAGGCAAAAGTTTGTTGTGACCTTGAGAATCATAATTTGACCTTGAAACTATGTCATCATCAATGACTACCTCTAAGTAACCTACCATCCAAGTTTCAACTCAAAATCTCAAAAACTCTAGAAATTGGCAATGTGCCAATTTAAAATTCTATTTTCAACTCAAAATAGCGCGAAAACCGTAAATATTTTACGAGCATGTAAGCGTATAAAAGTTTGCAAATTTCCCAAAGAACAATATAAAACAAATTTCGTTCAAATCGCACGGTTAGTTTAGGAGTTATAAGGTTTTAAAGATTTTGCCTTTGATGACCTCTAGCGGGGGCATATGTGAACTTTTCGACAAGAAAAAAAATTTAAATTAAGATCTTTATATGCTCTTTAACATGATACTTTCCATTTTATCATATGATGCGGTACTTTGTTGTAACGTCTCTGGATTGGCTTGGGGGTAAGAATAATAATAATAATGAAGTATAAGTAGTGTAGGACAAACACTGTGTATTTAACAAGTAAATGTTGTTATGACATTGAGAATGAAATTTTCACCTTGAACCAAGGTCAAGGAAAAAAGATGAGTATAGGATATCATTTTCTTCAAAATATATATGAAATTGAATAAAGCTCAATATTTTATCAACAAAAGACTGTTATGACCTTGAAATCGAACGAATGACCTTTGGTCAAGGTCAATGTGACACGACTTACTGCAAGGAATATTTGTACCCAGTTTGCATTCTCAAGGTCAAACAGTCTTTGTTTTATAGGCCAAAATGTTGTTGTGACCTTGAGAATGAGAATTTGACCTTGGATTAAGGTCAAGGTGAAAGAGCTTGGCTTAACAATTATATGTATGAAGTTTGAACTCTGAAGGTCAAATAGTCTTTGTTCTATAAGCAAAAGTTTCATGTGACCTTGAGAATAAAAATTTGACCTTGAAAAGAAGGTCAACATTAAATGACTACCTATAAGTGACCTAACATCCAAGTTTCAACTCAAAGTCTCAAAAATTGTAGAAATTGGCACCTTGCCAATTTAAGGTTCCATTTTCAACTTGAAATAGCTTGAAAACTGTAAATATTTTATGGAGCATGTAAGCGTATAAAAGTTTGCAAATTTCTCAAAGAACAATATAAAACAAATTTTGTTCAAATCGTACGGTTAGTAAAGGAGTTATAAGAGTTTAAAGATTTGAACGCTGATGACCTCTAGCGGGGGCATATGTGAACTTTTCGACAAGAAAAAAATATTAAATTAAGATCTTTATTTGCTCTTTCACATGATACTTTCCATTTTATCATATGATGCGGTACTTTGTTGTAACGTCACTGGATTGGCTTGGGGGTAAGAATAATAATAATAATAATAATAAGAATAAGAATAAGAAGAATAAAGAAAAGACAATACAATAACAGAAAGGATTCCGACGGAAATCGGAATCCTTAATAATAACTAGATGGCTACTGTTGCAAGCAACAGACGGATTCCTCCTTTATTAGACCTTCCTCGGAACTGAAGTGTTAAAATCCGAAAATAGAAGATGAATAACGAATAGTTGCTTTAGTACTTTATTCACTTAAGCAAATGAGTCAAAAGAGTTTATGTCTAACTTGGGACTCTTATCTATTTATTGACAAAAAGGAAGAAAAAGATGATAAATACCTTTCATGTTTTCGAAAGATTTAAACTCCATGCTCTATGGATATCAAATCCTTTACAATTACTTTCTCAAAACAGAATTGCACAATGATTTTGCAATGAGATATTTTCTATTAATAGAAAATGACAACAACATGAAAGGACAGATGTGTAATGCTACTAAGAAAAAAAAAAGAAAGAGAACAGAGAACAAGAATAAAAGAGTTATCTTTCTTATACTATGTTAAGTTCAAATAAGAAGGACTACTTGTGTGAAGAATAAATAGTATAGGACAAAAAGTGTAAATTCAACAAGAGTAAATGATTGTTAAGACCTTGAGAATGATTATTTGGCCTTTAACCAATGTCATGAATGAAAGCTAAGTACTGTGATTATTCTCATCACGATTGATCTTAATCTGAGCAAAGCTCAATATCTAATCAACCAAAGTAAGTTGTGACCTTGAAATCAAACTAATGACCGTTGGTCAAGGTCATGATGAAAGAGTTTAATGCAAGGAATATTTGTGTAAAGCTTGAACTGTCAAGATCAAACAGTCTTTGTTTTATAGATTAAAGTTTCTTGTGACCTTGAAAATCAGAATTTGACCTTGGGTCAAGGTCAAGGGGAAAGAGCTGGGCCCAAGCATGATATGTATAAAGTATGAACTCTGAAGGTCAAATAGTCCTTGTTTTGTAGGGAAAAGTTGCTGTGACCTTGAGAATGAGAATTTGACCTTGGGTCAAGGTCAAAGTGAAAAGAGCATGACTGAACAATTATTTGTATGAAGTTTAAACTCTGAAGGTCAAATTGTCTTTGTTCTAGGCAAAAGTTTGTTGTGACCTTGAGAATCTGAATTTGACCTTGGGTCAATGTCAAGGTGAAAGAGCTTGGTTTAATGATATTATGTATGAAGTTTGAACTTTGAATGTCTAATAGTCTTTCTTCTATAGGCAAAAGTATGTTGTGACCTTGAGAATCAAAATTTGACCTTGGGCCAAGGTCAAGGTGAAAGAGCTTGGTTTAATGATATTATGTATGAAGTTTGAACTCTGCAGGTCTAATAGTCTTTGTTCTATAGGCAAAAGTTTGTTGTGACCTTGAGAATCAAAATTTGACCTTGGGTCAAGGTCAATGTGAAAGAGCTTGGCTAAACGATAGTATGTATGAAGTTTGAACTGTGAAGGACAAATAGTCTTTGTTCTACAGGTAAAAGTTTGTTGTGACCTTGAGAATGAAAATTTGACCTTGAAAGTAGGTCAACATTAAATGACTACCTATAAGTAACCTAGTATCCAAGTTTCAACTCAAAATCTCAAAAACTGTAGAAAGTGGCACTATGCCAATTTAAACTTCCATTTTCAACTCTGAATAGCGCGAAAACCGTAAATATTTTATCGAGCATGTAAGCGTATAAAAGTTTACATATTTCCCAAAGAACATTTTAAAACAAATTTCGTTCAAATCGTACGGTTAATTTAGGAGTTATAAGAGTTTAAAGATTTGAACTTTGATGACCTCTAGTGGGGGCATATGTGAACTTATCGACGACAAAATTTTTTTTACCTCAAGATCTTTATATGCTCTTTCACATTATCCTTTTCGTTTTATCATAAGAAGTGGTACTTTTTTGTACAGTGACTGGAACGATCTGGGGTAAGAATAATAATAATAACTAGATGGCTACTGTTGCAAGCAACAGACGGATTCCTCCTTCATTAGACCTTCCTCGGAACTGAAGTGTTAAAATCCGAATAAAAAAAATGGAAAAAAGAAAAGTTGCTTAAGTACCTTATTCACTTCAGCAAATGGGTCAAAAGAGCTTATGTCTAACTTGGGACTCTTATTTATTTATCAACAAAATAGAAGAAGAAAAAAAATTAAGTACCTTTTATTTTTACGAAAGCTTTAAACTCCATGCTCTATCAATATCAAATCCTTTACAATTACTTTCTCAAAACAGAATTGCACAATGATTTTGCAATGAGATCATTTCTATTAATAGAAAATGACAACAACATGAAAGTACAGATGTGTAATGCTACTAAGAATTAAAGAAAGAAACAGAGAACAAGAATAAAAGAGTTAACTTTCTTATACTATGTTAAGTTCAAATAAGAAGGACTACTTGTGTGAAGAATAAATAGTATAGGACAAAAAGTGTAAATTATACAAGAGTAAATAATTGTTTTAAAAGACATTGAGAATGATTATTTGGCCTTTAACCAATGTCATGGATGAAAGCTAAGTATTGTGATTATTCTCATCACGATTGATCTTTATCTGAGCAAAGCTCAATATCTAATCAACCAAAGTAAGTTGTGACCTTGAAATAAAACAAATGACCTTGGGTCAAGGTCATGATGAAAAGGTTTGATGCAAGGAATATTTGTGTAAAGTTTGAACTATCAAGGTCAAACAGTCTTTGTTTTATAAACTAAAAATTGTTGTGACCTTGAAAATCAGAATTTGACCTTGGGTCAAGGTCAAGGTGAAAGAACTGGGCCCAAGCATGATATGTATAAAGCATGAACTCTGAAGGTCAAATAGTCTTTGTTTTGTAGGAAAAAGTTGCTGTGACCTTGAGAATGAGAATTTGACCTTGGATCAAGGTCAAGGTGAAAGAGCATTACTGAACAATAATTTGTATGAAGTTTAAACTCTGAAGGTCAAATAGTCTTTGTTCTATAGGCAAAAGTTTGTTGTGACCTTGAGAATCAGAATTTGACCTTGGGTCAAGGTCAAGGTGAAAGAGCTTGGTTTAATGATATTATGCATGAAGTTTGAACTTTGAATGTCTAATAGTCTTTGTTCTATAGGCAAAAGTTTGTTGTGACCTTGAGAATCAAAATTTGACCTTGGGTCAAGGTCAAGGTGAAAGAGCTTGGTTTAATGATATTATGTATGAAGTTTGAACTCTGCAGGTCTAATAGTTTTTGATCTATAGGCAAAAGTTTGTTGTGACCTTGAGAATCGGAATTTGACCTTGGGTCAAGGTCAAGGTGAAAGAGCTTGGTTTCACGATATTATGTATGAAGTTTGAACTCTGAAGGTCAAATAGTTTTTGTTCTACAGGCAAAAGTTTGTTGTGACTTTGAGAATGAAAATTTGACCTTGAAAGTAGGTCAACATTAAATGACTACCTATAAGTAACCTAGTACCCAAGTTTCCACTCAAAATCTCAAAAACTGTAGAAATTGGCACTTTGCCAATTTAAAGTTCCATTTTCAACTCGGAATAGCTCGAAAACCGTAAATATTTTATCGAGCATGTAAGCGTATAAAAGTTTACAATTTTCCTAAAGAACATTTTAAAACAAATTTCGTTCAAATCGTACGGTTAGTTTAGGAGTTATAAGAGTTTAAAGATTTGAACTTTGATGACCTCTAGCGGGGGCATATGTGAACTTTTAGACGACAAAATTTTTTTACCTCAAGATCTTTATATGCTCTTTCATATGATACTTTTCGTTTTATCATAAGAAGTTATACTTGTTTGTACAGTCACTGGAACGATCTGGGGGTAAGAATAATAATAATAATAATAACTAGATGGCTACTGTTGCCAGCAACAGACGGATTCCTCCTTTATTAGACCTTCCTCGGAACTGAAGTGTTAAAATCCGAAAAAAGAAAATGGTAAAAAGTATAGTTGCTTTCGTACCTTATTCACTTCAGCAGATGAGTCAAAAGAGCTGATGTCAAATTTGGGACTCTTATTTATTTACCAACAAAATAGAAGAAAAAAATAATAAATACCTTTCATTTTTACGAAAGCTTTAGACTCCATGCTCTATATCAAATCCTTTACAATTACTTTCTCAAAACAGAATTGCACAATGATTTTGCAATGAGATAATTTCTATTAATAGAAAATGACTACAACATGAAAGTACAGATATGCAATGCTAATAAGAAAAAAAAAAGAAACAGAAAACAAGAAGAAAAGAGTTATCTTTCCTATACTATGTTAAGTTCAAATAAGAAGGACTACTTGTGTGAAGACTAAATAGTATAGGACCAGAATGTGAATTCTACTGGAGGAAATGATTGTTATGACCTTGAGAATGATTATTTGACCTTGAACCAATGTCATAGATAAAAGATAAGTATTGGAGGTTATTCTCATCAAAATTGATCTTAAACTGATAAAAGTTCAGTATTTTATCAACCAAAGTATGCTGTGACCTTGAAATCGAACAAATGACCTTGGGTCAAGGTCAAGGTGAAAGGGCTTGATGCAAGGAATATTTGTGTTAAGTTTGAACTCTCAACGTCAAACAGTCTTTGTTTTACAGGCAAAAGTTTGTTGTGACCTTGAGAAAGAGAATTTGACCTTGGGTCAAGGTCAAAGTGAAAGGGCTTGGCTCAACGATTATATGTATGAAGTTTGAACTCTCAAGGTCAAACCGTCTTTATTCTATAGGAAAAAGTTTGTTGTGACCTTGAGAAGCAAAATTTGACCTTGAAACAAGGTCAACATTTAATGACTACCTATAAGTTACCTACCATCCAAGTTTCAATTCAAAATCTCAAAAACTGAGGAAATTGGCACTGTGCCAATTTAAAATTCCATTTTCAACTCGTAATAGAGCGAAAACCGTAAATATTTCAACGAGCATGTAAGCGTATAAACGTTTGCAAATTTTCCAAAGAACAATATAAAACAAATTTCGTTCAAATCGTACAGTTACTTTAGGAGTTATGAGAGTTTAAAGATTTGACCTTTGATGACCTCTAGCGGGGGCATATGTAAACTTTTGGACAAGAAAAAAAATTTGAATTGAGATCTTGATATGCTCTTTCACATGGTATTTTCCACTTTATCATATATTGCGGTACTTTTTTGTAAAGTGTCTGGAACGTTTGGGGGTAAGAATAATAATAAGAATAATAAGAATAAAGAAAAGACAATACAATAACAGAAAGGATTCCGACGGAAGTCGGAATCCTTAATAAGAACTAGATGGCTACTGTTGCAAGCAACAGACGGATTCCTCCTTTCTTAGACCTTCCTCGGAACTGAAGTGTTAAAATCCGAATAAAGAAGATGGAAAAAAGAAAAGTTGCTTAAGTACCTTATTCACTTCAGCAAATGGGTCAAAAGAGCTTATGTGTAATTTGGGACTCTTATCTATTTATCAACAAAATAGAAGAAAAAGAAATTAAGTACCTTTCATCTTTACGAAAGCTTTAAACTCCATGCTTTATGGATATCAAATCCTTTACAATTACTTTCTCAAAACAGAATTGCACAATGATTTTGCAATGAGATAATTTCTATTAATTGAAAATGACAACAACATGAAAGTACAGATATGTAATGCTACTAAGAAAAAAAAAAGAAACAGAGAACAAGAATAAAAGAGTTATCTTTCTTATACTATATTAAGTTCAAATAAGAAGGACTACTTGTGTGAAGAATAAATAGTATAGGAAAAAAAGTGTAAATTCTACAAGAGTAAATGATTGTTAAGACCTTGAGAATGATTATTTGGCCTTTAACCAATGTCATGGATGAAAGCTAAGTATTGTGATTATTCTCATCAAGATTGATCTTAATCTGAGCAAAGCTCAATATCTAATCAACCAAAGTCACTTGTGACCTTGAAATCAAACAAATGACCTTGGGTCAAGGTCATGATGAAAGAGTTTGATGCAAGGAATATTTGTGTAAAGTTTAAACTGTCAAGGTCAAACAGTCTTTGTTTTATAGACTAAAGTTTGTTGTGACCTTGAGAATGAGAATTTGACCTTGGGTCAAGGTCAAGGTGAAAAAGCTGGGCCAAAGCATGATATGTATAAAGTATGAACTCTGAAGGTCAAATAGTCTTTGTTTTGTAGGGAAAAGTTGCTGTGACCTTGAGAATGAGAATTTGACCTTGGGTCAAGGTCAAAGTGAAACAGCATGACTAAACAATTATTTGTATGAAGTTTAATCTCTTAAGGTCAAATAGTCTTTGTTCTATAGGCAAAAGTTTGTTGTGACCTTGAGAATCAGAATTTGACCTTGGGTCAAGATCAAGGTGAAAGAGCTTGGTATAATGATATTATGTATGAAGTTTGAACTTTGAATGTCTAATAGTCTTTGTTTTATAGGCAAAAGTTTGTTGCGACCTTGAGAATCAAAATTTGACCTTGGGTCAAGGTCAATGTGAAAGAGCTTGGTTTAATGATGTTATGTATGAAGTTTGAACTCTGAAGGTCAAATAGTCTTTGTTCTACAGGCAAAAGTTTGTTGTGACCTTGAGAATGAAAATTTGACCTTGAAAGTAGGTCAACATTAAATGACTACCTATAAGTAACCTAGTATCCAAGTTTCAACTCAAAATCTCAAAAAACTGCAGAAATTGGCACTGTGCCAATTTAAAGTTTTATTTTCAACTCGAAATAGCGCGAAAACCGTAAATATTTTATCGAGCATGTAAGCGTATAAAAGTTTACAAATTTCCCAAAGAACATTTTAAAACAAATTTCGTTCAAATCGTACGGTTAGTTTAGGAGTTATAAGAGTTTAAAGATTTGAACTTTGATGACCTCTAGCGGGGGCATATGTGAACTTTTAGACGACAATATTTTTTTACCTCAAGATCTTTATATGCTCTTTCTCATGATCTTTTTCGTTTTATCATAAGAAGTGGTACTTTTTTGTACAGTCACTGGAACGATCTGGGGGTAAGAATAATAATAATAACTAGATGGCTACTGTTGCAAGCAACAGACGGATTCCTCCTTTCTTAGACCTCCCTTGGAACTGAAGTGTTAAAATCCGAATAAAGAAGATGGAAAAAAGAAAAGTTGCTTAAGTACCTTATTCACTTCAGCAAATGGGTCAAAAGAGCTTATGTCTAATTTGGGACTCTTATTTATTTATCAACAAAATAGAAGAAAAAAAATTAAGTACCTTTCATCTTTAAAAAAGCTTTAAACTCCATGCTCTATGGATATAAAATCCTTTACAATTACTTTCTCAAAACAGAATTGCACAATGATTTTGCAATGAGATAATTTCTATTAATAGAAAATGACAACAACATGAAAGTACAGATATGTAATGCTACTTAGAAAAAAAAAAGAAACAGAGAACAAGAATAAAAGAGTTATTTTTATTATACTATGTTAAGTTCAAATAAGAAGGACTTCTTGTGTGAAGAATAAATCGTATAGGACATAAAGTATAAATTCTACAAGAGTAAATGATTGTTAAGACATTGAGAATGATTATTTGCCCTTTAACCAATGTCATGGATGAAAGCTAAGTATTGTGATTATTCTCATCACGATTGATCTTAATCTGAGCAAAGCTCAATATCTAATCAACCAAAGTCAGCTGTGACCTTCAAATCAAACAAATGACCTTGGGTCAAGGTCATGATGAAAGAGTTTGATGCAAGGAATATTCGTGTAAAGTTTGAACTGTCAAGGTAAAACAGTCTTTGTTTTATAGACTAAAATTTGTTGTGACCTTGAAAATCAGAATTTGAACTTGGGTCAAGGTCAAGGTGAAAGAGCTTGGCCCAAGCATGATGTGTACAAAGTATGAACTCTGAAGGTCAAATAGTCTTGGTTTTGTAGGGAAAAGTTGATGTGACCTTGAGAATGAGAATTTGACCTTGGGTCAAGGTCAAAGTGAAAGAGCATGATTGAACAATTATTTGAATGAAGTTTAAACTCTTAAGGTCGTATAGTCTTTGTTCTATAGGCAAAAGTTTGTTGTGACCTCGAGAATCAGAATTTGACCTTGGGTCAAGGTCAAGGTGAAAGAGCTTGGTTTAATGACATTATGTATGAAGTTTGAACTCTGCAGGTCTAATAGTCTTTGTTCTATAGGCAAAAGTTTGTTGTGACCTTGAGAATCAAAATTTGACCTTGTGTCAAGGTCAGTGTGAAAGAGCTTGGTTTAAGGATATTATGTATGAAGTTTGAACTCTGAAGGTCAAATAGTCTTTGTTCTACAGGTAAAAGTTTGTTCTGACCTTGAGAATGAAAATTTGACCTTGAAAGTAGGTCAACATTAAATGACTACCTATAAGTGACCTAGTATCCAAGTTTCAACTAAAAATCTCAAAAACTGTAGAAATTGGCACTGTGCCAATTTAAAGTTCCATTTTCAAATCGGAATAGCGCGAAATCCGTAAATATTTTATCGAGCATGTAAGCGTATAAAAGTTTACAAATTTCCCAAAGAACATTTTAAAACAAATTTCGTTCAAATCGTACGGTTACTTTAGGAGTTATAAGAGTTTAAAGATTTGAACTTTGATGACCTCTAGCGGGGGCATATGTGAACTTTTCGACGACAAAATTTTTTTACCTCAAGATCTTTATATGCTCTTTCACATGATCCTTTTCGTTTTATCATAAGAAGTGGTACTTTTTTGTACAGTCACTGGAACGATCTGGGGGTAAGAATAATAATAATAATAAGAAGAATAATAATAAGAATGAAGAAAAGACAATACAATAACAGAAAGGATTCCGACGGAATAGTCGGAATCCTTAATAATAATAAGAATAATAATAAGAATAAAGAAAAGACAATACAATAACAGAAAGGATTCCGACGGAATAGTCGGAATCCTTAATAATAATAAGAATAAAGAAAAGACAATACAATAACAGAAAGGATTCCGACGGAATAGTCGGAATCCTTAACTAGATGGCTACTGTTGCAAGCAACAGACGGATTCCTCCTTTATTAGACCTTCCTCGGAACTGAAGTGTTAAAATCGGAATAAAGAAGATGAAAAAAGAATAGTTGCTTTAGTACTTTATTCACTTCAGCAAATGAGTCAAAAGAGTTTATGTCTAACTTGGGACTCTTATCTATTTATTGACAAAAAAGAAGAAAAAGATGATATTTCAAAAGATTTAAACTCCATGTTCTATGGATATCAAATCCTTTACAATTACTTTCTCAAAACAGAATTGCACAATGATTTTGCAATGAGATAAGTTCTATTAATAGAAAATGACAACAACATGAAAGTACAGATCTGTAATGCTACTAAGAAAAAAAAAAGAAAGAGAACAGAGAACAAGAATAAAAGAGTTATCTTTCTTATACTATGTTAAGTTCAAATAAGAAGGACTACTTGTGTGAAGAATAAATAGTATAGGACAAAAAGTGTAAATTCTACCAGAGTAAATGATTGTTAAGACCTTGAGAATGATTATTTGGCCTTTAACCAATGTCATGAATGAAAGCTAAGTACTGTGATTATTCTCATCACGATTGATCTTAATCTGAGCAAAGCTCAATATCTAATCAACCAAAGTCAGTTGTGACCTTGAAATCAAACTAATGACCTTTGGTCAAGGTCATGATGAAAGAGTTTGATGCAAGCAATATTTGTGTAAAGTTTGAACTCTCAAGGTCAAACAGTCTTTGTTTTATAGACTTAAGTTTGTTGTGACCTTGAAAATCATAATTTGACCTTGAGTCAAGGTCAAGGTGAAAGAGCTGGGCCCAAGCATGATATGTATAAAGTATGAACTCTGAAGGTCAAATAGTCTTTGTTTTGTAGGGAAATGTTGTTGTGACCTTGAGAATGAGAATTTGACCTTGGGTCAAGGTCAAAGTGAAAGAGCATGACTGAACAATTATTTGTATGAAGTTTAATCTCTTAAGGTCAAATAGTCTTTGTTCTATAGGCAAAAGTTTGTTGTGACCTTGAGAATCAGAATTTGACCTTGGGTCAAGATCAAGGTGAAAGAGCTTGGTATAATGATATTATGTATGAAGTTTGAACTTTGAATGTCTAATAGTCTTTGTTTTATAGGCAAAAGTTTGTTGCGACCTTGAGAATCAAAATTTGACCTTAGGTCAAGGTCAATGTGAAAGAGCTTGGTTTAATGATGTTATGTATGAAGTTTGAACTCTGAAGGTCAAATAGTCTTTGTTCTACAGGCAAAAGTTTGTTGTGACCTTGAGAATGAAAATTTGACCTTGAAAGTAGGTCAACATTAAATGACTACCTATAAGTAACCTAGTATCCAAGTTTCAACTCAAAATCTCAAAAACTGCAGAAATTGGCACTGTGCCAATTTAAAGTTTTATTTTCAACTCGAAATAGCGCGAAAACCGTAAATATTTTATCGAGCATGTAAGCGTATAAAAGTTTACAAATTTCCCAAAGAACATTTTAAAACAAATTTCGTTCAAATCGTACGGTTAGTTTAGGAGTTATAAGAGTTTAAAGATTTGAACTTTGATGACCTCTAGCGGGGGCATATGTGAACTTTTAGACGACAATATTTTTTTACCTCAAGATCTTTATATGCTCTTTCTCATGATCTTTTTCGTTTTATCATAAGAAGTGGTACTTTTTTGTACAGTCACTGGAACGATCTGGGGGTAAGAATAATAATAATAACTAGATGGCTACTGTTGCAAGCAACAGACGGATTCCTCCTTTCTTAGACCTCCCTTGGAACTGAAGTGTTAAAATCCGAATAAAGAAGATGGAAAAAAGAAAAGTTGCTTAAGTACCTTATTCACTTCAGCAAATGGGTCAAAAGAGCTTATGTCTAATTTGGGACTCTTATTTATTTATCAACAAAATAGAAGAAAAAAAAATTAAGTACCTTTCATCTTTAAAAAAGCTTTAAACTCCATGCTCTATGGATATAAAATCCTTTACAATTACTTTCTCAAAACAGAATTGCACAATGATTTTGCAATGAGATAATTTCTATTAATAGAAAATGACAACAACATGAAAGTACAGATATGTAATGCTACTTAGAAAAAAAAAAAGAAACAGAGAACAAGAATAAAAGAGTTATTTTTATTATACTATGTTAAGTTCAAATAAGAAGGACTTCTTGTGTGAAGAATAAATCGTATAGGACATAAAGTGTAAATTCTACAAGAGTAAATGATTGTTAAGACATTGAGAATGATTATTTGCCCTTTAACCAATGTCATGGATGAAAGCTAAGTATTGTGATTATTCTCATCACGATTGATCTTAATCTGAGCAAAGCTCAATATCTAATCAACCAAAGTCAGCTGTGACCTTCAAATCAAACAAATGACCTTGGGTCAAGGTCATGATGAAAGAGTTTGATGCAAGGAATATTCGTGTAAAGTTTGAACTGTCAAGGTAAAACAGTCTTTGTTTTATAGACTAAAATTTGTTGTGACCTTGAAAATCAGAATTTGAACTTGGGTCAAGGTCAAGGTGAAAGAGCTTGGCCCAAGCATGATGTGTACAAAGTATGAACTCTGAAGGTCAAATAGTCTTGGTTTTGTAGGGAAAAGTTGATGTGACCTTGAGAATGAGAATTTGACCTTGGGTCAAGGTCAAATAGAAAGAGCATGATTGAACAATTATTTGAATGAAGTTTAAACTCTTAAGGTCGTATAGTCTTTGTTCTATAGGCAAAAGTTTGTTGTGACCTCGAGAATCAGAATTTGACCTTGGGTCAAGGTCAAGGTGAAAGAGCTTGGTTTAATGACATTATGTATGAAGTTTGAACTCTGCAGGTCTAATAGTCTTTGTTCTATAGGCAAAAGTTTGTTGTGACCTTGAGAATCAAAATTTGACCTTGTGTCAAGGTCAGTGTGAAAGAGCTTGGTTTAAGGATATTATGTATGAAGTTTGAACTCTGAAGGTCAAATAGTCTTTGTTCTACAGGTAAAAGTTTGTTCTGACCTTGAGAATGAAAATTTGACCTTGAAAGTAGGTCAACATTAAATGACTACCTATAAGTGACCTAGTATCCAAGTTTCAACTAAAAATCTCAAAAACTGTAGAAATTGGCACTGTGCCAATTTAAAGTTCCATTTTCAAATCGGAATAGCGCGAAAACCGTAAATATTTTATCGAGCATGTAAGCGTATAAAAGTTTACAAATTTCCCAAAGAACATTTTAAAACAAATTTCGTTCAAATCGTACGGTTACTTTAGGAGTTATAAGAGTTTAAAGATTTGAACTTTGATGACCTCTAGCGGGGGCATATGTGAACTTTTCGACGACAAAATTTTTTTACCTCAAGATCTTTATATGCTCTTTCACATGATCCTTTTCGTTTTATCATAAGAAGTGGTACTTTTTTGTACAGTCACTGGAACGATCTGGGGGTAAGAATAATAATAATAATAAGAAGAATAATAATAAGAATGAAGAAAAGACAATACAATAACAGAAAGGATTCCGACGGAATAGTCGGAATCCTTAATAATAATAAGAATAATAATAAGAATAAAGAAAAGACAATACAATAACAGAAAGGATTCCGACGGAATAGTCGGAATCCTTAATAATAATAAGAATAAAGAAAAGACAATACAATAACAGAAAGGATTCCGACGGAATAGTCGGAATCCTTAACTAGATGGCTACTGTTGCAAGGAACAGACGGATTCCTCCTTTATTAGACCTTCCTCGGAACTGAAGTGTTAAAATCGGAATAAAGAAGATGAAAAAAGAATAGTTGCTTTAGTACTTTATTCACTTCAGCAAATAAGTCAAAAGAGTTTATGTCTAACTTGGGACTCTTATCTATTTATTGACAAAAAAGAAGAAAAAGATGATATTTCAAAAGATTTAAACTCCATGTTCTATGGATATCAAATCCTTTACAATTACTTTCTCAAAACAGAATTGCACAATGATTTTGCAATGAGATAAGTTCTATTAATAGAAAATGACAACAACATGAAAGTACAGATCTGTAATGCTACTAAGAAAAAAAAAGAAAGAGAACAGAGAACAAGAATAAAAGAGTTATCTTTCTTATACTATGTTAAGTTCAAATAAGAAGGACTACTTGTGTGAAGAATAAATAGTATAGGACAAAAAGTGTAAATTCTACCAGAGTAAATGATTGTTAAGACCTTGAGAATGATTATTTGGCCTTTAACCAATGTCATGAATGAAAGCTAAGTACTGTGATTATTCTCATCACGATTGATCTTAATCTGAGCAAAGCTCAATATCTAATCAACCAAAGTCAGTTGTGACCTTGAAATCAAACTAATGACCTTTGGTCAAGGTCATGATGAAAGAGTTTGATGCAAGCAATATTGTGTAAAGTTTGAACTCTCAAGGTCAAACAGTCTTTGTTTTATAGACTTAAGTTTGTTGTGACCTTGAAAATCATAATTTGACCTTGAGTCAAGGTCAAGGTGAAAGAGCTGGGCCCAAGCATGATATGTATAAAGTATGAACTCTGAAGGTCAAATAGTCTTTGTTTTGTAGGGAAATGTTGTTGTGACCTTGAGAATGAGAATTTGACCTTGGGTCAAGGTCAAAGTGAAAGAGCATGACTGAACAATTATTTGTATGAAATTGAACCTCTGAAGGTCAAATAGTCTTTGTTCTATAGGCAAAAGTTTGTTGTGACCTTGAGAATCTGAATTCGACCTTGGGTCAAGGTCAAGGTGAAAGAGCTTGGTTAAATGATATTATGTATGAAGTTTGAACTTTGAATGTCTAATAGTCTTTAATCTATAGGCAAAAGTTTGTTGTGACCTTGAGAATCAAAATTTGACCTTGGGTCGAGGTCAAGGTGAAAGAGCTAGGTTTAATGATATTATGTATGAAGTTTGAACTCTGCAGGTCTAATAGTCTTTATTCTATAGACAAAAGTTTGTTATGACCTTGAGAATCAAAATTTGACCTTGGGTCAAGGTCAATGTGAAAGAGCTTGGTATAACGATATTATGTATGAAGTTTGAACTCTGAAGGTCAAATAGTCTTTGTTCTACAGGCAAAAGTTTGTTGAGAATGAAAATTTGACCTTGAAAGTAGGTCAACATTAAATGACTACCTATAAGTAACCTAGTATCCAAGTTTCAACTCAAAATCTCAAAAACTGTAGAAATTGGCACTGTGCCAATTTAAACTTCCATTTTCAACTCGGAATAGCGCGAAAACCGTAAATATTTTATCGAGCATGTAAGCGTATAAAAGTTTACAAATTTCCTAAAGAACATTTTAAAACAAATTCAGTTCAAATCGTACGGTTAGTTTAGGAGTTATAAGAGTTTAAAGATTTGAACTTTGATGACCTCTAGCGGGGGCATATCTGAACTTTTTGACGACAAAATTTTTTTACCTGAAGATCTTTATATGCTCTTTCACATGATCCTTTTTGTTTTATCATAAGAAGTGGTACTTTTTTGTACAGTGACTGGAACGATCTGGGGGTAAGAATAATAATAATAATAATAATAATAATAATAACTAGATGGCTACTGTTGCAAGCAACAGACGGATTCCTCCTTTATTAGACCTTCCTCGGAACTGAAGTGCTAAAATCCGAATAAAGAAGATGGAAAAAAGAATAGTTGCTTAGCAAATGAGTCAAAAGAGCTTATGTCTAATTTGGGACTCTTATTTATTTATCAACAAAATAGAAGAAAAAACTAATAAATACCTTTCATGTTTACGAAAGCTTTAAACTCCATGCACAATCAAGATCTAATCCTTTAAAATTACTTTCTCAAAAAAGAATTGCACAATGATTTTGCAATGAGATAATTTCTTTTAATAGAAAATGACAACAACATGAAACTACTGATATGTAATGCTACTAAGAATAAAAAAGAAAGAATCAGAGAACAGGAAGAAAAGAGTTATCTATCTTACTATGTAAAGTTCAAATAAGAGGTACTACTTGTGTGAAGAATAAATCGTTAAGGACAAAATCCTGTGAATTCTACAAGAGTAAATGTTTGTTTTGACCTTGAAAAAGTTTATTTGACCGTTAACCAAGGTCATGGATAAAAGATAAGCATTTTGAATTTTTTCTCATCAAGAGTCATCTTAATCTAATCAAAGCTCAATATTTTATCGACAAAAGTCTGTTGTGACCTTGAAATCGAACAAATGACCTTGGGTCAAGGTCAAGGTGAAAGGACTTGATGCAAGGAATATTAGCACCAAGTTTGAACTCTCAAGGTCAAATGGTCTTTGTTCTATAGGCAAAAGTTTGTTGTGACCTTGAGAATGAGAATTTGACCTTGGGTCAAGGTCAAGGTGAAAGGGCTTGGATCAATGATTGTATTTATGAAGTTTGAACTGTCAAGGTCAAATAGTCTTTGTTCTATAGGCAAAAGTTTGTTGTGACCTTGAGAATCATAATGTGACCTTGAAACTGGGTCATCATCAATGACTACCTATTAGTAGCCTACCATCCAAGTTTCAACTCAAAATCTCAAAAACTGTAGAAATTGGCACTGTGCCAATTTAAAGTTCCATTTTCAACTCAAAATAGCTCGAAAACCGTAAATATTTTATCGAGCATGTAAGCGTATAAAAGTTTGCAAATTTCCCAAAGAACAATATAAAACAAATTTCGATCAAATCGTACAATTAGTTTAGGAGTTATAAGAGTTTAAAGATTTGAACTTTGATGACCTCTAGCGGGGGCATATGTGAATTTTTCGACAAGAAAAAAAATTTAATTGAAGAGCTTCATATGCTCTTTCACATGATACTTTCCATTTTATCATATGATGCCGTACTTTGTTGTAACGTCTCTGGAATGGCTTGGGGGTAAGAATAATAATAATAACTAGATGGCTACTGTTGCAAGCAACAGACGGATTCCTCCTTTATTAGACCTTCCTCGGAACTGAAGTGTTAAAATCCGAATAAAGATGATGAAAAAAGAATAGTTGCTTCAGTACCTTATTCACTTCAGCAAATGAGTCAAAAGAGCTTAAGTCTAACCTGGGACTCTTATCTATTTATCGACAAAAAAGAAGAAAAAGACGATTAATACCTTTCAAGTTTAGGAAGGCTTTAAACTCCAATATCTATTCTATCCATTTTGAATCCTTTTAAATTACTTTCCCAAAAAGAATTGCACAATGAATTAGCAATGAGAAAATTTCTATAAACAGAGAATGACAACAGCATGAAAGTACAGACAAGTAATGCTACTAAGATAAAAAAAGGAAACAGAGAACAAGAATAAAAGAGTTATCTATCTTACTATGTAAAGTTCAAATAAGAAGTACTACTTCTGTGAAGAAAAAATATTTAAGAACAAAATCCTATCAATCCTACAAGAGTAAATGTTTGCTATGACCTTGAAAAAGTTTATTTGACCTTGAACCAAGGTCATGGATGAAAGATAAGCATTTTAGTTTATTCTCATCAAGATTTCTTTTCATCTATTCAAAGCTCAATATTTTATCAACAAAAGTCTGTTGTGACCTTGAAATCGAACAAATTACCTTGGGTCAAGGTCAAGGTGAAAGGACTTGATGCAATGAACATTTGCACAAAGTTTGAACTCTCAAGGTCAAATGGTCTTTGTTATATGGAAAAAATTTTGTTGTGACCTTGAGAATGAGAATTTGACCTTGGGTCAAGGTCAATGTGAAAGGGCTTGGATCAATGATTGTATTTATGAAGTTTGAACTGTCAAGGTCAAATAGTCTTTGTTCTATAGGCAAAAGTTTGTTGTGACCTTGAGAATCAAAATTTGACCTTGAAACTAGGTCATCATCAATGACTACCTATAAGTTACCTACCATCCAAGTTTCAACTCAAAATCTCAAAAACTGTAGAAATTGGCACTGTGCCAATTTAAAGTTCCATTTTCAACTCAAAATAGCGCGAAAACCGTAAATATTTTATCGAGCATGTAAGCGTATAATAGTTTGCAAATTTTCCAAAGAACAATATCAAACAAATTTCGTTCAAATCGCACGGTTAGTTTAGGAGTTATAAGGTTTTAAAGATTTTGCCTTTGATGACCTCTAGCGGGGGCATATGTGACCTTTTCATCAAGAAAAAAATTTTAAATGAAGATCTTTATTTGCTCTTTCACATGATACTTTCCATTTTATCATATGATGCGGTACTTTGTTGTAAAGTCTCTGGATTGGCTTGGGGGTAAGAATAATAATAATAAGAATAATAAGAATAAAGAAAAGACAATACAATAACAGAAAGGATTCCGACGGAAGTCGGAATCCTTAATAATAACTAAATGGCTACTGTTGCAAGCAACAGACGGATTCCTCCTTTATTAGACCTTCCTCGGAACTGAAGTGTTAAAATCCGAATAAAGAAGATGGAAAAAGAATAGTTGCGTTAGTACCCTATTCACTTCAGCAAATGAGTCAAAAGAGCTTATGTCTAATTTGGGACTCTTATTTATTTATCAACAAAATAGAGGAAAAAAAATAATAAATACCTTTCATGAAAGCTTTAAACTCCATGCACAATCAATATCTAAATCTTTACAATGACTTTCTCAAAAAAGAATTGCACAATGATTTTGCAATGAGATAATTTCTATTAATAGAAAATGACAACAACATGAAACTACTGATATGTAATGCTACTAGGAATAAAAAAGAAAGAAACAGACAACAAGAATAAAAGAGTTATCTATCTTACTATATAAAGTTCAAATAAGAAGTACTACTTGTGTGAAGAATAAATAGTTAAGGACAAAATCCTGTGAATTCTACAAGAGTAAATGTTTTTTATGACCTTGAAAATGTTAATTTGACCTTTAACCAAGGTCATGGATAAAAGATAAGCATTTGTGTTTATTCTCATCAAGAGTCCTCTTAATCTAATCAAAGCTCAATATTTCATCGACAAAAGTCTGTTGTGACCTTGAAATCGAACAAATGACCTTGGGTCAAGGTCAAGGTGAAAGGACTTGATGCAAGGAATATTTGCGCCAAGTATGAACTCTCAAGGTCAAATGGTCTTTGTTCTATAGACAAAAGTTTGTTGTGACCTTGAGAATCAAAATTTGACCTTGGGCCAAGGTCAAGGTGAAAGGGCTTCGCTCAATGATTGTATTTATGAAGTTTGAACTGTCAAGGTCAGATAGTCTTTGTTCTAAAGGCAAAAGTTTGTTGTGACCTTGAGAATCATAATGTGACCTTGAAACTAGGTCATCATCAATGACTACCTATTAGTAGCCTACCATCCAAGTTTCAACTCAAAATCTCAAAAACTGTAGAAATTGGCACTGTGCCAATTTAAAGTTCCATTTTCAACTCAAAATAGCACGAAAACCGTAAATATTTTATCGAGCATGTAAGCGTATAAAAGTTTGCAAATTTCCCAAAGAACAATATAAAACAAATTTCGTTCAAATCGTACGGTTAGTTTAGGAGTTATAAGGTTTTAAAGACTTGGCATCTGATGACCTCTAGCGGGGGCATATATGAACTTTTCGACAAGAAAAAAATTTTAAATGAAGATCTCTATTAGCTCTTTCTCATCATACTTTCCATTTTATCCTATGATGCGGTACTTTGTTGTAACGTCTCTGGAATGGTTTGGGGGTAAGAATAATAATAATAATAAGAATAATAAGAATAAAGAAAAGACAATACAATAACAGAAAGGATTCCGACGGAAGTCGGAATCCTTAATAATAACTAGATGGCTACTG
The DNA here is from genome assembly GCA_033119305.1 of Pinctada imbricata. Classification (NCBI taxonomy): domain Eukaryota; kingdom Metazoa; phylum Mollusca; class Bivalvia; order Pterioida; family Pteriidae; genus Pinctada; species Pinctada imbricata. The sequence continues at coordinate 27,209,449 of VSWD01000004.1, forward strand.
TTGCAAGCAACAGACGGATTCCTCCTTCATTAGACCTTCCTCGGAACTGAAGTGTTAAAATCCGAAAAAAGAAGATGGAAAAAGAATGGTAACGTTAGTACCTCATTCACTTCAGCAAATGAGTCAAAAATACTTATGTCTAATTTGGGACTCTTATTTATTTATCAACAAAATAGAAAAAAAAATTAAGTACCTTTCATCTTTACGAAAGCTTTAAACTCCATGCTCTATGGATATCAAATCCTTTACAACTACTTTCTCAAAACAGAATTGCACAATGATTTTGCAATGAGATAATTTCTATTAATAGAAAATGACAACAACATGAAAGTACAGATATGTAATGCTACTAAGAAAAAAAAGATACAGAACAAGAATAAAAGAGTTATCTGTCTTATACTATGTTAAGTTCAAATAAGAAGGACTACTTGTGTGAAGAATAAATAGTTTAGGACAAAAAGTGTAAATTTACAAGAGTAAATGTTTGTTAAGACCTTGAGAATGATTCTTTGGGTCAAGGTCATGATGAAAGAGTTTGATGCAAGGAATCTTTGTGTAAAGTTTGAACTCTCAAGGTCAAACAGTCTATGTTTTATAGACTAAAGTTTGTTGTGACCTTGAAAATCAGAATTTGACCTTGGGTCAAGGTCAAGGTGAAAGAGCTGGGCCCAGGCATGATATATTTAAAGTATGAACTCTGAAGATCAAATAGTCTTTGTTTTGTAGGGAAAAATTGCTGTGACCTTGAGAATGAGAATTTAACCTTGGGTCAAGGTCAAAGTGAAAGAGCATGACTGAACAATTATTTGTATGAAGTTTGAACTATGAAGCTCAAATAGTCTTTGTTCTACAGGCAAAAGTTTGTTGTGACCTTGAAAATGAAAATTTGACCTTGAAAGTAGGTCAACATTAAATGACTACCTATAAGTAACCTAGAATCCAAGTTTCAACTCAAAATCTCAAAAACTGTAGAAATTGGCACTGTGCCAATTTAAAGTTCCATTTTCAACTCGAAATAGCGCGAAAACCGTAAATATTTTATCGAGCATGTAAGCGTATAAAAGTTTACAAATTTCTCAAAGAACATTTTAAAACAAATTTCGATCAAATCGTACGATTAGTTTAGGAGTTATAAGAGTTTAAAGATTTGAACTTTGATTACCTCTAGCGGGGGCATATGTGAACTTTTCGACGACAAAATTTTTTTACCTCAAGATCTTCATATGCTCTTTCACATGATCTTTTTCGTTTTATCATAAGAAGTGATACTTTTTTGTACAGTGACCGGAACGATCTGGGGGTAAGAATAATAATAATAACTAGATGGCTACTGTTGCAAGCAACAGATGGATTCCTCCTTTCTTAGACCTTCCTCAGAACCGAAGTGTTAAAATCCGAAAAAAGAAGATGGTAAAAAGTATAGTTGCTTTCGTGCCTTATTCACTTCAGCAGATGAGTCAAAAGAGATTATGTCTAATTTAGGACTCTTATTTATTTATCAACAAAATAGAAGAAAACAATAATAATAAATACCTTTCGTTTTTACGAAAGCTTTAAACTCCATGCTCTATATCAAATCCTTTACAATTACACTCTCAAAACAGAATTGCACAATGATTTTGCAATGAGATAATTTCTATTAATAGAAAATGACAACAACATGAAAGTACAGATATGTAATGCTACTAAAAAAAAAAAGAAACAGAAAACAAGAAGAAAAGAGTTATCTTTCTTATACTATGTTAAGTTCAAATAAGAAGGACTACTTGTGTAAAGAATAAATAGTATAGAACCAGAAATAAGAATTCTACAGGAGGAAATGTTTGCAATGACCTTGAGAATGATTATTTGATCTTGAACCAATGTCACAGATAAAAGATAAGTATTGGAGGTTATTCTCATCAAAATTGATCTTAAACTTATCAAAGTTCAGTATTTTATCAACCAAAGTATGCTGTGACCTTGAAATCGAACAAATGACCTTGGGTCAAGGTCAAGGTGAGAGGGTTTGATGCAAGGAATATTTGTGTAAAGTTTGAACTCTCAACGTCAAACAGTCTTTGTTTTACAGGCAAAAGTTTGTTGTCACCTTGAAAAGGAGAATTTGACCTTGGTTCAAGGTCAAGGTGAAAGGGCTTGGCTCAACGATTATATGTATGAAGTTTGAACTCTCAAGGTCAAACCGTCTTTGTTCTATAGGCAAAAGTTTGTTGTGACCTTGAGAAGCAAAAGTTGACCTTGAAACAAGGTCAACATTAAATGACTACCTATAAGTTACCTGCCATCCAAGTTTCAACTCAACATCTCAAAAACTGAGGAAATTGGCACTGTGCCAATTTAAAATTCCACTTTCAACTCGTAATGGAGCGAAAACCGTAAATATTTCATCGAGTATGTAAGTGTATAAAAGTTTGCAAATGTTCCAAAGAACAATATAAAACAAATTTCGTTCAAACCGTACGGTTACTTTAGGAGTTATGAGAGTTTAAAGATTTGACCTTTGATGACCTCTAGCGGGGGCATATGTGAACTTTTGGACAAGAAAAAAAATTTGAATTGAGATCTTGATATGCTCTTTCACATGGTATTTTCCACTTTATCATATATTGCGGTACTTTTTTGTAAAGTGTCTGGAACTTTTTGGGGTAAGAATAATAATAAGAATAATAAGAATAAAGAAAAGACAATACAATAACAGAAAGGATTCCGACGGAAGTCGGAATCCTTAATAATAAGAATAATAATAAGAATAAAGAAAAGACAATACAATAACAGAAAGGATTCCGACGGAATAGTCGGAATCCTTAATAATAAGAATAATAATAAGAATAAAGAAAAGACAATACAATAACAGAAAGGATTCCGACGGAATAGTCGGAATCCTTAACTACGTTTTTAGGCCCGCTTATGTATCGGACAAATAATAACGATTTAGCATGATTATATAGTAAAAAGGAATTAGTCGAAATCGGGACCCGATTCCGATTATTAACATGCACATAAGCGACCCTCACCTGTTTTGATAACCCCTTATTACAGTTAGTATGAATATAGCTTGTGCAGAAAATAATTATTTTCCATCTTTAAAAATTAGTAGCATTTGATTATGAGCACTGAAACTTTGATTTAGCATGTTGAAATCTAGAAATTCATTTTCAACTATGTAGAGGAAATTCGAGGACCCAAGCGAGCCAGGCGAGCTAAATCTCCAAGGAAAACAAGATGGACGCCGAGGTTGCATTTTCCGCGCGACGCTGAAAATGGAGCTGAATATAACCTTCTATATGCTGATTTAATTCATTTCAATTAGGTAAGCTACTTGAAGGGAAGTTATCTATTTGATTTCATTGGAGCTTAACAGAAATTGTAAGCCGAGGGAGACGGTGCAAGACACACCGGGTCAAACTCAATGATCGTCTGCAGGCTGACAGGTGCGAGTAAAAGTTTTCACAGTCATCGCGAAAACTCGCTAGCCCAACTGCCCTGGCTACCAAAAATTTCCTCGGGCTACTAATATTAGCTCAGGGGCCCCCAACTGCATGGGGACACATACAATTTTTGATGGGAAACACTTCCGAGGCCCAAAGGGCCGAGTTGGGAGTTTTGTAGAAAACACGAGACTACCCCCACCTGGGATCGAACTAGTAAGGTTCTGATTTTAAGTCTGATGCTCTACAGGATGAGCCAAAGAGATGTCCCACAGGCCCAGTCTAGTACAGGTAGGTGCCAGTTTACTACTGTCCGCGCAGCTCACTTCAGAAATCGGAAAATTGAAGTTTTCTTTACTTTGTCGTCAATTTTTGCGTTTAAAATTTCTATTGGGAGATAGATCTCGAACTCTCATAACTAACAGTGTTTGATATATGTCTGTACGACCAATACTATGCTCACCGTGAAAGAAAAAAGTTTTAAATAGGGAGTTTTCTATGTTAATTTTAGTGCGACGTCGGCGATCTTTAACACTGAGTCTATGGAGAATGTTGACGATGTCGCAGTAAAATTAACATAGAGATCTCCCCATCTAAAACTTTATCTTTCACTTTGAGCGTTATATAAGTATTGGTTGTACAGACATATCATACACCGTTAGTTATGAGAGTTCGAGATCCATCCCCTTATATAAATTTTAACCGGAAAATATGCCGATGAAGTAGAGAAAACTTCAATTTTCCGATTTCTGAAGTGAGCTGCGCGGACAGTACACTACTCTCCCCTTTCAATTTTGGGCCTCCCTACCCCTCCTCGACAACCCTCCTAACCACCATCTCTCGTGGGATTTACGTTGGGCGCCAGTGTAGAAAACACGAGACTACCCCCACCTCGGATCGAACTCGCAACCTTCTGATGTTAAGTCCGATGCTCTACCGAATGAGCCAAAGAGACGTCCCATTGGCCCAGTCCGTGTTTTCTTCATCACATTATTTGCCAATTATCTGCTATTTTCTCTTGATAAATTGACCTAAATTATTTTTTTCAAATAAGTGACCTGAAATTATTCAGTTTTCTCCGAAAGCTATTTTCAGCCACAAGCCCGAAGATAAATTTTACTTAGTATAGTTTCTTAACGAATTTCTACTAGCCCAGAAAAAAAATTGGTAGCCTCGGGCGTCACAGAGTTCTTGAAATCTTCCCATGAAATGTTGGATATTTTAGAGTTTTTAATGGTCCAAATAATGAATAGAAAATGAGGTTTTTATCGGTTCAAATAATTTTTAGACACAATGTGAGTATTTATCGGACCAAATAATTTTTTATCGGCAAATCCGATAAAACCGATACATTTTATGAACTCTGGAGTTGGGCTAGTGAGTTATTGGAAAGACTGCTTGAAATTATTAAGATATTTTATGATGAATATATTATGTAACTATATATTCAGAACATGTAAATTGTTATGATTATTAGGCATTGAAATCAGTACAGGCTTGATTGAAATTCGAGAAAAAATGGAACGGCCGATAAATGCATATTGCATCTTCTGCCAAAATGAAGCTATTGCTTAAGAAATAACAACTAGCTAGCCATTGATTATTGTCCAGTAATTACCCAGTTGCATGAACCAAACAAATTATCACTGAGCCGCGAAGCAGAGAGGCTAGGGATTAATCTACTTCTGCGTCCTGCGTTACTGACGCTTAAAAATTCCCAAGGACCCATTGATTCCAGATCGTGCGTCCCACCGTACCCATTATTCATTTTTGTACAGTGTGTACTCTTTAGTTCATCGTTCTCGACATTGAAAGTTTTATGTAAAATTACTGTCTCGTGTTTATATTTTGTCTGGTCATTTAAACCTTACAGAGGGTTGATCATGTCCATGGTATTGTAAGAGACATTGATTGTTGCGCATCAAAATGTTTGGATATAACAGTTATATGTAGTCCGATGCGAGTCTAACGATCAATTTCGGTTTATCTTTTCTTCCACGCATTCTAAAATTTCTGTTATTTCTTGAAATTTCTAAAACGTGGGTCCTGTAGCATTATATCCTACCCGTTCTGCTACGTCTTTCGGTACGCTTTTTCGACATAGTAACTTTCATACTTTTTTGCATATTACATTGTTTAGATTTGAGGATCACTGACGAGGGTTAAGAACCCGAAACGTGCATGTCTGGTCCATGTTGCCAATTTATCTGTTCTTTAGTCCCCTACCGGCAACGCCGAAGGAGACTCTTAGTTTCCTCTCGGTCTGTCTGTCCATCCGTCTGTCCGTCTGTCCCATTTTCAGTTTTCCGGACTTTTTTTCGCTGTTGTTGCATATATTGAACTCATTTTTGGTATGAGGATATATCTCAATGTGATACAGATCAAGTTTGAGTTTGCTTTTGATTGACCTAATTTTACAAGAGTTATGGCCCTTGGACTTAGCAAATTTTATGAAAATTTCAGTTTTCCGGACTTTTTTTCTGCTGTTGTTAGATAAATTGAACTCATTTTTGGTATGTGGATATATCTCAATGTGATACAGATCAAATTTGAGTTTGCTTTTGATTGACCTAATTTTACAAGAGTTATTGCCCTTGGACTTAGCAAATTTTATGAAAATTTCAGTTTTCCGGACTTTTTTCTGCTGTTGTTGGATAAATTATACTCATTTTTAGTATGTGGATATATCTCAATGGGATACAGATCAAGTTTGAGTTTGCTTTAGATTGACCCATTTTTACAAGAGTTATGGCCCTTGGACTTAGCAAATTTTATGAAAATTTCAGTTTTCCGGACTTTTCTTCGGTTCTATTGCAAATAATGCACTGATTTTTGGTAAATCAATACATCTGAGGCTCAGTGTGATACAGACCAAGTTTGAGTTTGGTTTCCATTGGCTTATTTTTACAAGAGTTATGGCCCTTGGACTTAGCTAATTTCATGAAATTTGCAGTTTTCCGGACTTTTTCTTGCCTGTTATTGCAGATAATGAACTGATTTTTTGTACTTGAATACATTATAGTGTGATGCAGATTTGAGTTTAATTTAGATTGACTAATTTTCACAAGAGTTATGGCCCTTGGACTTAGCAAATTTCTTCAATTCCCAGACTTTACTTGGCTGTTGTTGCAGATGATGAACTGATGAACAGAGATGCAAGTCATAAATTTATGCCGCCGGTAGGGGACTTATATCGCACAGCGATCATTGCATTTTTAAATGATGCTATTCAATGTGAAGACGTTTACATTCTTATCATTTGTATTCAGAGGTACATGTAACGCAAAAATTCTTCCATGCCGTGGTAAACTTTGCAGGATAATATAAATCAACAAATTCAAATTGTTTAATTCACACCTAAGTGTAGAAAGTACCGTCTTCATACACCATATATAATTGGTTTGTACTATACACATGTACGAAGCCTCGCTTGCATAAATAAAGCAACTAAATAAACAACAAATTACTTAATTTGGCAAATTTTACTTTTAGATGGAATTTTCTGAGATGCATGTTTTATTTCTATTTTTTCTGGAATATAATGATCTCGCGGACATAAAACACCGCAAGCCATTCATATCACTTCTATTCTCGAGCTTAAGACGCAGCGAAGAAAAGACCCTTTATTATACGCCCGTCATTTGACGGGACGTATTATGGTATGGCGAAGTCCGTCCGTCTGTCGTTCCACTTAAGGAACGCAATTAACTGAATATGCGTCAACAGATTTTTATGATATTTGTACATTGTGATCAGACTATGGAGAGGAAGCCGCCTTTTTATTTTTAGGTTCATCCAATTTGTCATTACCGAGTTATGGGACTCAGAATTTTAACATACTGTGAAAATATACTAAAATAGTTAAAAATTCTTTAAAAATCTATTTAGGTTGAAATGTTTTGAAATTTTGTATACTTCAAGTAGAAAGGATGCTCTTTGACATATGTAACAGGTTTTTATTTTTTTTGTCGCATAATCAAGATATTATGTGTAATGGGAGGGGGGGATATGCACATACATGTTAAGCTAAGGGCAAAATATAGTTGCATGGAACGCAATAACTTGAATATGCGTCAATGGATTTTCACGATATCCATACAATATAATTGGACTGAGAAGAGGAAGCCGCCTTTTGATTTTCAGGTTCATCCAATTTGTTGTTACAGAGTTATGGGACCTAGAGTTTAAAATACAATGAAAATATATGAAAAATTGTTCAAAAATTCTTTAAAAATCTATTTCTGGTCGAAATGTTTTGAAATTTTGTATACTTCAAGTAGAAAGGATGTTCTTTGACATATGTTACGGGTTTTTAATTTTTTTGTCGCATAACTGGGAAATTATGTGTAAGGGGGGGGGGGGTTATATGCACATACATGTTAAGCTAAGGACAAAATATAGGTGCATGGAACAGATTTTCATGATCGAAGAGGAAGCCACCTTTCGATTTGTCCTTATGGAGTTATGGGACTTAGATATTTTGGTGTTGTGAAAAAAAATACCAACAGGCGTATCTTGCTGCGTGAGCGTAGGCTTTATAGTACTTGGGACCCATAAAATTCTGCTGACCCATTGGTCAAATTTTTCGGGTCCAAAGGACCCATTTAGATCAAATTGTAGATTAATCTCTGGCGAGTTGATGATTTGATTGGTTCATGTGACAAGGGGAATTACTAGACAACAAATCACAGCTTGCTAGTTGTTATCTCTGTTCAGATATTGTTCTGCACAAACTTTATAGCACGTGAAGGGGCAGAGCTTAGCAAACTGGAAGTACACCAGGCCTTAAATAGAATTGAGTTTGTTTGTTGTTAACCGCCCGACCCACGTAAAATTTATGCCGCGGGTAGGGGACTTAAATCGCTCAGCGATCATAACATTTTTTAATATGCCTGATATTAATTTATACACTGCAGCGATCAGACTGTAGAGAAGATGCTGCCTTTATATTTTGATGTTCACCTAATATTGTGTTACAGAGATATGGCTCTTAAATTTGTTTGGTTTGTGAAAATCAATTCTGACAGACATAATCTACTGTGTTAGCATAGGCTTTATTCGAAATGATGGAGACATTTATCGGTATAAGGCATGTGTCATATACCTGTGCTTCATATGACTTAATAATATATGCACACTTTTAAAATCAATGAGTCGGTATTCACCTATACATTAAGTATTCCCTTCTGAGTTGACTTTCTGAATTCATCCCTTCTTTTATCATATACATTTTTTTCAGTATACTTAGAAACTGAATGACACTTGATGCACTTCCACTCACAATTTCCAAATGTGACTCATCAGATGCAACCTGTTGTCGAATTTTTCTTTCATATCAAGTGAAATAATGAACAGGGCAACATTTGTCTGATTGATGAAAATTCTCAAAATCAGCATTTGTTACCTATTTGATATGATAGATAATTTCATCAAATTTAATGTGACTGTGCTGCTAAATGAAGGTAAGTGAAGTTCAAGGCCAGGCCATAACAAATTATACATGTTGTTCATGTTGTCTGATTTCCTTCACTATTAAAACTAGAAAACAAAACATTCTTAACAGGTATTCCATTATCTGAACAAATTCACTCAGAATGGGTTTGAAATGCATTTCACTTCATTGCACATTGATTTAAATGTGACAGTTTTGAAAAAACGAAATCTGATTTATCACCAAGTATTATGACACACCAATATTTAGACATAAATATCACAGTATCTGGATGTTTGTATCTCTGTCCACCTCCTCTTCTGTGTGCCATAGCTGATAAGATACTGACCAAACACCTAGCCCTATAGAAATTTCTTCAATTTACCATGTTCATTGACTGTAATGATGACCACATAGAAATCTTTCACATATGGACATGATGGAGGAGCATAAAGTCACCATACTGTCTGTGTGTCTGCCTGTCTGTCTGTCTTTCTAAGCTTATATCTTCTAAACCCTACATCAGAATTTGTTCATATTTAATATTAATGTTCATTATGATAGATCCTCTGGGGCAAAGGTACTTAAGGTCAATTATCAAAGGTCAAGGTTAAATATTACAGGCTAAAAAGGTATATTCTTTTTGTGAAAGTATATTTCTTGTGCAGTAAAAACTTTTAAATTCATTAAAAATCAGTGTGTTGTCCAAATGATCTGAAATTTTGAATAATGATAGAAAAATGTATACTAGAAATCTCTTTTGAGATTTTTCATTGAGTTGATGAGAAATTTTGTGCCAAAGGGGGAGGGGATGGTTGTTACACATATCTTCAGGTGAATGTATATATATATATATATATGCTGCTTATGAGTATTTCATCATGTATCCCACAATTGTTTATTGGGAAAGGTCACAGATTAGATTTTGCTTGACTCTGACCTCATATTCCATTTGTACATGTATTACCTATGTAGTATATATGTACTAATATTACATGTACCGCAAGTTAATCAGTTCCATACTTAATAATATGGTGATTTGAGATAGAAAAGAGTAAACCATGATCACCATGGATCATATGATGGAAAAATATAAACCACTAAATTGGAATATAGGCATTTTAGGGGATGTCATTGTTTCCAGGTTTCAAATACTTTTTGGTTAGATTTTTTTAAATCACCATATTATTATCATGGAACCGATTAGCTTGTAATAATAATAATAATAATAAGAATAATAAGAATAAAGAAAAGACAATACAATAACAGAAAGGATTCCGACGGAAGTCGGAATCCTTAATAATAAGAATAATAAGAATAAAGAAAAGACAATACAATAACAGAAAGGATTCCGACGGAAAAAAAACGGAATCCTTAATAAAGAAAAGACAATACAATAACAGAAAGGATTCCGACGGAAGTCGGAATCCTTAATTACTGAAATATTGACCTATAAGGAAATTGCAATTATAAAAGCCAGAGTCCCATGTACCCATGGCAAAATATGATTTTAGTACTGACATATTGACTTATCTGATTACTGCAATTATAAAAGCCAGAGCCCCATGTACCCATGGCAATAATTATTGAAGATGACTGTCATATCTGCAACCAAAAAAGCGAGGGTTCCATGTTCTCATGGCACACATTATTCAAAATAATAATGGGTTCTTATGCGTTTATATTTACTATATGAAAATGTGTTTCGCAAGTACATATGATTGATAAAATAATACAATGTTAACACTGTTTTCAGAGTTTAGGCACCAATGAAATTACGTGATGAAACAACTATCGATTTCCTATGGACCTTTTAGTGTTATATCATTTGATCAGAGAAATTATGGCTTTATGAGAAGGGTAAATTTAGTTCGAAGGGCATCTGAAATCCGGCATGTCATTTACCAAAATGACTCTTGAAAATTTCATTTTATCACCTAAATCAAACATGATACAAAATAATTTTCACATAAGAGCTAGATCCGAAAATTAATGTTGATTAAAGATATAACTGAAACTAAAGCTCTACCCAAAATAAATGATCCGCCAATGTATACTGGGAATTTTTCGCGTGTGTCTAATTTTCGCTAAGTTCGCGAGCATCATCAAGTCGCGAAAAATGGACATAGCGAAAAAAAGACACAAACTAACGCTTCTAAAGAGGTTCAGGTATATGTACAAAATGTAACTGTGAGTACTCGTCTGATTAAGATAATTATGATTATTATAATTTATGTTTACAGATAACAACTACAATTAATTAATTTAATTACCCAGTGCAAACATGGTAAATCAAACAATCACCGATATGAATGCACGTCGGCTTTTATTTCAAACCACCTGTTGTCGTTCTGTAATTATGACATATAGCGTTTATCCGTAAATTTCTCACAAGAAACTAAATCTAAACAATGATTTGGGGTTTAGAGGTCTTTTTCGAACCACAAAACTATATGACTTAACTTACATGGGAAACAAGAAAATTATAAGCTATGGCTTTAAAGAAGCCGGCATCGTTTATGCTTTGAACGAATGAACTGTTTGATGTGTACACATTCTTGTACATTTGTATTATTTTATACGCAGATACGTAAATCCAGCAGAAAAACACGTTCGCAATTATATGATCGTATTTCATTTCACATTAAATAAATATTTGTACAAATTTTAATTTTTGGTATTTATAGATTAGCGAAAATTAGACTCAGCGAAAAAAAGACACGACTTTTTAGGGTCATTTTCGCGAAATTTACCCGACGCGAAAATTACCCGACATATGGTATATAAATGCAGGATCTCCTTGTTACTTGTATCTTTAGCCATTTTCATTACCCTTGTTGTGAAATTATGCCTTTCATTTGGTGTTAAAGACACAAATACAGTAATTAACATGAGAAACGATGTGTATAAATGTGTACCTAAATATTTCAATTTCAGCATTTCTGAAAGGCGCAAAATGGAAATAATGTCCCCTTACCATCAAACGTATCATAATGACGAATGCAAATAGTTCAGATCCTTAGATGGTTGGTCGAAAAATACCATAATTGCATCTCATCATGCAAATTAGATATTTCATGGATTGTCGATTTGCTAATTGCAATCTGGAAATTTTTATATTTTTAAAGGCTTAAGGATTTGATGTTTCATATGGAACAGAAATCTTAAAAATGCTTTAACCAAACTTTTACTCATAAATTCATTGTCGATAAAAAAAATTGATTTTGCACTGTCAATTGGAGATAATGTCTGGTCTTCTTTATTTTCACTGCTGTATTGTAAGTTGTTATTTATTTTTACAAAGAAATAAATATGTGTGTGATGTCACCCATCAAAGAGTGCATGAACAGTGAACAATGCATTTTGCTTTGATCGAAACAAGAGAGATTTTTTAATGTGTTGCTCTTTATATGAATATATATATTAGATATTCTTACATTATGTAGGTTGAAGTGTTTTACCCTGTGTCCGTATGTACTGTATCACATGCCGTATATGTAACATGAGAAAGTCTTTCGTCTTATTGTATCTAAAAGACTAGTCCAGAGATTAAAAAACAGTAACTTTAGGTTTTCGGAGCATCAAGACAGTGTTTCGCGCAAAAATAAGCGAAATATCAAAAAATTTAGCCTCCTATTGAGTATTTAATTTTGTGATGTATAATTTATTTCTTTAAGCCTTATTTACATACCATATCACAATATCGAATCTGTTGTGGAATCCGCTATTGTAAAAAACTTACAAATTTGTTACCCTAATACGATTCTGACGCCTATATCAATGCAAAGATACATGGTTAATTAAGAAATGACTGTCTTACTTTTGGTGTTCATGGGTGTATAATTCTGGTTGGTCACGTGCAAATTCCGTGAATCGCGAAGCGATTCTCGGAAAATTTGCACGTGTCCAACCAGAATTATACACCCATGAACACCAAAAATAAGACAGTCATTACTTATATTTACATTTATTCTAATTATCGGTAATTTTTATTTGCATGAACATCGCACATTTAGCCTGTAATAACGTCAAATGTATCTTCACTTTGGTAAATTCTCCCTACATGCAAAACTTGAACGTGACGTCAGAATAGCAACCCAAGTTATTGGAATATAATTCTACTTGCCTAATGGGCGTTCAACATGGGGAATCTACTAGTAATGTAAATATAAATAAATAATTACACAAATATATAACATGACTTTTAAAAACAAGGAGTATATGATAAAAATCATGGCAACAAGAACAATAAGTAAATAAAATGTACATTATCTTAGTAAATTTAGCATAGAATAAATTCGTATTCCTTGAATGGTATGGGAAGTAGTCTCTCTATACCAAATGGCATAAATCATGGCAACAAGTATATAATTACATAAAAAGAAAAAAACAACAAAAAAAAACAAACTGTGCAGTAGGTTTCTAGCTAAAATCAAAATATATAAAACACAGAGTATATCGCAAAAGTACTGATGTATAAATCAGTAACATCAGATTATTCGTTCATTCCGTAATTAGCACAGGAAACACTTCCCTATTACATAACTACATATGTAAACTATTGAGTAGTTTTCTAGCTAAAATCAGTATGAAACATCATATTAGTTACATGTAATATATAATGTGTTAGCAATAACACCAGATGATTCTGTAGAAATATGTAAAGCAGTCTTCATATTCAAAGTAATATATGTCATAGCAACAAGTATAAAAAAATGAACCAAAAAGGCAATAGTCATCTGCCTGAATTCATTATGGAAAACCAAGGTATTCCATTAATATAATTATAATATAGAAAGCAGTCTTTCTATTCGAAATTACTTCAGAAAATATTACTATAAAACATACATGTATATCAAATCATTAATTATTAGAGTAAATTATAAATGATTAAGTATATTTATTATAGAAGCAGTCTTCTTGGAACACCAGTTTGCTTTGGAAATTCAGATCTACGATCTAGGGAGCAGTCTCCCTTTAAAGATCAGTATATAGAACACCAGTGTGATCATGGAAGCAGTCTTCCCATTCAACATACATGTAATAAAGGCAGCTTTTGCTGATAAGCTCCTAAACATAATGGAAGCAGTCTTCCAATTTTACAATAATAATAAGGCAGCTTTAGTAGATAAGCTCCTAAAATACAATGAGTATCATAATGGAAGCATTCTCCCAACTCAAATCAGTTCGGAACACCAGTGTGTTCCCAAAATAAAGGCAGCTTTTGAAACAGAAGCAGTCTCCTAAAAAAAACTCCTAACATAGTATGACTATCATATAGGAAGCAGTCTTCCAACTCAAAGCAGTTCAGCAAACATACATAGGAAGCAGTCTTCCAACTCAAAGCAAACCTTGTTCCTATAAATTGTTAAATTAAAAGAAGCAGTCTTCTTAAAGGTTCCAAAAAGGAAACAGATTTCCTACACTAAAATATTTTCAGTACCATAACTAATTCCTTAATTATTATTTATTTATTTATTTATTTTTTTTTTTTTTTTTTTTTTTGGTCATGGTACATATTATACATGAATGCATTGACAATCGTATTTTGGAAACAAATGTAGAACCTTCAACAACATTTTCATACCGAAAATATTTGTTTTGTTAATAAAACAGAAATTCAACATTTTTGAATGTATAGTCATTAAATTTGCGTCATTAAGCAAATTTAAATATTTTCAATATTTCGAATTTGTCATAGGACAGTATATATCAGTAGTAATTATGAACTTTATCGCTACTTTCTGAAAATTAATATACAACAATGACCGAATTATGTACTATTATAAAATTTCAGGTCACTTATTTGACAAAAACCTAGACAGGTTCCCGGGACTGATACGAAACCGAGATACGTAGTTGAATTTGTTTAAAAGCAATTTTCCTTTCCACCTGAAACGTATGGAAATTGTGGAAATAATTTAAAAATATCGTTTGCGCAAAGTTTTGTTATCTTCCTCCGTCCTTTTATTGAATAATACTAATAGTTCATTAATTCTACATCTTCATTAAACCACGAAAGCTACATTTATATGTCCACTTGTCCAGCTGTAAACCACCAAATCTTCTTGTGTATATAGATAAGGGTCAGCGTAGAGCTGCAATATAGACTATAGAGGTTCCCCACGGGGTTTATTGGGAATTTATCTGTCTATAGTCACTCGTTACATGTAACCATAATGTTCCAAGTACTAATTGTTCATTAAATTTACACATTCATTAGAACAAGAAAGGTACATTTATATGTCCACTTGTCCAGCTCCTGGCTTTACGAATAGTGTTGACTGCACCGCATGCTTACTCGTAGACATGATAAAAAGGCAATAATTCAACTTCAGGAAAACGTCTCCTTACCGTATGCTTCAACGAACTATTAAATATGTTATCCAGTAATATTTCCAAGAACTAAGAAGTGTATGTAAGTTAAAAATCATAATAATTTGATTAAAATACCAGCAACGTGTACGATGCAAAAAGAATGAAAGATGCTAAAGTTGTTATGATGCTGCGCGCGCATGAATGTCATGAATATTAATCATTACATGGTAAGACTTTTGTTGCCATAAATACATTTATAATGCTTATAAATGATCAATGACATATATATATATATATATATAGACAGCACAAAAGAGGTGAAAAAAACCACGTTCACTATTCAGACAATGTCGGATCAGCCCAACAAAGGGCGAATGCACGTCACTTGGAAAAAAAATATAAAAGCACATAAATAAAATATATAAAAGCATAAAAAAAGGTACAAGCGACCACGACACTAAACGTGTTTAAACCCAGCGGAAGGGACAGTACATCCCTTGAGCCCTCTGGATACACGAATATGTACCTGTATCCAGACGGAACAAGGGACAGTACGTTCCTCATTCCGTTCGGACACAAGTACATAAAATAACAAAAAACAAAAAAACATACATACACTCTCATGCTAGTCAGAACATGTACTATACTGAAGCTCGAAAGGCTATAACTAGTACCCAGGTAGGTAATATTCTCAATTCATGACCCCGCGAGGGGCGAGACCAAGTGCCTAGGTAGAGTCGGTATTCTTGTGAATATGATGTATGCTACTGTGTGTATGTATTGTCAGTTTAGTCGTCATCTTGGTGCACCAAGGGTTTCATCGCATTCCGCCAGACGCTTCATCGCAAAGTACCCTTGGATTCAGGGGTCCCCAGTTTCGACAGGATTTCTGTCGGCGGCCCTATTATGACGTCACGTCATTGTAGTTTAATGACGTCGGAAAACAACAAATGCGATTACTTTTAATTTTTGGCGCCATAATTTAGAACAGTTATTCTAACTTTATCCCTATCTTCAATCTGAATTTATGTAATTTCCTTTTTAATTAATTTGAAAAATACATGGGACCTAAGGGGTGAAGGCAAGGTCATATTGAGAGTGGAAAGTAGTGGAAGGAACCTATGACGTTGCGGTGGAAGACGTTTAGTCGTATCATGAACTCAAACTTGTCGGCCATGTTTTATGCTGCTCCGCGGCCACGATTCCTGCATGAACGCTTAAAGCTATGTGTTAATTACGTTAAATATATGAAAATTCGGGTCGCCGTTGAACATGGGGGTGTCGGGTTTTGAGTGCTTTCAAGGAGTTTCAGACTCCTGTCAATTTTTAAAGTCCTTACTTGCTATGTTTATGAGATAGGTTCTGCTTGATCTTCCCTCACGGGTACTATTTCTTAACACGCCCTATTTATTCTGATTGGATACGGAGGTCAATCTCCGAAACTGACGACGGAATCTAAACTGACGACGGTACTGTCCCTTGTTCCGTCTGGATACCAGTGCATATTAGTGTATCCAGAGGGCTCAAGGGATGTACTGTCCCTTCCGCTGGGTTTAAACACGTTTAGTGTCGTGGTCGCTTGTACCTTTTTTGTGCTTATAAATATATATATATATATATATATATATATATATATATATATATATATATATATATATATATATATATATATATATATATATATATTGAAAAAATAACAAACGCCGAATTAAAACTCAACCGGTTTCATTGGTATCATCAGAGTTTTGCAAATATACAAACAATATATTATGACGTCATCAATACATATAGCGCGAAAATATTGAGTGCGCTTTACTGTAACGAAGGATACAACAATGTTTCCTTCGTTACAGTAAAGCGCACTCAATATTTATATCTATATATATAAAGAGCACAAAAATGGTGCGAGAGACTCACGACATTAAATTAATTTACCTCAAATTTTCAGATCACCTCGGCTCCCTCTTCAGGAGACACTCAGAACATACATTAAGAAAAAAAAAATGATAAAAAAAAATGATAAAAAAAAAAAAAGAAAAAGAAAAATAATGGTGTTATGTGGCTATGCTCTGGAAGGCATGTCATAAAACCATGGCAGTCATAAAATGAAGAGGGACGTTACAATGTAAGGCAGACAAATAAAAGGGAAAAAAAAGACATGTCTAAGCAGAATGGATGGTTTCCACGTCCCCTTTTATTTGTCTGCCTAACATTGTAAGGGACGTTACAATGTAAGGCAGACAAATAAAATTCTTCCCTGCCAGGGATTCGAACCCACTACCTACGGCACCTTCCGCCTGGCAATCACGAGTCTGGCACGCTATCCACTACACCATCTCGACTTCACAAAATTGAAGGCAAGCGTCTATCGTATCGGACTCGTGATCACTCGGTAGTCGACGGCTTTCGGGATTTACCAAATTGAATCTATCAATTACATGTACTAAATATTAACGGCAGATATTCTATCAGTGACTACTAAATATTAACGGCAGATATACATGTACTATCAATGACTACTAAATATTAATGGCAGATATTCTATCAATCAGTAAAATTTAATATTAACGACAGATATTCTATCAATCACTACTGAACATTCACGACAGATATTCTATCAATGATGACTAAATTTTCACTTGATGATTTTTTTTTTTTAGTGTTCTCAAGGTTGTTCGGGTGTCGTGTGACGTCATCACTACTTTCCAAAATATAGAAGAAAAACGTTGTATTGCCTTAATTAATTGCAGATATTTAGAATAGTTTGTTTAAGAAATATTTAATCATGTTTGAATAATCAATCCTTCAATTTTTAGAACGTTTTTGTTTGTCATACAGATTTTTACGCATTTTTGGCTTAAAATGATAGCATTTTTGTACTTAAATTTACAATATCTTTAAAGTTATGGTCGAAACTCCTTAGAATTTGGTATACTTATAAACTGTTTCACCCTTAAACATGTAAATGACGAAAAAGGTACCTTGCAGGGGATTTCCTTTAATTAAAGGGCATATTTTGACATCAAATACTATCCCGCAAATTGGGACATTTTTTTCCAATTTATTGTTATTTCTCAAAATATAACAATTGTCTTTTCTTCTACTGCTAATAATAAGTACCTGCAGTTCTTAAACAAGTCTTTTCCATTAGAAAATTTGACTTTAGATACCTTATATTCACTGTTATTCAGTTTTCCTTGGATATACTCAAAATTTGGGCAAAATATGATTTTCCACTAAGAGTGCCCGGCTTTGTTCAAGTATTAGACCCTAAAGATGCCCTGCACGATGCATGTATTTCATACATTTAAGAATATCTGAAGATAGATTTTTAGTTTAGAGAAAAAAATAAAGTTAGTTTGACCACCCAAACAGTGTCAAAATAACGATACTCGAATCCCCTTAAATGAAGAACGATTTGAGGTGATTGTTCTGTGTACATGAATTTAGATTCGGTAAACCTGCACAGATGATGCGTCTTTAATAAATTATGAGTTGATCACAAATCTACAATCAAATGTAGGTCATGATCTATATTATCAGCCTGAGTGCGCATGTTAGGAAGATATGGGTATCAATAGTCTACAAATGTACATTCCTTTTCTGTTATGTTTAGTTGTTACATGTAGCATTTTCGTAAGTCCTCATTAGGTAATCTTTGACTACTCCCTGTTTGTTGCAATGATGAAATGCTGCTATGAGGTGAGCTGCTTCGTACTCTCTATATGAATAACACTATGTTTGCAATTGTTTTCTTAGTTTAGTTCGTTAATTGTTTCTTAGGACTAAATTTTTCTTATCACATTGTTCCTAGGTCACATGACCTAGGTCACTAATTACTTTAGTAATGAAATGGTGTATATGCTAATCATGTCCAGAAATGTCATGAAATAAAATTGTATCCATTCACTAATTCAGTTTGTTGTTGCTCATGCTTCATATGTTTCAGATAACAAATATCCAAGGTCATGTGACAAAAGTCGAGGTCATTAAATATGCCTAAATGAAATTGTATATGAGAATCATATTTGGGCTATAATACCTCTTACACAATATAATGAATCACGTTCAATGTTTTAGTATGATGTGTAGGACCAAGCTCAAAGTCACTTAGAGGGAGAGGAGGAGACATCTTTATTTTCTGAAAAACTATTTTTTTTTAATTAATGTTTACTAATATTTACAATTTGAGATGAACAGGTCGTTTTAGATAGCCCAATTTATTCACATTCTACGACTTGGATCTCAGGATTTATCCACCATTGACACGGCGCTTTTAGAAACAATGCTTCAAATTGACAAAATAGGAATTGGCGATCAGGTGTAAAGACGAATAGTGACCCCCGTCGAATAATGACCGGGGGTCATTATTCTATGTAGAAAAATGACCCCCCCCCCCGGTCATTATTTGACGACCCGGCTGTCTGAGTATCGTGATAAGATATTTACCGTTTGCCCCTCGGTATCCATGAGATTGCTTCAACAGAGGAGCACGGACTGTTTTTCGTGTGAACAAATGAAACTTTAACAGGAAAATTAATATACAATGTCAGAGACTCACACAAGTATTTCCTGCAGAGATTCTTCCTTTACAATCACTAGCGTAACACTTGATTTTATTTTGTTCAATACTAGTAATCGAAACCTTACTTCGTCAATGTCAAAAGGCATAAGTCGTAGATGAGCCACGGTGGTGTTTGTGATGTTGATTTTAAGGAAATATAATGTTTATTCAGTTTTAGGATGAAGAGTAACAATTTTGAGTGCCGGATATGTCCTTTATCAGAATATGAGAGTTGTCATTCCTTGGATAAAGGATAAAACCAAAGAAAACAGCGTTAAAAATGATTTTTAAAGGAGTAATAACTCTGTGTAAGGGAATGTCATGAGCCTAAGCATATCTTAAGGCTTGTATGATCTTTCATCGATATGTTGGATCATAATTCTATTTAATCTTCCTGAATAACCATATAACCCACTTTTTCGGGATTTTAAGATTCCGTAGTTTCCTATTTTACCGACCTACTTAATGTACATGTACTTAATTCACCAATCTGTAAAATGATCAAACCTCTTTAGCTCACCTCGACGAAGCAGAGGGGGGCTTATGTTATCGCCCCGTCGTGGTGTCAGCATCGGCGTCGGCGTCGGCGTTAGCACTACAAGTTTTAAAAGCAAAACGGGACAGGTCCATGCCCACCAAACTGCATGTAAGTCATACATCAACCAAACTCGCATGGATGATGCATCTAAGGATGCTCACTACAATTCAAGATACAGAGGCTGCATCTGACCAAAATTTCACACTTGAGTAACCAGGTTAGGTTAAATGGGACAGGTCCATTCCCGCTCACTGTAAGTCCTATATCAACAAAACTTGCATGGATGATGCAGCTGAGGGTGCTCACTGCAATACATGATACGGAGGCTGCATCTGACCTACATTTAATGCTTGAGTGAGCAGCTTATGTAAAATGGGACAGGTCCATTCCCGCCTTACTATAAGTCCTACATCAACCAAACTTGCATGGATGATGCATCTGAGGATGCTGACCACATTGCATGATACGGAGGATTTATCAGACCAAAATTTTACGCTTGAGTGACAAGGTTAGGTAAAATGGGACAGGTCCATTCCCGCTTTACTACAAGTCCTATATCAACAAAACTAGCATGGATGATGCATCTGAGGATTCTTACTACAGTGCATGGTACAGACACTGCATCTGACCCACATTTCATGCTTGAGCGACCAGGCTTAGCAAAATGGAACAGGTCCATTTCTACCTTACTTTAAGTCCTACATCAACCGAGCTTTTGTCTATGATGCACCCTCATTTCACACTGGAGCAATCAGGTTAAGTAAAATGGGACATATTTTAAGTCTTAGATTAATAAACAAGAGGCCCAAGGGGGCCACATCGCTCACCTGAGAACCATGTCCAATCTTTGATTATGATAGTATAACAATCTTAGATTATGATGTGGACACATGCTTAAGTTCTGTTAAAAGAAATTGTCAAAGGATGGTACCCCACTTGACTTGAGTAATGCATGTGTCACCTGCGAAAGATAGCAGCATTTAAGGATCACTTTTATATAAAAGTGTGACAGACAGACGGACAGACAGACAGACACCGGACAAAGTGATCACTATGTGCCGCTATGCTTTGCATGCGACACAAAAAACCTCTCCTCCCTTTCCTCTGTACCAAGGAAAGTTGGATGAAAAATGAACAAAAAAACTTCTAATGTTCTTTCTATTTCTTTTCATTATACATGCATATTTTAAAAATTATTTTCTAATCTTGAAATTATCTATCATGCCTTTACATTCAGTATAGTGAATAAAAATAACAAAGAAAGATATTCAGGACAGTGAATAAAAATTACAAAGAAAGACAACTCTGATTAATTTGAACAATCATCAAAACTACAATCAAAAATTGAAAAAAATTAAATTTGAGAATTAAAGTTATATCAAACCATTGAGTTACTTAAAAATTTGAACAATCATCAAACTACAATCAAAAATTGAAAAAAATTAAATTTGAGAATTAAAGTTATATCAAACCATTGAGTTACTTAAAAAGATAAATATTCAGTAAATGATTGCATAAAAAAATCATTGAGATATTCAAAAGAAATAGTGCAAAATTTTATTTTGCAGTACTGACTAAGTCCGAAAAGATGTTGAAACCCCCCCCCCCCCACTCCTTTTTCACATAAGAAAAAAAAATCATAAAAATTGAAAAAAATAAAAATATAGCATAAAATATATTTCAAAGCATTTAGTAACATAACAATGATAAATATACAGTAAATGATTGCATAAAATCATACATTTATTGAGTTATTGAAAGAAATAGTGCAAAAATGTGCATTTCTGACAATGTCCGAAAAGACATCAAAAATGTGTCAAAAATTTGACTTTGGAGTAAAACCAAACATAACAACACTTCTTAATACATCTCAATAGATCATTCAGATGTTTTCGGTTTGTCAATACATGATTCGATTCTGAAGAAGAAGTTGTCAAAGGAGGGTACCCCCGTGACCTAATTTTGCCTCTGGTGGCGCCACCTATTGACGAATCCGAACAAAAAACAAAAACACTTGTAGAAAACCATTAGTACTTCATACCTACCAAGTTTCATTAAAATCTGCTAAGTGGTTCTTGAAGAGAAGCTGAAAATGTTTTAAAATCACCCCCCCCCCCTCTTCCTTTTTTACATAAGGAAAAAATTCAACAAAAATCAAAAAAATAAAATTATAGCATAAAATACATATCAAAGCATTGAGTAACTTAAAAATGATAAATATACAGAAAATGATTGCATTAAATCATACATTTATTGAGTTATTGAAAGAAAAAGTGCAAAAATGTGCATTTCTGACAAAGTCCTAAAAGACGTCAAAAACGCGTCAAAAATTTGACTTCGGAGTGGAACCAAAAATAACAACACTTCTTAAGACATCTCTCTAGATCATCCAGATGCTTTCGGTTTGTCCATACATGCTTCGGTTCTGAAGAAGAAGTTTGTCAAAGGAGGGTACCCTCTAGGACCTACTTTTGCCTCTGGTGGCGCCACCTGTTGAGGGATCCGGACGAAAAACAACAACACTTGTAGGGGACCATTAGTACTTCATACCTACCAAGTTTCATCAAAATCCCTTCAGCCGTTCTGAAGAAGAAGTTTAAAATGTGAAAAGTTTACGACGACGACGGACGACGACGACGACGACGACGACCGACGCCGGACGACGGACGACGGACGCAACACTATGACAATAGCTCACTTGAGCCTATGGCTCAGGTGAGCTAAAAAGGGAAAAAAATTTTTGTCGGGATCCCGTCGGGGTTTGAAGCCGATCCCCATGGGTCCATTGGGCATGGAAAACATACATTATACCTATGTACAATCTTAAAAAATATTCCTTAAAAATCTAAAAGTGGATATCTTGACAAAATTCTTTCACTTGTAGGGTACCATGCATGAGTACCTCATATCTACAAAATGTCATGACAATCTGAAGAGTGGTTATAGAAAAGAAGCAGAAAATGTATGAAAATCACCCCCCCCCCCTTCCTTTTTACATAAGAAAAAAATTCATAAAAAATCAAAAAAATAAATTTAAGCATAAAATGCATATCAAAGCATTAAGTAAGTTAAATATGATAAATATGTAGTAAATGAGTGTGTAAAATCATACACTTATTGAGTTATTTAAAGAAATAGTGCAAAAATGTGCATTTCTGACTAAGTCCGAAAAGACGTCAAAAACGCGTCAAAAATTTGACTTCGAAGTGGAACCAAAAATAACAACACTTCTTAAGACATCTCTCTAGATCATCCTGATGCTTTCGGTTTGTCGATACATGCTTCGGTTCTGAAGAAGAAGTTTGTCAAAGGAGGGTACCCCCCGTGACCTACTTTTTGCTGTGGTGGCGCCACCTGTTGACAGATCCGGACGAAAAACAACAACACTTGTAGGGGACCATGAGTACTTCATACCTACCAAGTTTCATCAAAATCCCTTCAGCCGTTCTGGAGAAGAAGTTTAAAATGTGAAAAGTTTACGACGACGACGGACGACGACGACGACGACGACGACGACGACGCCGGACGACGGACGACGGACGCAACACTATGACAATAGCTCACTTGAGCCTATGGCTCAGGTGAGCTAAAAAGGGAAAAAAATTTTTGTCGGGATCCCGTCGGGGTTTGAAGCCAATCCCCATGGGTCCATTGGGCATGGAAAACATACATTATACCTATGTACAATCTTAAAAAATATTCCTTAAAAATCTAAAAGTGGATATCTTGACAAAATTCTTTCACTTGTAGGGTACCATGCATGAGTACCTCATATCTACAAAATGTCATGACAATCTGAAGAGTGGTTATAGAAAAGAAGCAGAAAATGTATGAAAATCACCCCCCCCCCCCTTCCTTTTTACATAAGAAAAAAATTCATAAAAAATCAAAAAAATAAATTTTAAGCATAAAATGCATATCAAAGCATTAAGTAAGTTAAATATGATAAATATGTAGTAAATGAGTGTGTAAAATCATACACTTATTGAGTTATTTAAAGAAATAGTGCAAAAATGTGCATTTCTGACTAAGTCCGAAAAGACGTCAAAAACGCGTCAAAAATTTGACTTCGAAGTGGAACCAAAAATAACAACACTTCTTAAGACATCTCTCTAGATCATCCTGATGCTTTCGGTTTGTCGATACATGCTTCGGTTCTGAAGAAGAAGTTTGTCAAAGGAGGGTACCCCCCGTGACCTACTTTTTGCTGTGGTGGCGCCACCTGTTGACAGATCCGGACGAAAAACAACAACACTTGTAGGGGACCATGAGTACTTCATACCTACCAAGTTTCATCAAAATCCCTTCAGCCGTTCTGGAGAAGAAGTTTAAAATGTGAAAAGTTTACGACGACGACGGACGACGACGACGACGACGACGACGACGACGCCGGACGACGGACGACGGACGCAACACTATGACAATAGCTCACTTGAGCCTATGGCTCAGGTGAGCTAAAAAGGGAAAAAAATTTTTGTCGGGATCCCGTCGGGGTTTGAAGCCAATCCCCATGGGTCCATTGGGCATGGAAAACATACATTATACCTATGTACAATCTTAAAAAATATTCCTTAAAAATCTAAAAGTGGATATCTTGACAAAATTCTTTCACTTGTAGGGTACCATGCATGAGTACCTCATATCTACAAAATGTCATGACAATCTGAAGAGTGGTTATAGAAAAGAAGCAGAAAATGTATGAAAATCACCCCCCCCCCCTTCCTTTTTACATAAGAAAAAAATTCATAAAAAATCAAAAAAATAAATTTTAAGCATAAAATGCATATCAAAGCATTAAGTAAGTTAAATATGATAAATATGTAGTAAATGAGTGTGTAAAATCATACACTTATTGAGTTATTTAAAGAAATAGTGCAAAAATGTGCATTTCTGACTAAGTCCGAAAAGACGTCAAAAACGCGTCAAAAATTTGACTTCGAAGTGGAACCAAAAATAACAACACTTCTTAAGACATCTCTCTAGATCATCCTGATGCTTTCGGTTTGTCGATACATGCTTCGGTTCTGAAGAAGAAGTTTGTCAAAGGAGGGTACCCCCCGTGACCTACTTTTTGCTGTGGTGGCGCCACCTGTTGACAGATCCGGACGAAAAACAACAACACTTGTAGGGGACCATGAGTACTTCATACCTACCAAGTTTCATCAAAATCCCTTCAGCCGTTCTGGAGAAGAAGTTTAAAATGTGAAAAGTTTACGACGACGACGGACGACGACGACGACGACGACGACGACGACGCCGGACGACGGACGACGGACGCAACACTATGACAATAGCTCACTTGAGCCTATGGCTCAGGTGAGCTAAAAAGGGAAAAAAATTTTTGTCGGGATCCCGTCGGGGTTTGAAGCCGAATCCCCATGGGTCCATTGGGCATGGAAAACATACATTATACCTATGTACAATCTTAAAAAATATTCCTTAAAAATCTAAAAGTGGATATCTTGACAAAATTCTTTCACTTGTAGGGTACCATGCATGAGTACCTCATATCTACAAAATGTCATGACAATCTGAAGAGTGGTTATAGAAAAGAAGCAGAAAATGTATGAAAATCACCCCCCCCCCCTTCCTTTTTACATAAGAAAAAAATTCATAAAAAATCAAAAAAATAAATTTAAGCATAAAATGCATATCAAAGCATTAAGTAAGTTAAATATGATAAATATGTAGTAAATGAGTGTGTAAAATCATACACTTATTGAGTTATTTAAAGAAATAGTGCAAAAATGTGCATTTCTGACTAAGTCCGAAAAGACGTCAAAAACGCGTCAAAAATTTGACTTCGAAGTGGAACCAAAAATAACAACACTTCTTAAGACATCTCTCTAGATCATCCTGATGCTTTCGGTTTGTCGATACATGCTTCGGTTCTGAAGAAGAAGTTTGTCAAAGGAGGGTACCCCCCGTGACCTACTTTTTGCTGTGGTGGCGCCACCTGTTGACAGATCCGGACGAAAAACAACAACACTTGTAGGGGACCATGAGTACTTCATACCTACCAAGTTTCATCAAAATCCCTTCAGCCGTTCTGGAGAAGAAGTTTAAAATGTGAAAAGTTTACGACGACGGACGACGACGACGACGACGACGACGGACGACGGACGACGGACGCAACACTATGACAATAGCTCACTTGAGCCTATGGCTCAGGTGAGCTAAAAAGGGAAAAAAATTTTTGTCGGGATCCCGTCGGGGTTTGAAGCCGATCCCCATGGGTCCATTGGGCATGGAAAACATACATTATACCTATGTACAATCTTAAAAAATATTCCTTAAAAATCTAAAAGTGGATATCTTGACAAAATTCTTTCACTTGTAGGGTACCATGCATGAGTACCTCATATCTACAAAATGTCATGACAATCTGAAGAGTGGTTATAGAAAAGAAGCAGAAAATGTATGAAAATCACCCCCCCCCCCCTTCCTTTTTACATAAGAAAAAAATTCATAAAAAATCAAAAAAATAAATTTTAAGCATAAAATGCATATCAAAGCATTAAGTAAGTTAAATATGATAAATATGTAGTAAATGAGTGTGTAAAATCATACACTTATTGAGTTATTTAAAGAAATAGTGCAAAAATGTGCATTTCTGACTAAGTCCGAAAAGACGTCAAAAACGCGTCAAAAATTTGACTTCGAAGTGGAACCAAAAATAACAACACTTCTTAAGACATCTCTCTAGATCATCCTGATGCTTTCGGTTTGTCGATACATGCTTCGGTTCTGAAGAAGAAGTTTGTCAAAGGAGGGTACCCCCCGTGACCTACTTTTTGCTGTGGTGGCGCCACCTGTTGACAGATCCGGACGAAAAACAACAACACTTGTAGGGGACCATGAGTACTTCATACCTACCAAGTTTCATCAAAATCCCTTCAGCCGTTCTGGAGAAGAAGTTTAAAATGTGAAAAGTTTACGACGACGACGGACGACGACGACGACGACGACGACGACGACGCCGGACGACGGACGACGGACGCAACACTATGACAATAGCTCACTTGAGCCTATGGCTCAGGTGAGCTAAAAAGGGAAAAAAATTTTTGTCGGGATCCCGTCGGGGTTTGAAGCCAATCCCCATGGGTCCATTGGGCATGGAAAACATACATTATACCTATGTACAATCTTAAAAAATATTCCTTAAAAATCTAAAAGTGGATATCTTGACAAAATTCTTTCACTTGTAGGGTACCATGCATGAGTACCTCATATCTACAAAATGTCATGACAATCTGAAGAGTGGTTATAGAAAAGAAGCAGAAAATGTATGAAAATCACCCCCCCCCCCTTCCTTTTTACATAAGAAAAAAATTCATAAAAAATCAAAAAAATAAATTTTAAGCATAAAATGCATATCAAAGCATTAAGTAAGTTAAATATGATAAATATGTAGTAAATGAGTGTGTAAAATCATACACTTATTGAGTTATTTAAAGAAATAGTGCAAAAATGTGCATTTCTGACTAAGTCCGAAAAGACGTCAAAAACGCGTCAAAAATTTGACTTCGAAGTGGAACCAAAAATAACAACACTTCTTAAGACATCTCTCTAGATCATCCTGATGCTTTCGGTTTGTCGATACATGCTTCGGTTCTGAAGAAGAAGTTTGTCAAAGGAGGGTACCCCCCGTGACCTACTTTTTGCTGTGGTGGCGCCACCTGTTGACAGATCCGGACGAAAAACAACAACACTTGTAGGGGACCATGAGTACTTCATACCTACCAAGTTTCATCAAAATCCCTTCAGCCGTTCTGGAGAAGAAGTTTAAAATGTGAAAAGTTTACGACGACGACGGACGACGACGACGACGACGACGACGACGACGCCGGACGACGGACGACGGACGCAACACTATGACAATAGCTCACTTGAGCCTATGGCTCAGGTGAGCTAAAAAGGGAAAAAAATTTTGTCGGGATCCCGTCGGGGTTTGAAGCCAATCCCCATGGGTCCATTGGGCATGGAAAACATACATTATACCTATGTACAATCTTAAAAAATATTCCTTAAAAATCTAAAAGTGGATATCTTGACAAAATTCTTTCACTTGTAGGGTACCATGCATGAGTACCTCATATCTACAAAATGTCATGACAATCTGAAGAGTGGTTATAGAAAAGAAGCAGAAAATGTATGAAAATCACCCCCCCCCCCTTCCTTTTTACATAAGAAAAAAATTCATAAAAAATCAAAAAAATAAATTTTAAGCATAAAATGCATATCAAAGCATTAAGTAAGTTAAATATGATAAATATGTAGTAAATGAGTGTGTAAAATCATACACTTATTGAGTTATTTAAAGAAATAGTGCAAAAATGTGCATTTCTGACTAAGTCCGAAAAGACGTCAAAAACGCGTCAAAAATTTGACTTCGAAGTGGAACCAAAAATAACAACACTTCTTAAGACATCTCTCTAGATCATCCTGATGCTTTCGGTTTGTCGATACATGCTTCGGTTCTGAAGAAGAAGTTTGTCAAAGGAGGGTACCCCCCGTGACCTACTTTTTGCTGTGGTGGCGCCACCTGTTGACAGATCCGGACGAAAAACAACAACACTTGTAGGGGACCATGAGTACTTCATACCTACCAAGTTTCATCAAAATCCCTTCAGCCGTTCTGGAGAAGAAGTTTAAAATGTGAAAAGTTTACGACGACGACGGACGACGACGACGACGACGACGACGACGCCGGACGACGGACGACGGACGCAACACTATGACAATAGCTCACTTGAGCCTATGGCTCAGGTGAGCTAAAAAGGGAAAAAAATTTTTGTCGGGATCCCGTCGGGGTTTGAAGCCGATCCCCATGGGTCCATTGGGCATGGAAAACATACATTATACCTATGTACAATCTTAAAAAATATTCCTTAAAAATCTAAAAGTGGATATCTTGACAAAATTCTTTCACTTGTAGGGTACCATGCATGAGTACCTCATATCTACAAAATGTCATGACAATCTGAAGAGTGGTTATAGAAAAGAAGCAGAAAATGTATGAAAATCACCCCCCCCCCCTTCCTTTTTACATAAGAAAAAAATTCATAAAAAATCAAAAAAATAAATTTTAAGCATAAAATGCATATCAAAGCATTAAGTAAGTTAAATATGATAAATATGTAGTAAATGAGTGTGTAAAATCATACACTTATTGAGTTATTTAAAGAAATAGTGCAAAAATGTGCATTTCTGACTAAGTCCGAAAAGACGTCAAAAACGCGTCAAAAATTTGACTTCGAAGTGGAACCAAAAATAACAACACTTCTTAAGACATCTCTCTAGATCATCCTGATGCTTTCGGTTTGTCGATACATGCTTCGGTTCTGAAGAAGAAGTTTGTCAAAGGAGGGTACCCCCCGTGACCTACTTTTTGCTGTGGTGGCGCCACCTGTTGACAGATCCGGACGAAAAACAACAACACTTGTAGGGGACCATGAGTACTTCATACCTACCAAGTTTCATCAAAATCCCTTCAGCCGTTCTGGAGAAGAAGTTTAAAATGTGAAAAGTTTACGACGACGACGGACGACGACGACGACGACGACGACGACGACGCCGGACGACGGACGACGGACGCAACACTATGACAATAGCTCACTTGAGCCTATGGCTCAGGTGAGCTAAAAAGGGAAAAAAATTTTTGTCGGGATCCCGTCGGGGTTTGAAGCCGATCCCCATGGGTCCATTGGGCATGGAAAACATACATTATACCTATGTACAATCTTAAAAAATATTCCTTAAAAATCTAAAAGTGGATATCTTGACAAAATTCTTTCACTTGTAGGGTACCATGCATGAGTACCTCATATCTACAAAATGTCATGACAATCTGAAGAGTGGTTATAGAAAAGAAGCAGAAAATGTATGAAAATCACCCCCCCCCCCTTCCTTTTTACATAAGAAAAAAATTCATAAAAAATCAAAAAAATAAATTTAAGCATAAAATGCATATCAAAGCATTAAGTAAGTTAAATATGATAAATATG
The DNA here is from genome assembly GCA_033119305.1 of Pinctada imbricata. Taxonomy (NCBI): domain Eukaryota; kingdom Metazoa; phylum Mollusca; class Bivalvia; order Pterioida; family Pteriidae; genus Pinctada; species Pinctada imbricata. Next base: position 27,239,735 of record VSWD01000004.1, read on the forward strand.
TAGTAAATGAGTGTGTAAAATCATACACTTATTGAGTTATTTAAAGAAATAGTGCAAAAATGTGCATTTCTGACTAAGTCCGAAAAGACGTCAAAAACGCGTCAAAAATTTGACTTCGAAGTGGAACCAAAAATAACAACACTTCTTAAGACATCTCTCTAGATCATCCTGATGCTTTCGGTTTGTCGATACATGCTTCGGTTCTGAAGAAGAAGTTTGTCAAAGGAGGGTACCCCCCGTGACCTACTTTTTGCTGTGGTGGCGCCACCTGTTGACAGATCCGGACGAAAAACAACAACACTTGTAGGGGACCATGAGTACTTCATACCTACCAAGTTTCATCAAAATCCCTTCAGCCGTTCTGGAGAAGAAGTTTAAAATGTGAAAAGTTTACGACGACGACGGACGACGACGACGACGACGACGACGACGACGACGCCGGACGACGGACGACGGACGCAACACTATGACAATAGCTCACTTGAGCCTATGGCTCAGGTGAGCTAAAAAGGGAAAAAAATTTTTGTCGGGATCCCGTCGGGGTTTGAAGCCGATCCCCATGGGTCCATTGGGCATGGAAAACATACATTATACCTATGTACAATCTTAAAAAATATTCCTTAAAAATCTAAAAGTGGATATCTTGACAAAATTCTTTCACTTGTAGGGTACCATGCATGAGTACCTCATATCTACAAAATGTCATGACAATCTGAAGAGTGGTTATAGAAAAGAAGCAGAAAATGTATGAAAATCACCCCCCCCCCCTTCCTTTTTACATAAGAAAAAAATTCATAAAAAATCAAAAAAATAAATTTTAAGCATAAAATGCATATCAAAGCATTAAGTAAGTTAAATATGATAAATATGTAGTAAATGAGTGTGTAAAATCATACACTTATTGAGTTATTTAAAGAAATAGTGCAAAAATGTGCATTTCTGACTAAGTCCGAAAAGACGTCAAAAACGCGTCAAAAATTTGACTTCGAAGTGGAACCAAAAATAACAACACTTCTTAAGACATCTCTCTAGATCATCCTGATGCTTTCGGTTTGTCGATACATGCTTCGGTTCTGAAGAAGAAGTTTGTCAAAGGAGGGTACCCCCCGTGACCTACTTTTTGCTGTGGTGGCGCCACCTGTTGACAGATCCGGACGAAAAACAACAACACTTGTAGGGGACCATGAGTACTTCATACCTACCAAGTTTCATCAAAATCCCTTCAGCCGTTCTGGAGAAGAAGTTTAAAATGTGAAAAGTTTACGACGACGACGGACGACGACGACGACGACGGACGACAGACGCAACACTATGACAATAGCTCACTTGAGCCGTTGGCTCAGGTGAGCTAAAAAAGACTGTACAATGGACATGTGCTGCATCTGACCTATATTTAACACTTGGTTGACCAGGTAAGGTAATTTTAGAATCTTAATTTCCAGCCTTCTTTAATTTCCTTATCAACCAAACTTGTGTGGATGATGCATCTGGAAGTTCTATGTGCAATATAGGTACAGATGCTGGTAATGTGGCAAAGGCGCCATCGAGGTGAGCGCTGTCATCTCTGATGGCTCTATATTTATTTAGTAGAAGAATGATAATGTTTTAATTTTGACGTTAGGTCGGGAGGGGCCCATAACATGCAAAGACTTTTGGTGCAGACCTGCGGCTGGAGTCGCTGATGTACTAGCCATTCATTGAAATCAGTGTAAAACATCAAAAGGTATCTCATAAAGTTCACAACATGAATAAATTTCCTAATTTAGGTTGTTGAAATCAGTTTCTGCTTTCCGAAATCGAATTTCAAATGCAAAATCTTCTTTCGTAACTCTCTTGAATTTCCTCTTTTTTTTTTTCTTTTTTTTTGTTGTTGTTGTTTTGTTTTGTTTTGTTTTTACTTATATTGCGATTTCGATACAAAATTTGATAAATGTCTAGTGTATATAAGGATACCCATTCATAAATAAGAAGGCCTTAGAAGTACATGTATACCCAGTTTCAGCTGCAAGTCTGTATATAAATAAAAAAAAAATACAATCGAGTTCAGTATTTATCATATTTATTGATTTGATCCTCTTGAAAGACATGTATCCTATTAAATACTGATAAAAAGATGAACAACACTGAGTATTAAAACATTCTATACAGCAAATTAAGTAAAACAGACATGCTTAAAATACTTGGAACAATTCACCTGGGTTTATATCTTGTATTTATTTACTTGTAGATCAGGATGAGAATTCATCCAATTTTCCCTTCTCACCTAAATGTGACCCTTTCAGTTATCTCCCTTTGTTATTTTAAGGTAAATCTGCTGCATGTTTGAACCATGCTACAAATGTAACAATTCGGACCAGTGGCGGATGGGGGGGTTGCGGAGGGGCGTCCGCCCCCCCCCCCCCCCGGCACTGACCCAAAAATTTTCGAAAAACCCTATATTTTTGCCCATTTTCAGTAAAAATTGGCAAAATTCGCCCCTTGACCCCCGGCAAAGGGGGAGCTGGATCCGCCACTGCTGACATAGGGAAATCTAACTTAATCACTGTGCTGTGTATTCCGTAGATGGTCCGTAACCCATTTGAATTAAAATAAATTCTTAAACGTGTAATCATACCTAGTAAATGACGAAAACAGGACATTAAATTTAGGGTAATTTATCGCTTTCACTTCCATATAAATTGTTGTACTTTAAAAAAAATTAGTACGGAAATATTCTAACAAGAAAAGCTATAAATAACTTTAATATTATAGCTGGAGTACGGACTGCCTTTTCACTTTAACCATGTAACTATGAAAGTTTCATGAAACCTTAAATAAAAACTGCACAAAAAAGGAAATATTTTGATTTTCTCGATGATAAAAACCTCGATTTTCTACATAGAATCGGCCCGGTTCCCTTGACCTCCGTTGAACACGATAAATTTAAATAAGTACGGACTGCCTTTCACGCTAACCATGTAACTATGAAATTTCCAATATTTTGATTAATAAAAACAAAACAATTTGGAAAAAAACAAAACCATTTGAAAAAAGTAGTGAGCAAGATTCGAACTCGCGACCTCGGGATCTCTAAGCGAGCACATTAACCTCTGTGCCATGACTTCAAAATACTTATCAAAATAAAGAATATAAAACTTGACCGACCGAAACACCACTACAAAATTTGACCAAAAACATAGAATTTCTACATAGAATGCGGTCCATTTGAATTAAGTTGTACATGTTGCATGATTTTCGTGCAGTTTGCGTTCTCATTTTATTACAAGTGTGCTTAAGCGATGCAACAGAAGCTGTAAAATGAACTAAAGTGAAGCTAAGTTCGCAATTATTGACCTTAGGGTAGCTCGGCGCATGACCGGAAATATTACATGTATAGCGATGTTGCATAACACTTATACAGGAAGACATTATCCATAGATAGTATTCCTGAGAATAGTCATCAATGAATTGTCCTTCCGTACTAGAAAGTAGTTTTTATTTATCAACAAGTTCTATAAGTGATTTATAGACCAAATTTGAAGTACGGTTGTCTAAGTTATGATATAAAACTTTAAGTTTCAGCATGGGAGAAGAAAAAGGGGTTTATGTCTGTCACTCGGGAAACATAGCATGAAAACACCATGGAAACATAACAAGATGAAAAATACCAGCCCTTCCCCTCTATCCCTTCCCCCTTCATTCATACAATACTGGCGTTTAAACACAGACCTAATTTTCTACCCATATAATATACTTGTCAAAATTTCTAACTTACCATTCTACGGGTATGGATTTTCGTTAATGTGGAATTCAAATTATTTTAACGATAATTTGATTTGATATACAACATTTCACTCTTTACTTTAAAATCAAGAAAAATGAAATTTCTTTCAACGGAAACAGACCGTGACGAAATTTGAATTTTGAACGCTTTTCATGAATTTCGCGTATTTTATCGGAAAATTACAATCAAACTACTTTTAAAGAATTGTTTGTACCAAATTTGATAAGAAAAACATAAATGAAACGGAATGCATTAATTACAAAAGCGATAATAAGCAAATGAAACTTAACGAATTTTCCATAAAATGGATGCTTGCTCATAACTCTTGTTAGTGGTGCGTAAAATGAGCTTCCATTAACCAAATATTTTTTTATAGACTAACTTTTCAAGAAAAATGGCATAGCACAGGAAAAAATTAAATATCGCATTCGCAGGAAATGTTTCAACACAACAAGAGCCCCAGGAGGGCACAACGCTCACCTGATACCCATGGGTGCTCTAATTGACATACTGACATTGAATAAGACGTAAAATTGATAGTGCCAGTATTACGATTTGAGCCTACATTCTTTCTAAAAAGATTTTTGCCGGATGCAGACAAGATTTTTTTTACAGCCTTTAAAAGTACAAACAAGAAGAAATAGTAACATTTCAAAACATTATCTTTTTTACTGATTTGAATAGACGGATAATGTGATCCAAAGTAATATGCCCAGCTAGTGTATAGTTCAATTATTCAACATCAAAAAAATCATTTTGTAAAATTCCACATTAATGTGCAGCAAGTGATGAAGAAACAGACAAAAAGAATAAAACAATGAAATAAACTTAATACTCTGGTGTATGTTGCTTTTAGGGAAACAAATTAATAGGCCCATGATACTGTAAAGCTTGTCCAACTAGCAGACCTACCACATCGTTATTTACTGTTAACTGTTTCGCCTCATGATAGGACTGTTACATGGACAAATTATTAGCTGACAGAGTTCATGAAAAGTATCAGCTGCATCGGATTTGCTGATAAAAAATCATTTGGTCCGATAAAAACTCATGTTCTATCTATTATTTGGACAGATAAAAATTCCCAAATGTCTGACCACAGGAATCTGTCGTTTTATGAGAGAAAATGTTTAAAAAAACTTTTATTATTCACGACCTTCAAAGCCTCTTGTGTTCGTCTTTAGAAATGTTGTATACATACAAGATGTCGAACACAGTGGCTTAAGGTTGTGAATCATAATTTATTTCCTCTTTTAAAACAACAGCTTCCTGTGGTCCAACATTTCATTGAAAGATTTCAAGAACTCTGAACTGAATTATTTGTTTTCAAGAATTTCAGATATATCAAATGTCCTATACATTCTCAAAATCCTCCGGAAGAAATTACTCATTTGTTTTCAAGAATTTCAGATATATCAAATGTCCTATACATTCTCAAAATCCTCGGGAAGGGATTACTCATTAGATGTTTCTTCATGAACTCAGTCCGTATACAATTCATCTAAGAGAGTCTAAGACAAAGGAAATTCGAGCTAAGTTTATAAATGATGACAAGTATGGAATTGTTCCAAGTACATGAATAATAACAAGCATGAAAGTGTTCCCAGTATATGCACATTAAATAAAATCTATTAAATACCGGCAGTACTATTTTGTTTGCACGATAGATCATCTATTAATCTCCTGAAATGTATCACGTGTACAGTACTAACACGGTGGTTAATCTCGCAACGCAGAACAATTTATTTTTCAATATTTTTGCGCAAAATAGATAATTTATTACAAAAAGGGAAATGTGATGCAGTGTAACAACGCCCTAACTATGAGTTGTATCCAAAATAAGATGGATATTATAGCTTTTTATAATGCACAAACACGATCGGCGTTCTACTTTCACTTTCATCTACACCAATCATGCCGATAGTTTTTCGGCTTTATAAAAGGATATTACCTCTCTTACTTTCGATAAAACTCGTATCTAAGGCATCCTTACACTGCATCACATTCCCCTTTTTGTGAAAAATAATTTGTAATACACGAAATTTTAGATAAACCTAGTGTTCTGCGTTGCGAGATTACCCACCGTGACTATCAAATGGGCGTGGAGGAATTAACCAATCAAATCTGTAACACAAGATATATGGCGACTTTGTTTACCATAGATACAAAAATAAAGCGGAGAAAATAATCATTATATAGGGAAATTGTTATATAATATGCATGTATGGAAAAAGTCAACATCTCAAAAATAAATTCAGAGTATATATTTGATTGCATGTGTGCCTGAGTTATTTCGACGTACGAAAATAAGTACACAAAGCCAAACTAGCTTGTCTGTTTAAAAAATCATGAAAAATCTAAAAGTTGATTTTTTGACAGAATTCTTTCACACTTTCTATTCTAACGATAAATATAAAAAAAGGAGAAAAAAAACTGCAAAAGTGGGGTCCTGCCGGGGTTTGAACCACTACTCTTGGGTATGGAAAACCTACATTGTATCTATGAATGTTTTTCCGTAAAAATCCAAATGAGGATATCTTGACAAAATTCTTTCACTTGTAGGGAACCATGAGTACCTCATACCTATCAAGTTTCATGACAATCTAAGAAAAAAAGTAAGTTAGATATGATAAATATGCAGTAAATGAATGTGTAAAATCATACACTTATTGAGTTATTTAAAGAAATAGTGCAAAAATTAGCATTTCTGACTAAGTCCGAAGAGACGTCAAAAAAGCGTCAAAAATTTGAGTTCGGAGTGGAACCAAAAATAACAACACTTCTTAAGACATCTCTCTAGATCATCCTGATGCTTTCGGTTTGTCGATACGTGCTTCCGTTCTGAAGAAGAAGTTTGTCATAGGAGGGTACCCCCTGTGACCTACTTTTGCCTGTGGTGGCGCCACCTGTTGAGGGATCCGGACGAAAAACAACAACACTTGTAGGGGACCATTAGTACTTTATACCTACCAAGTTTCATCAAAATCCCTTTAGCCATTCTTGAGAAGAAGTCGAAAATGTGAAAAGTTTACGACAGACAGACGACACACGACAGACGACACACGACACACGACAGACGACGACGACGGACGACGGACGCCGGACGGATCGCTATGACAATAGCTCACTAGAGCCTTTGGCTCAGGTGAGCTAAAAAGGGAAAAAATTTTTGTTGGGGTCCCGCCGGGGTTTGAAGCCACTCCCCATGGGTCCATTGGGCATGGAAAACATACACTATACCTATGTACAATCTTAAAAAATATTCCTTAAAAATCCAAAAGTGGATATCTTGACAAAATTCTTTCACTTGAAGGGTACCATGCATGAGTACCTCATATCTACAAAATGTCATGACAATCTGAAGAGTGGTTATAGAAAAGAAGCAGAAAATGTATGAAAATCACCCCCCCCCCCCCCCTATTTCCTTTTTACATAAGAAAAAAATTCATAAAAAATCAAAAAAATAAAATTTAAGCATAAAATTCATATCAAAGCAATGATTAAGTTAGATATGATAAATATGCAGTAAATGAGTGTGTAAAATCATACACTTATTGAGTTATTTAAAGAAATAGTGCAAAAATTAGCATTTCTGACTAAGTCCGAAGAGACGTCAAAAAAGCGTCAAAAATTTGAGTTCGGAGTGGAACCAAAAATAACAACACTTCTTAAGACATCTCTCTAGATCATCCTGATGCTTTCGGTTTGTCGATACGTGCTTCCGTTCTGAAGAAGAAGTTTGTCAAAGGAGGGTACCCCCTGTGACCTACTTTTGCCTGTGGTGGCGCCACCTGTTGAGGGATCCGGACGAAAAACAACAACACTTGTAGGGGACCATTAGTACTTTATACCTACCAAGTTTCATCAAAATCCCTTTAGCCATTCTTGAGAAGAAGTCGAAAATGTGAAAAGTTTACGACAGACAGACGACACACGACAGACGACACACGACAGACGACGGACGACGGACGCCGGACGGATCGCTATGACAATAGCTCACTAGAGCCTTTGGCTCAGGTGAGCTAAAAATCCTTACCCGGTATATCAATGATACCGGAAGTGTTATTGACTCACAATGCATCAGAAAATTTGTAAGCATATCACGACGAAATAACAGTTTCAATCGCCGATATTTCAAAATCCGAAAAACGAATCGCATGATAACCGTAGGAAATTTTCTATTATAGCCTTTTTTCAGTCAAGAGACAAAGTTTTCTTACAAACCGGAAGCGGATGATTTTTTGCTAAAATGCTGTAGAATTTGAAGATGCACATCGCAGGATGATCATTTATTCATTTACACTTTAAAAATCTTTCTTTGTTATTATAAATATAGATATTAATCAATTGATTTCTACTTACTGTGATATTGAAGTAACTGGAAAAATGTAAGTTAGAAATTTTGACTAGTATACATATAAATAAATACATGTACCGGTAATTGAATGTACATTTTGAATCTTGAATATTTCATTATGTATGGCTTAAAATTATTCATTGAAATCCTCACAATAATTCATGAAATACAAATCATGCTTATTGACCAATTCAGCTCAAATATATGTACAATGTATGACTATAGAGTAGACAAGTATCAAATCTACTAAAATTGAGATTTCTTAGCTTGCCCAAAAATTATGACCAAATAATAATACATTCGTTTTAATCGAAGATTCGTTTGTGATTCAGATATCGGATCCTTTTAAAATTATCTAATTTCAATTAAAATTGAATACCCAATTTCATATTTCCTAGATAGACACGGGATCGTAAGTTTTGGTATGAATTGAAGGAATAAGTACATCTTATAGATAAAATATCATTAGCAATATCACTAATATTCGAAAGTTGTAAAGGCGCATGCAACATGTAATTCTAAAAACCAACACTTGCAATCAAAAGGAATTATGACAATGGACATTAAAAGAGCACTCGAAACAATGTAGACAGACCAGCTTAATGATAAAAATAAATTGTCTGCTTGGACCTAACATTAAAACCTGTGAAGTTCATTTCTCATAATGAAGAGGTACGAGAAAACGTTAATAGACGTTAAAAGTATATACACAATCATAAATAATCTGTCTAAAACGTAAGCCAATAATTCCCATTCGTTTGTAACGTAATGTTTGATACTGTTTCCCGCGTGTTTTGGTCCACTTTCCGCTTCCGGTTCATGAAAGGACGGGATATCGTGTTTAGAAGTTATTACTACGCTTTCTCTTTTTATTGAATGGCGACCACGATGAAGTTTAGTACAATCGCCATTTTGTAGTTGTTTTCCGTCTAGAGTCTGAATATTTTTCACTATGACGTCATTTTCCATCTCGTACATAGAACCGCTTCCAGGTTTGAGTTTTACGCACAAAATTCTTCTCATATATTTGAGAAAAAACACTCGGATGCAAACCGGAATTTTTCTACCAGTAATATCCCTGTAATAGATATACATAATAATTCCTGACATAACACATGACAAACTTGTCAAGCACATCGCCGTCATGAAAAATACACCGAGGTGCGGGAACGTGTCGGATGAAGACGGCAGCTTGTCTTGTACTAGCAAGAGAAACACTACGATGGATAATAAAACCGTGATCTGTAACGATATTTTGTCTCCGGATACCGGGGGCAGAACAAAACCCAAAATGGAAAGGATCGAAATGATAACACACGGTACAAAAACTGTCAACAGATAAAACTTCGGGAATCGTGACAGACTGACGTAATAAGTTACGTCGGGATACGGCTCCGGGCAACAGTTGTAATAAAGCACATGTTTAAATGCTGGAACAAACTCCAAGTTCCATTCGTTATGATGAACGAATTTTTCAGTGTCTGCATATGGATTCACAAGTTCAAGGTCGATTAGATTTCCATCATGAATCCAAGACCCAAACGTTAAGCTGCAGTTCTGACGATCATATGGGAAGAAGGTGACGTCTATTTGACAAGAAGCCGTGATGATCGACGGGAAATTGTAGGTTACGGTTCCATCCGAGTCAACTCTTGCGTAATATTCGTCTTTCCCTGGCATATTCGCCTCGTCACTAGATCCTTCGTATAGCGTGATATCCGGAATCCATACATTTCCATATGGCATTGTTATGGACTCGATTCCATTGAACTCTGTGGAATTCCATCTTAGTGTACAGTCATTCCATTTCAATCTCATCCAGATTTTGAGCCTTATCAATTGATGTTTTTCGTGGAGTTCGACTAACTCTCTCAAAGCCATATCAACTCGTACTTTCACTTTATCAACGTCAGAGCAAAGCGGGATGATAGCTGCTTGGTACTCGTTATGAAACAATCGTTCATATAAACCAAGTGCTCTGTTTTGTGTAGATAATGTTACAGTCCTACCTTTAATTGATAAAATCACTAAAATCCAAAAGTACAAATATGTAGTTTTCCTCCAGATGTGAAAATGTTCAGCCATATTTCCTTGTTTCTTATTCGGTACACAAACAAATAAACTATAGATCCAATGTTCCCCTATTTAACGGTTTAGAAAGGATTGCCAGTTATACATTTAACAAAAGCATGTTACTTTGTAGACGTCTATAATTATCCAACAAAATGTTCCGTTTACCTGTTTGTTACTCATCCGTGAATTTACTGAAAAACCCATGCGTTGGCGGATCTAATGTTTCAAATGGCGAAGCGACAAAAAGTTTTACCTTCGATATGTCTCCAAATTATACGTTTGAATCAGTTTAGGGCAATTTGTCGAAAACAGTCACTTTAAATCTAATTTCAGACGAAATCAGTTGTCAAATTTGAAATTGAAATTTAACACTACTTGAGCAAATGCCGTCAAAACAACGATACGTATCACGCCCGCGGCAAGCTTTCATCAAATGAAAGATATTGAAAAACAAAGAGTAATTAGATTAGGCTTTGCTTTATGATGTACATCTGTTTATGACAATGAGTTGAGTAACATATGGTCTCTATGGTCAATTATGCTTAATAATTAATTAATTATGGCATTCGAATTTTAATAGTTTTATCGAAAGATCAATAAGGTTAATGTGCTCTAATTCAGGTGCGTTTCCAGAAGAAAACCTACTAAATATGAAAATTGAAAAAGATAAATAAATAAATAAATAAATAAATAAATAAATAAATAAATAAATAAATAAATAAATAAATAAATAAATAAATAAAAATAAATACAATGATAAAAGTATATTTAGGGAAAGAGTGAATGAAGAAATATTTTAAAAATAAATGAATATAAACATAAAAGTATATTTAGGGAAAAAAGGTGAATGAAAGAATAAATGAAAAAAAGATAATAATAAATGGAAATAAATAAATAAATAAATAAATAAATAAATAAATAAATAAATAAATAAATAAATAAATAAATAAATAAATAAATAAATAAATAAATATAACTACATAATTCAGTTTGTAGAACTATGCAATTGATTTATTTAAAAAAAAGGTTAATCAAGTTACATGTAATTGTACATGAGAACTGTCCATCTGCGCTCTAAATATTGGCAACAGTTTTTGACAAAAGGTCATGAACAAAATAATTAAATACTAGTCTATTTACACAGAAAATCTTAAAACCAGAAAGATTTTTATATTCCTTTTTTATTGATATCTTTAACCTAGTTTTACATTTTATGGATTATAAATCAATTAATTGACTGTACAGCGCCAGGACAGTATATACCCGGTGTTTCACAATAACACCGTAAAGGCGTAATTCAGAAGTAATATTTTTTATGACTTTGTCACCAATAAAATCTTAATGTCATTTTATTGCTTGGCCAAACAAATAGGACATTGCAGTATAACTGGACTTAACCATCACGCATGCCAAGACTTGATGAAGAACACAGATTTTCTCTGTATCTTAGTTTAAACATATTTATTTGTCACTATCATAATATACATGAATACATTTGGTACAATGCAAGAAAAGGATAAGAAAAAAGGTCAAAGCTAGTAAAAATTATTCTCCCATAAATTCCTGTAGGTACACTCCAGAGAAAAAAAAAGACTATCATACTATCATATGCCAAAATGGAGAGAGAGAGAGAGAGAGAGAGAAAGAGAGAGAGAGAGATGCAATCATAATGTAATACATGAGAAAGAGAGAGATAGTTAATGTAGTTGTAAAGTGTCGTGATTATCTCTGTATGTTTAAATCTACTGAATATTTTGTCCCTTACCGACAAAATCCGTTATTCTTATTGCTAAATACTGGCTTTTTCTGTATTTTAACTCAGATCTATACTAAGTCTTATGTTTCTTGAATAAATATTGTTTGAACCAAAGTCCATCAGTCCGTCAGTCGATTTCAGTTTCTGCAACGATCGAATAAAGATACTTAGTCTGGGATGTATCAAAGGGTTGGGTGCATCCCCCGCCCTTGATCCTCCAAAACCGGCCTAACTTTGTAAAAAAAAAATCTGATATGAAATTTGATACACAGCTTGACCATGAATTTAGGGTTGGGTCATGATTGACCTTGTTTTGGAGGAGTTATGCCCCTTGATGATCGGAAAAGTTTTTCAACTTTTTTCTTTAAGGGATGAAATTTGATGGATAGCTGCTCCACATATTTTGGCCATATTTCATTGTCTAGATTGAGGATCACTGACGAGGGTTAAATACCCGAAACATGGATGTCAGGTCCATGCTGCAAATTTATCGATCTGCTTTTACATGATGCTAATGAATTTGAAGACGTTGGACATTGGCGTAGAAGGGCACCCTGTCCGTCCCTTCCCCACCTCCCTTATCTCACTCAGTCTCTTTGATGCATCAGGAGAATATAAAAAAAAACTTCAATATGATTCCCCTCAACCTGATCACGCGCACTACAGGGACATAATTATGTAGTTGAGTCTGTCGGTTTATTTATCCTATTCTTGTAAGTCACAATCATCTCCTCTGACCATCATCTACCAAATCATCGAACATATCATATCTCATCACATTGATTGTCCTAACTATCGTAACAATATCGTCATATAGATTCATGTACATACATTTGTAGTATATTTGTAGAAATCTGCTGTGAAGACTTCGACACTCTTTCTTATGCTGTTGACGCACTGCATGGAGTCTTGCCATTTTGGTAAACTGTTCTTTCCGCACCGGATTCGTGTGGTACATTGTAACTAGAACAGGAAAATCACGATGATTTCAGCATTGACAGAAAGTAAGATTACATGGAAACGATGGATCAATTATTTAATAAGCATTCCTTCTAAAATTTTTAGATGAAGTCCAACGCGTAGGGCAATTCAGTAATTACATGACCACGTCGGATTCAATCGTGTAAAATAGCGAATCGGGTACGAAAAGCCGAGCCCGAGTTTTTATTTGGATCATTAGATCTCATGCAAATTGCATATTTGATCAACCAACTAATAGTAATCATTTAATTTTGAAGATAAAGGTAAGAAAATGATGTTTGATTAAAATACAGGCAAAATTATAAGTCTCATTTATCCCTTTCGTAATTTTTAAAAAGCCGACAGATATTATTACCTCGCAGCGAGATTTTTTGTTAATAGATGTAGCTATATAGTTACATGAACCCGCTGTGACGATGAACTCCGATTTCACTCCGATGAAGAACATGTCTTGACGTTGTCTATATATACGGTCCAATAAACGATCCAATGTCATTGTGCTTGATGCAATACGACCCGTGTCTGTCTTTGAATACCACCATTTCATCCCATCAGTCCTACCCTATTTCAGATAATTGTCAACATGTCCCTACCATGCTTAAACAAGGGGATCAATAACAGGATGCAAACCTTAACTAAAGTCAAGTCTTTTGGTTCCTTAATAGGTTTAAGATAATGTGGATGGATAAAATTTTCGCTAAAAGAATGATGATGAATAAAGCCGAGATTCGTGTATTTTAAAAAGATTTTGCATATATAGTAGTATACAATTCTCAAATTTAGAGAATGAATTATAAATTGAGTTGTTTTAAAACACTATTTTTTAAGCGAATATTTTAAGAAAAATTGTATATCACAAAAAAAAAAATGAATTCTTTTTCATAACTTTAAACTCTCTGTTTACATGGCGATATTCTCCAACTGCCTCTACACTCACTAATTTGTTTGAGTCCTGGAAAGAAGTTTTTGTTGAAATGATTGTTTTGCTTTCAATCAGTCTAATGAATAAGATATTCCTCATTTTTCCCTTAGAAGTGTTTGATGTAGAACCGGATTGGTCCACAGTATATAATTTTCAAAAATATAGTTTCAGGAAAAACATGTTTTAATTTAGGGGTTAGTTCTTCGAATAATTAGAAATTCATACTGCGCTTTCCTCTGATCTTTGCCGCGAGAATATTTGGTTGTATTTGATTTTGAATTTGTGTGATGCCACCATTAGTTCATTTGGGTGGCGCCACCTATAATTAAAGTCGTTTTTACAATGGGACTCTGTGGAGATTATTTGATAATGAATATAAATAGTATATATTTATTCTTCATGTGCTAGTGTTGTGATGTTTTTGTTCTCGTTTTCTCCGTTTGTTTGTTTCCTTTTTTCTCACTTTATACGTGTGTGTTCCGCTGTGATCACTGCAAAGTCGTCGTATTAAAGAAATAACAACTAGCTAGCCGTGGTTTGTTGTCCAGTAATATTCCCCGATCCGCATTAACTAATCAAATTATCACCGAGCCGTGATGATTTGATTGGTTTATATCTACATTACTGGTAGATTCCCCATGTTAAACGCCCATTAGGCAACTAGAATTATATTCCAATAACTTGGGTTGCTATTGTGACGTCAATTTCAAGTTTTGCATGTAGGGAGAATTTACCAACGTTAAAAACATTTGACGCTGTTACAGGCAAAATTGTGCGATGTATGTGCAGATGAAAATGACCGATAACTAGAATAAATGTAAATATAAGTAATGACTGTCTTACTTTTGGTGTTCATGGGTTTATAATTCTGGTTGGACACGTGCAAAATTTCCGAGAATCGCTTCGCGATTCACGGAATTTGCACGTGACCAACCAGAATTATACACCAATGAACACCAAAAGTAAGACACCCATTTCTTAACTTTTCTATTCTTGATTGATTTCTATCCTAATATTGTTGTGTAGACGACAATGTGCGGAGCTTCATTGACTGGAAGTTTGTTGGAGATTTTACACCAGGCTAGTTCTGTAGCACGAGAATGGGCGGAGCTTAGCGGACTGGAAGTTTTTTGGAGACTTTACACCAGATGAGCTCTATAGTACACATAGGGAGAAAATCTCAAGTCATGTTAGAAAAGAATTTTTTTCTTTCTCAAGATATACTAGTTATTTAACAGAATGCAAAGAGAAGCGTTCAAATGATTTTTCCTGATGACATAGCTTTGTCCTTAGCAGGTTCTTTGACGTCAAATTTAGACGTCTAAAATTTGACGTCAAATTTAGACGTCTAAATTTTTGACGTCAAATTTAGACGTCTAAATTTTGACGTCAAATTTTGACGTCTAAATTTTGACGTCAAATTTAGACGTCTAAATTTTGACGTCAAATTTAGACGTTTGTTCTTCATAATTTCACATTACATGTATTTGGATTTCCTCTTTTATCGGACACGAGCATCACTGATGAGACAGAACTTGTTAAAATGCGCATATGGTGCACTAAAATTTAATAATAGAACATATACTTCAATATTGGTAATTTCGTTTCTAATTCTAGCATGACTTGAGATTTTCTCCCTATATGTTCTATATAACTCGCCTGGTGTAAAATCTCCAACAAACTTACAGTTCGCTAAGACACGCCCATGCACGTGCTAAAGAGCTCGTGCAGACTATATTAGAATAGAAATAACAACTAGCTAGCTGTGATTTGTTGTCAAGTAGTTCCCCTCGTCACATGAACCAATCAAATTATCGCCTCGCCGATTCGCGGACAGCTAGCTAGTTGTTATTTCTTAAATATTCCGTGCCCTTTTTTATTCAAGTATGTGTATTCTACTGTCCTGTTCACTAATTCCAGAGCACCCTGTTTTCCTGGTTTTCTCTAAAATATGATAATGTCATCTTCCAAAAAGGTATCAATTTTATAGTACTCCTTTAGTCGTAACAGAAAATACCATTGTTTTGTCTGTGCGTCAGCTAAGTTAGAAATAGGACGGAAAATAAAAAGTCTACGGGGATTTTCTATAGTAAAATCGATGAAAATGTGTGACGTCGGAGGCTTTGACGTCACTGTTTACCACAATCTCCTACGCATGCGTCCGATTTCAGTTCCGCTTTTCTTCACTTTGAAATCTACCTCTGCCGTCATCGCCCATTGTTTGTCTGCAAGATTCTTGCAGACTGGAACTTGGGCTTCATATTTGTAAATAAAGTATTGCAAGCATATACCATCAGGTTTGACTACATTTATGAGGTATACAGTGTACATGCAATGCTTTTATTTCGATGCAAATCGATGCAGTATCGGGGATTCTTTCTTCATTCGTACGTTGCCAACACGATCAGCTGAGCGAGAAGTCTCCAGTAAAAATACAAATTCTAGGTATAATTCGAAACCTACCGTCTTTAGACGTGAGTCTTGTAAATTTTCCTACATGAAGATAAGAATCGTTTCCTTCGTTGCCCATTTACTCGCCCCTAAACACTCAAATATGTACCTCTGCCTTTGAATCTTTTGCACTGTTTACGTCAGAAGTCCAAATGACGTCACTGTGACGACATGCCGTACCTGCGATGCCTCTCGGGTTTTATCATTGCGTGAAATGGCGTAGGAAAATAGCGATGACGGCAAGGTTATATTGCAAGCCTGTGCCGCCTATGACCTTGTTTGCGAGTTGTGTTTACCATTGTTGACACGGAGAACAATATGGCGGCGGCTTGAAATTAACATTGGAATTTCCCGTAGACATTTTATTTTTTCATATTGCGGTTTGAAGGCAGCTGATAGGGTAAGTTGAAGTTGATTTCCAGTTACGACTAAAGGAGGTCAATTCTCGGAAACAATAATTTATAGCAAAATTCTTCAGACGACTGAATAAATCGCCAAAACAGGGTGCTCTGGATTTAGTGAACAGGACAGTAGAATGATTCGGCCTTGTACATATTTTTTTTGCCTTTCGCCGCTTCTTGAATAAAGTCTCGGAAACATGACAGTATATACTTATAACTGAATCCAAATATCAAAGAATAATTTCCTTTGCTTGATACCTTAAGATGTGACTGATGTCTCCGAGGTTGGTCTCGGTCTATATTTAATTTAGTAATCGGAATACATTCATGGAAAACATACATACAATGACCCAGCGCTTTGTAGAATTGTTGGCATCAGTTTGGCTTCTTCTGCTCCTTATAAACATCTCGAGAGAGCTCTAAAGCATTTCAGTTTAGATTTGAAGGGTTTTGCCTATGAAGAGGATTCGTTGAAAGCAAAACAGGTATCTGTAACAAGTCCAAAGTCAATGTAGTCAAATTATAATAAGGTCAATGAAAGTCAAATGTTAACCGTCTTCAAATTCAATAGCATTATTTTTTAAGAACAGAATGAAATCTGAGTAAGGACTACACAAACCCAAATCAAGGTAAATATATTACATTCAAAAGACTTGCGAAAATTGTTTGGATTTTTCGTAACTTTTGATCGCTTAGCACCTCTTATAAACTAAAACTCGCAATGATTTGTTTATGAATTTATATTTAGTATGTAGAAATGAAATTAGAAAGCACAATGTATTTTAAGATTTTACTTGATGATAGAAGCTACGAAAATTCCTGTCTTTTTTCGTACGAATTTTTGTGAAACTAAGAACAGTTTCTCCTTCAGGGATATAAGTAATGTAAAAACAAATCTCTGCTTTAATTTGCTTTTATAACAGAATCAGAAGGAAATACTTTAATGTTCATCGTTAGATTAATTGCGTGCTCAAAAATACGTATCAATTTTTGTATTTCACAATTTTTTTTAATACGCCAATAAACAAGAAAAAGAGGAGATCCCCAACAACACTCGGTTGCAACACCCACAGCAAAACCACAAAACACCAATTACAAACCACAGAGCAGACACGCACAGAAAGAGACGCAAGAGGGACAAGAAAAAAACTTATACAGACAGAAATAAAGACCCCGTCAACAAATATTAATATCAGCACTGTCATCAATGCACGAATATACATAATGTCATGTACATGGTATATATAGAATGCAACAAGAAACAAACGTACAAAACCGAACAACACATGACCTACTTTTCATGAAGAGGCCAGATAGAACAAAAAACAAAGTGCCAGTTCTGGGTCGGTAAATAAACACCAATTTTTGACCTTAATCCATATTTGTGCAGGCTTGTGCGCATGTAATCCGGGTAACTACACCAATTGTTACTAATTTCTTCAAGAAGGTAAAGAGTTGAAACCCTTCCGCATCATTACTATAAACACTTATTTCATTTTGCAGTGTGGAGCAGTTAAAATCGTTACCCGTGACCTGATGTTTGTCAAGTGCATTAATTACTTCTTTCCAGCTTTGTCGCCTGAAAGAACCTTCGATGTGGCCCTTTATCAATGGTACATCATATCTATATTTTTTGCCATTTTCGGAAACTTGCCATTTCATCGAAAAATATCATCGAAATTCAAGGAGGTTTACATCTTAGCACCATCCCTCCGATGCTCTAGACGAACATAGATTTCATTTGGATATGCTACTTAATCGACCCTTCAGGAATTTTGGAGCCGCACACTCTCTGTAAAATAAATTCAGAAATTTTAATTCTAAAAATAACGCAAGAGGGCTCTAGTGAAATTGATTTGGCTCTTGTGAAATTAATTTGGACTGCTTATGAAAATCACTTTTGCTGGAAGCATCACTAATGAGAATTTGATATTCGAAACACGTGTCTGGTGCATGAAAATTGGTTTGAAATTTTATTCAAGAAGGTATAGAGTTGGAACCCTTCCGCATTATTAATATGGCTGTGGTGCTTGGTGTTTTGGTGTGTTTGCTCTTCCTTTTCCCTTTTTCATCTTTTGCTGTGTCTTCTCTGTGTTTTCATTGGGTGTTTTGATTTTTTTGCTGTGGGTTCTGCAACCGTGGCTTGTTGGAGATTCGATATCCTCCTGCCTTGTGAATGGCGAATTCAAACTGATATGTATAACAAAAGAGATCATTTTGATACAACAAAATAAATTTTCCCTGGCTTGACGATGGTGTTCTTAAGCTACGGACATATCATTTACGAGGGCCGTTCCAAAAGTTCGTGGACACATGCCTTAAAAATCACATTTGAAGTCGTATGCGAATGAAATTTTCTAGAAATGAAAGGGATACATTCAGAAAGAGATAATAAAAATATCCGGTTAAAATGATTTACAAAACGGGCATTATTGTCACCTTTATACATGAATGGTAGAGGCTATGGAGCAGTGAAATTTGAGTTGTTGAAACGAACCCATCCCTTTCGTTATATTGCTAAATAAAATAAGACAAAATACGCGACTATCAATTTAACTTTCTATATCATTAATACTATTATTTTTCTTGACCACTGCGAAGTTTTAACAAAATTGGACCTGATTTACGACTTTTATGTGGATTTATGCATGATACTGTTGATCGAACAAACCAAAAATTGATGTCGTCAGAGTTCTTTACGGAGCACCAGACAGTCAGTCAGTTTTGAATTTCGGTTGAATAAAACAGACGGAGACTTAATAGCTGATGGATACATCTTGATATGGACCAAAAACACGGGCAGGAACACGTTACGTCGCCTTACAGTACCGTTGTCAGAAGTATTTAAAGTTCTGCACTTAAAACCGTCCGTTGACATTATGCCACAGGTAAGGATATGAAGGAAACCATCCGTTGTCGTGACAATGAGCATGTGTGGAAAGTATGATTTTCTAATAAACGTTGAAATTTTAGAAGTAATACACTCGAAAATTCAATGGGGGGTAGTCATAACACTAAGCTATTGGTTTATATGCTTTTCTGGTACTGATACACAGTTTGAAAAGAGGAGATCGAGTTGGCGTCCTTTGATCATCACGTCCTGCACATGTGTTATTCTTCCTTTTTCTTGAAATCTTTGAATATTCAGGTTATCTTATTCCAAAAATATACTAATGATAAATATCAAGTCTATATAATGCTCCTCTGGTAGTGTCATGATGACGAATTCAATTTTGGACCACTTTTTTTGGGACTTTTCTAAAATAAGTCCGTTGTCAATCCATGTTGCGAAAGTTCTGTCCGTTGTCAGATGTCCGTTGTCTGCTTTTATATTTGGCCGGATTGCAAAGCAATTCCGGTCTATAGATTGACGATGTCCGTCCGTCTGTCCGTCTGTCTGTCCGTCCGTCTGCCGTAAACATTTTGGTTAAAGTTTCTGGTTGAGGCAAAATCTAAGTAACTATATGCAGTAGAAACTTTATATTATACATGAAGCTTGCCCATGACTAGACCTTTCAATTTATGCCGTAACACTTGACCTAGTGACCTTGACCTTGGACTTTGACCTAGTTAAAGATTTTGGTTAAAGTTTCTGGTTGAGGCAAAATCTAAGTAACTATATGCAGTAGAAACTTTATATTATACAGGAAGCTTGCCCATGACAAGACCTTTCAATTTATGCCATAACATTTGACCTAGTGACCTTGACCTTGGACTTTGACCTAGTTTAAGATTTTGGTTAAAGTTTCTGGTTGAGGCAAAATCTAAGTAACTATATGCAGTAGAAACTTTATATTATACATGAAGCTTGCCCATGACTAGACCTTTCAATTTATGCCGTAACATTTGACCTAGTGACCTTGACCTTTGACTTTGACCTAGTTAAAGATTTTGGTTAAAGTTTCTGGTTGAGGCAAAATCTAAGTAACTATATGCAGTAGAAACTTTATATTATACATGAAGCTTGTCCATGACTAGACCTTTCAATTTATGCCGTAACATTTGACCTAGTGACTTGACCTTGGACTTTGACCTAGTTAAGGATTTTGGTTAAAGTTCCTGGTTTAAGCAAAATCTATGGAACTGTATGCAGTAGAAACTTTATTTTATACATGTAGGTTGCCTCTGACAAAACCTTTCAATATATGCTGTATTATTTGACCTATTGACCTTGACCCAGTTGGTGACAAAAACTTACTTTGCAATCCGGCCATACCGTCTTTAGCGGTGTTTTATTTAATGGATGGAATGATACTATGACACCTGTACTAATAATTAAAATTCATCAATCAATGCGCACAATTTAATTTTCAACCAATTTAGCATAGAGACTGAATTGAATTCGCCGAATCATCCGTTTTGTTAAGATATCCTTAACATTAAATTTTATTCGTCCCGTCATAAATTCATCTTCTGGGCTATGGGTAAAAAGGGTAAAATATAATGGAGGCGAAAATTTGAATCTATACAGTATCTTACTTTATAAGTGTATTATAAACCGGTGTAATGCAGTAGTTTTCTCATAGGGAAATTTGCTATATAAGAGGTTTCTTCCCCTTGGAGATATTCTGCTATATATTAGATTTTCCTCATATTAGCATGGATTTTACCCATAGAGAATCGAAGAAATGTTATATAACCATTTTCCCCCTGTTAAGTCCGTATTTTATTTACCTTCAATTGGCTTCCAATATTGCAAAATACATGAAAATTGCGCCAATGGTCTTACATATATATTGCACCCATGTCTCCTCTTTACCCACCAATAGACTCTATCACTCTTGAAAAGTTGACTTTATAATTTGATTTTCATCATCGGTTCTGCAGAAGAAACGCGACATTTTGAAAAGTTTACAGACTGGCGGAAGACAGATCGTGTGCTGTAATAAAAAAAAAGCACAAAACTTCGACAGAGCAGGATATAATTACTCTTCCCGGACACTTGACCCTATTCCTATACAAACACATTCATCAACAAACACACTCATACAAAAAGATATGCATAGGCAGACGGATAGACAGGTAGACAGACATACACAAACAAAACATGTATTGACTTTGATTTCAGTAAATCCACAGTTTATCATATCATGCAAGACAGACGAAAAATCAGACTAGGCCAATATCTCTTTCTTGACAAAAACCTCTCCTCAAGTCAAGCAGATAGACACACACAGTCAAGTACTCACAGGAAAACAGACACAGGGAGAAACAAAAAGATATTCACACAGACAGACTCAGACAGACACTAATCAAGCACTCACAGAAAAACAGACACAGGGAGAAACAAAAAGATATTCACACAGACAGACTCAAAGACAGACACTGATCAAAACACAGACATGAACATCCTGAAAGGAACATCCTGAAAGACATACACAGACATGCGCAAAACGACAGACTAACAGACACAGGGTATACACAGACATACGCAAAAACAAACGGACAGACAGGCATGTATATAGACAGACACACACACAAAAGACACAGACAAATGCACTCACTCACATACAGACACATACTAACGAACGCGGACAAAAGAATTCACTCGCAGGCAGACGGAGACACCGATATCGACGCCGACATAAAAAAAACACACTTACATACAGACACACACAAATGTAAATAACATATCAACTACAATTTTCATCATCACCTGAGATATACATGTAAGATCTATATCATACCCATGTTAAGAACGTTCGGAACAATTACGTGATAAAGGCTGAGGCTATCAAAATGTCTTCAATGACCGATATTTGATGTCTTTGTTTTTAACGCTATATATGACTTCAAAATCCCTTTATCAATTATGTTTAATTGATCAGTGTATACATTCATGAACTCATCCTACACCTCTCCAAATTCACGAATCATATTTTCAATTTTAAATCTATTCTATACGATCTATGTTCACGTAACCTGAAAATTATATGATATCCTCCTTTACAGCTTTCCAAAAAAAGAGAGCTGAATACTTTAACAATTAACTAAGCTAATTTAATTGCTCAGCCTTAGATTCGAAATAAAGATTCAATTACCCATTCATGCCCAAATACCGTTAAGAGTCATGACAACGGACCATATCTTCTTGTCTTGTCATAACAACGGACATTCTTTATCAAATAATCAAAGTATACAATAAATATACAATGTAAAAGACGGTCATTAACATTTATTGTTTGTATAATGTTGTCGATAATTTTCTTCATAAAATTGGTATATAAAATCAAATAATTAAGAGACAGGATAGTTTTCCTGTAAAAATTTCCGTTTTCGTTGCTGACAGTAGGTCATCGCCAATTAGATCTCCTCATAACATAAAACGAGTTATATTCATTTCATGGTAATAATGTATTACTGAAGCGTATGGCTACCCCCCGTTGGCTTTTTAAAAGAAATCACCGTTTACCTAATGATTTATTTGTGATTTTACTGAAATTTTGTCGATAATTTTCATGACAACGGATGGTTTCCAACATATCCTCACCTGTTGCATAATGTCAACGGACGGTTTTAAGTGCAGAACTTTAAATACTTCTGACAACGGTACTGTAAGGCGACGTAACGTGTTCCTGCCCGTGAAAAACATCCAAACTTATGTTGTTAAGGTAGAAGGATGTGTTTTTATGATGAATAGATACATAAACACGCAGTTTTGATAGAAGTTGTACAAAAAGTAAACGAAAATAGGTAAAGTGATGCCGTTTTCTCCCTTCATGGTGACCTCACTTTGAATGGTTCAAAGATGAAAGTACATCATGATATAGAGGTAGAAATGCACATGAAAGTAGAACATTTCTTCCTTATCAAAATACATGAAAAGATATTTTTGAATTTTGTACAGATGAGAGGTGTTTTATTTCTTTTATAATGTCAAATTTATGCTGGACATCTGACGACGTCGTTACGTTGTTAGCTGCTCAGTGACCTAGAACCTTACGTTGTTCAAACGGGGATTTGAAAATTTAGTATTGACCAATCGTAATGAAAATTCGTTTATGAATTCAAAATTGTCCGTTATATAAGGAAATCAACATGATTCTTAGCAAATTCTCTAGATCTTTCCTTAATTTGCGTTGTCCATGAACTTTCGGAATAGCCCTCGTACACATATTTCAACTTTTCTGATACGCTGATGATTTGGATTTTCATGGAAAGAATAACAAGTTACAAAGATATTGTTGAGAAGAGTATACCGCTTTCATAAACTAGTTACATAATGTAAGACCGTCTGTAAATTTTTCAAAAAACTACTTTAAATTTCTTTTGCTATTTGGATCTATATAATTCCAACAAAATACTTTACTAAGATCAAATGTAAACTTAATTTCATCGAAAATGTGTCAGAATCATAAGTCGCCTTTTATACCGTGGATATGATCCTGGTGTCTACAGACGGACACTCAGCATGATAATATACTTGTATACAGCCTTGTGTCAGAGTATTCTTTAGAGTTGCACATTGACTGTCTCACTGACTGCGACAAATGGACCCAATGAGAGGCTCTGTCCAAATCCTCGTCAGAGGAATAAGAGCCCTGACCGCCTATCTCTCCGATAGTTGACCAGACTCTTCGGACGACTGCACACATGAACTTTCTTGAGCCGGCAGAGCATGGGCTATATCATATATATTAAATGCTAGTACTCATTATTGATGTTACATTGGTTCCTGCGTTAAGCTGCCGTGATTGTGCCGTCATCTTACAGAAGAGATACTTTTATACACGGTATTTGTGTGTCCTTCGAGACCACTGGTTCTCAAGGCAAGTGGGAGTATTGTGAACACGTAATCTGGATAACTACACCATCTCACCATCTGCTTCTGACGTGAAAGATGGCCGTCCTAGGTCAGCAATTGTTGTCCATTGGTCTTGTTCATTTATTAAATGTAATTTCTGTCATATTTTAATGACGTCCTTGCTGTTAAGTCATCCTTGTCCCTTTGGTGTCTCTTGTTTTGCTTGTCTACTCTGCGATTTTGTCATTTTGATGTCTCGTTGTTTTTTTTTATTTCATTTTATTGGTGATTCATATAAGCCTTGTTGAAAATCCCCAGCATCCTATTTGGACATACTGTTGTCCTACCACACTGATGGTCACATGAACACCTCACTCTATGGCAAACGTGACGACTTCAATTTCAGCATTACAAACTTTCCTTTTCTGAGTAGCAACATCCCTTCATCGCCTGCTTATGGCGTGTTCATATCTCAGTTGATACGCTATGCCAGAGCAAGTATCAAATATACGGATTTTGTTCTGAGAGCTAGGCGTCTTTCAGATAAGCTTCTCAGTCAGGGATATACTAACATCGTCACTGAGGAAGTTCTACGGTCGATATGGGGAACTCGTCATACACTATGATGTCCCACTCTCCAGAATGGCGGAAGATATTCTGTCATAGACCATTTGAACCATCCAACCAAAGATTGTACTCTATGTAAACGTCTTCAAATTGAATAGCATCATTTAAGAACAAATAAATTGGCATTGTGGACCAGACATGCACGTTTCGGGTACTTAACCCTCATCAGTGATCCTAAATCCTAAATC
The DNA here is from genome assembly GCA_033119305.1 of Pinctada imbricata. NCBI lineage: Eukaryota > Metazoa > Mollusca > Bivalvia > Pterioida > Pteriidae > Pinctada > Pinctada imbricata. The sequence continues at coordinate 27,264,998 of VSWD01000004.1, forward strand.
TAAACAATGTAATATGCCAAAAACATGTCTTCCGACATGGAAGTTACCTGATGTGACAGTTATACCGAATTGAAGCGGCGGGTGTTGCATGCAAGCATGAGGTGCTTACTCTTCCTGGGCACCTGGTCTCACTCCCATATCGGGAGTTCGCTTCTTTTCATATGGTGGAGGTTTTTATTTGTTTGCTTTGGTTCCTGTTTTATCCTGATTTTGTATGCCTTCGGTTTCTGATTTTCTGAATTATCGATTTTGTGCTGTATACAGGGATATGGTCATTATCCATATTTGTCATTCAACATCTTAGGTTAATGAAAATGCTATGAGACGTTTCTTTCACGCTATATGTGATAAAAAATAATAATATGTATGTGCAGGGACAAAAACAGGAGGTCGTAAACCTCTTAAATATATATTCATGAACAGCTCGTTAGTAATACGAGATTCGATTGGGTTATTCTTTCTGACTGCGTCGAATGATATGGCGTTGTTTTTATTCATACTCGAGGCGGTAAGTATATCTAGGAGAAGAGTATATTTTTAAAGCAGGTACATGTATCAGCATCTTCGATGATATCAAGGACATGGACGGTACTTTTTTACCTTCCATGGAATAAATCTTTTTATATATTCTCTTTAATTACTTGTATGTTAAATATTTTTCTTTATTTCTTGGGGATTTTTGCTCTCAATTTTCTCTAACTAGTTTTAGTTTTCGTTCATAGTTTCCTTAGAAGAAATAAGTTTATAAATGGACGGATTATCCTCACACGTATAGCTGCAAAGCACACGGGAGAAGTATTTGGGGGTTACAGAAAACAATGTCAAATTCTATAATTGCACATGAATAAAATCGTATGTCTTAAACGTGTTGAATGAGATAAAGAAGAATCCTGACGACAATCTCAACAGCACTCACAAAAGAGGACCAAGTTGAGCATCGACGGACCCCTAGTATGTTGACATATATTGTATTTAGATACGTTATGCATTGCTCCAGTATGCAATCTTCTGTTCAGATTTATATTGTTTGGCACTGATATCTTAAATAAACTCACTGTATGCAGTGGCGGATTTAGGGGGATGCAAAATGGCAAGTAGCAAGCTAGAGGTGGGACCAGGTGCCCGGTTTGGCTAGCCGCACCCGCGGTCGACGTTCACGCACGAAAAATGATAACAATATCTACAAACATGCACTGTAAAATTTCGCATTATTTACCTTCTATGTTTCCTAAGAAAAACTTTACACAGTCATGGAGTTTTATAATCTTGAGGCGTTTTAGATGTGTTTTTATTGTATAATTATGATTTTTTTTTCTGGTACAACATATGGTTGTCGGAATGTATTCAAAAAGCAACCAAATAAATAAGAAAATATTTCTGTACCATTTTCTTTTATCCGCAAGTTCGCATATCAACATCCTCTCTTTTTCTAGGTTGATTCGATATTGGACATCATAACTGTTTCCTGTGTTATGTTTCTTGAAAGACAACACACTTTAAAATTCCAATATCTTTAGGATCATTTCGTCTTGAAAACAATTTCTGTTTACCTTTTGCCTATCCTTGATTGACAGATCGGAAACATTGTAGGATATGCTTGTAAATCAACCCAAGCATCAAAGAATTTTTTGTGTTAGATACCTTAAGAAATGACTGGTTTTCTCTCTATCGCCTGACTGTATATTGAAGTCATCAGTCAATTTTCAAAGACTTTTTTTCACCGTGACGAACTTCGCACTTCGCACTTCGAGCTTCGCACTTCGCACTTCGAACTTCGCACTTTAATTTCATATGTTGGTTGCCGAAAAAAGCGCACCAGTTGTACAGGAAGTCCAATATATCATTCCATTGAGCATACTAATAAAAATGTAGATGATTCCGCTTATGAGTTTATACGCGAACGAAAGCTACGCCACTTTTTCTTCGATGTTCGAAGTGCGAAGTACGAAGTTCGAAGTGCCAAGTCCGTCACGGAGAAAAAAGTCTATTAATAAGGAGTATTTTATCACCCACAAAGCCATAGGAATGAAGCTAGCTAAAGATATTCTAGTGCCTCCTTAACATAGTGACATCTTGAAACGGCTCTTGATTTATGTCCAAGTAGTTCCGAAGGACGTTGTAAATGATGAAGAACGTCGAATTAAGCACAATATCAATCTTGAGTCATCCATCACAAATCAATCTAATAAAAATAAGATCTACATAGCCATACATATATCATGTAGTCAAGTCCGATCAACTTCAGTCGATCGTTTTTTTTTTCAAACGCATTCGACAATTTCTGTTCACAAAATGTTCTCGAAATTTCTGAAAAGTGGGTCCTGTAGCATCATATCCCATCGATCCTGCTACGTCTTTTGGTATTAATTATTGGACATAATTTTCACACTCTTAGGCCATATTACATTGTTTAGATTGAGGATCACTGACGATGGTTAAGTACCTGAAACCTGCATGTCTGGTCAATGTTGCAAATATCTGTTCTTTAAATGATGCTTTGAATAGCTTAATTTCCGGTAGATTCATTGGGCGGACAGACACCAGACATAACGTCCGTGCGATCAAATATGACGTCACGATTCAAAATGTTGCCAAATGATGTGATGACTGGTGTCTGTGCATACAAAATCAAGGTTTAAAACGGTCACAAATATTTTCTGGAAAATGAATTATTTGAAGACGTAACATCTACCGCTTTTCAATGCAATGCAAAAGATATTCATACAGCAACAACGCGTGTGACATTTCATCGAATTCACGGCTTGGCGGACAGGGTGTTGCTATCCAAGCAGGCATTGCTCACTCTTTAGGATATCTGATCTCCCTTGGTGATCTATTTTTACTTTTAAGCTTTTTGTTGCATAAGGGTTAGGGTTATGTTATGTTATATTTTTTTCAGTATGTTTGTCTGCCTCCGATTATGGTTATGATTTCGACAGAGTGTGCAGATGTGACAAATATCACAAGAGACCAAAGATTAACTTATGACGGTAATTTGCTACGGAACGAACACATTTTTAGTCTATTTTGTCCTCCATATTGAAATAGGGACTACCTTGCACAGGGTCACTTACAAAAAGGACTATTAAACATAGGGACTCAAATAACAATTTGATTAGTATATAGTAACTTTACAGAATCATTTTGTTTTTTGGCGTCGATACAATTAATAAAAAAAGGATACCACATAGGTACATGTATTTCACAAAATTTTAGATTTCTAACAATGAGGAGGTTGTTTTACACCACAGTTGTACGTTCTTCGAGACCTCTGGGTAATCGGAAAAGTGAGAGGGCTGTGCGCACGTAATACAGGATAACTACACCTTTTGCTACTTGTGTGGCAAATGGCCGTCAAGAGTCGGCATCGGTTGCCCACTGGTCTCGTTGGTTTATGTGTAGTCTTTAGCGTTAGATATTTATATGTCGTATGTCTCTTTTTCGTCTCTTGGTATGCTCGTCTTTTGTGTTTTCGCATCGGGTGTTTTTGTGTTTTGCTGTTGGTGATGCAGCAGGGTCTGGTTGGACATCCCCTTCCTTGTCTGAATGACAAATCTTATTTTTTTAAAGTTTCAAGTTTAAAGTTGAAATTATGTAATCCTCCTTTTTGAGCAGTTACAAATGTATATGATTTTAATCATAGGTATGGAGCCAGGGACACCTGGCAATTTTCATTTTGATTCGAGAGCTTTACAATTTTGAAAAAAAAAATACAATAAAAAAATCCGGTTCTAAATATTTTCAAATAGAAATTTACCGACTACTGTCCTGTTCACTAAATCCAGAGCACCCTGTTTTAGCGATTTATTCTGTCATCTGAAGAATTTTCCTATAGCTTATAGTTTCCGAGTATTGACCTACTTTAGTCGTAACTGGAAATTAACTTCAACTTACCCTATCAGCTGGCTTCAAACCGCAATGTGAAAATTAAATGCGTACGGGAATTTCCCATGTAAATTTTAAGCCGCCGCAATTCACCAGTTTTATGCCCAATTTTAAATTTTTACCACAGACAAACACACAGACAAACAGACGGACAGGCCAAAAACGATATGCCCCTGAATCTTTGATTTCAGGGGCATGAAAAAGATAGACAGCACACACATCGAAAATGCATCAGAATCATCAAAGGCCTTTTGTATCATGAATATGATCCTAATGTCACCAGATGGATACTCAGATTGGTAATTGACCAATTTACATTATCGTACTAGCGCATTCTTAAAACTTCCACTGTGACTGACTGTGATGACGGGACTCCATGGAGGGCCCTTTCAAAACATCTTAACATGGCCCGACGATCCGTCTTCTGAGAATATCAGTCGAACTCCTCGGGTGATAACAAGCTCGCTACAGCCGGCAGAACACGGACTGTATTTCGTACGCCCCCTTTTTATAACAATCTGAATATTCATCTATGAAGCTTGGGTCCCTGCTTTTTGTGGTCATCTTACAGTGAGGAAGTTATTTTACACTACAATTATGCGTTCTTCGAGACCTGAAAACTAGTAGGGTTGTGCGCATGTAATCCGGATAACCAAACCATTTGCTACTTGTATGACAGATGGCCGTCCTATATGGTGGCTGATTTGTGCCATGTCGCGTTGTCGCGCCGCGCTTTGTCGCGTTGTCGCCTTTTAAAATGATAGCAGGAATGTATTTTCAACTGTGATTGTTTCTAGATTCATTCATAAATTTAATTAAATGTTTGAAACAAAAAGGGTATATATTTTCTACTTTATTTTGGGGCAAAATACCTGTTTACTGTTTAAAAATAACAGATTTCTGGACAAATTCTATAAATTCATTATCTTAACGAGAATTAGAGATTCGAAGCTACTTTCATATAGAAAAAATCATCTTATCAAATGAAAGTAAAAAGAATGTAATAATTCATTTAAATCAGTATTTTGGGGTAAGATATTTTGTGATCATGCAAAAACGACTTGAGAAAATAGTTACTATTTTTTTAATCTGCCTGAATTGACACATTTTAGATTTGATAGGATGCTGTTTCTTATTATGCAGGGATAGGAATATCATGTGAGAATTGAAATTCAATTTCTATGCTTTTTTGGGGCAAATACCCTCCCCCCCCCCTGTAATTTTTGTGCATGAAATTTGAATGATTTTTAAAATCTTATATAGTCGGTATCGAGTACCCATTGGCCCCGTTGGTTTAAGTGTTGTCTTTTGTGTTCCATCTTTCTGTGTCGTATGCCTCTTTTGCGTCACTTGTGCTTGTCTGTATTCTGGATGGAGATCCCCTCCTTTCTTAAGGTTAGGGTTGCGACTACAGGGAGATCACTCTATTTTCATATCACAAAAAAATTGAAACCGACATAAACGATACATGGTATAAACACAGATGGTTACATTATTTTAGAACAAAATAATACTCCTTGAAACTTTCATTGCTCAATGGATATTTTTGGGAAAAAATGCATATTTTTCAATGAAAAATCGCCGAAAATAGGAAAACATTTGTCATTTTCGCATGAGTTCTGCTACCAAAGATTCAAACATCAGAATATTTACTATCCACTATACTCTTTAAAAGTGAGATAATTAGAAATTCGAACTACAAGTTAAACTGTATGTTTTGGGTCAAAATGTTGATTTTTTGCATAAATTATTGTGCTATTTATAGAAAAAGTAATTTTGCTCAAAAACAAATTCGGGTACATATTGATTTGACTGCTTTAGGATAAAGTTATACCATAGATATATATGTAGAAAAAAAAAATTGTGTAGCTGGCGACCTTCTAGCTATTGATGAAAATAATGAGTTGTTGCCATGGCTACCAGCAACGTAGTTTTTGTAAGAAAAAGTACTCTCCTTGAAACTGTTTATTTTATCAGAATTTCTCAAAATAGCCTTTAATTCATCCACAAGCTATAATAATCTTGAAAAATAAGGATTTATATTAATTTTTGAAATTTAATGCATTTCAGAGGTATGTAAAGTTATGATGTGGTATTTTCTAAAATGACAAAAATGTTGAAATAGGCCAAAAATAGACGTTTATAGCCAAAAAACGAGACGGGTAAATTTTTTGGTCTGAATAGTTCGAGGAGATGTTCCTCTACATATGAACCTATCCATCTTTCTTTTATCTAATTTCTATTAAAAGTCGCCACCCTGACCTTAAATGACCTATATCTTTCATTGATAAGTATTTTTAATTTGCATGCTTTCCATCATTTTTTGTACAATAAGCTTAGGTATTCCTTCCATGTGCAGATGCAAAGCAAATGGAGGCATGCCTTAATACATGTAACTTATGTTTTGAGCCTCATTGAATGTGAGCTACACTGAAAATTAACAGATTACAAAAAATAAGTTGAATCATATGTTCAACATAATAAAATATATATGAGTTAAAGAAGATCCTGACGGTATCTACAAAGTTCAAAATTTGTATATCGACAACATTACTCGCGTATGACTGTCATCTGAATCGCTATCCCATCCATCAATTGCACAATAATGAAAGATAATATCGACTAGCCCCTATCACATCTCTATACCGCTGTGACCCATGACACTTTTCCCTAGCAATAAATGGGCAGATTTTCCGGCCATTTCGATCCGAACTTACCGATATAACTTTAATTACCAACCCCCTTAGCTGGTCTGTGTAAATCAGACACTGTAAAGCTGAAAACATTAACAGTTAATGAATCATGCCTGAGACTTTGTCATTAATCCGCGTCCTTCTCCTGTCCGTCAGGGGCCTCCAAATTGCGCAATTTCGTCTGATTTTGTGTCATCAAATTCTTGTAGATGCATCAGGGCACAATAAAGCATTATGTTTGCGAGAGTGAAGATAATTCAGCCTTAAATATTCCCTTGCGTATAGGCTTTACATGCAAACATTCTAGTAGGCTAATAAAAATTTCCTTTTCAGGAGTGGGTCAAGAGAGAGGTTGAGGGGCCTGGAAACTTTCACTCAAGAAGTAAAACAATTTAGGCTAGATAAAAATCATTTTCATCGGCCCGGATCTTTATGCATGTTATTGTTTCATGATTCAATGAACCATTTTCGATATCCTGTGAGTTGACTTCACACATGGGTCAGAAAAAATAAAATGCCATATTGTGCCTATACTAAACATTGCAATCATAGCACACAAAAAGAGTTTTGAGATCATTCAAGGTTAATTCACAGTTGAGGACCTATTTATTTATTTATTTATTTATTTATTTATTTATTTATTTATTTATTTATTTATTTATTTATTTGTTTTCCTATTTTTTTTTCAAGGTTTTGCACATCTGTTGATTCTAATTGTTTGATTCTGATTTCGTCTTGTGTATTTCTTTCACTAACTGATTCATGAATCAACTCAATAAATCACATGGCAGACTGATTTTTTGCGCTATTTGTATCACAAAGTATCCCATAGAGAATTAATCAGACCCGTCAACCTTACTGGATCAGAAGTTTGGCTTAACATTAAAGAAGCATTATTCTTTATTTTAATTGCACTTATTTTTACTGAATTCATCATATTCATAAATCAAATAAAAAAAAGACATTGCTTGCCAGCTGCATTTTCTCTTGCACTGTGGATTTTCTCCAATTAGCAAAGGATGTTTTGGTATCGTCTGACTCCTCATGCAGTCATTCAACAATTACATCACACTGTCTCAGTGTTTAAGGTTCTATTACACAGCGACCGTTTTTAATTCATTTCCGAATTTTGGATACCGTGTTTCATCTATCTAGGTAGGATCCCTGCCATCACTTTGAACAAATCTACTTCCGCCTTTGTTCGATATCAAGATTTTAAGGGTAAGAGGTGATTATATCCGACAATAAAATAAGCGATTTATTCTTCGTTTTATGGCCTCCTTTCCTATGAAATTTAATAACAGGATACAAAACGAATTGAAGGGTAGTCCAGACGGAAACTCAGCCGTCGCTTTTGCTTAGAGTAATTAAGCATTATATGCTATAGATCATTTTCTATTAAAAAGTGGGTCATAAGATATTAATAATTAACGCAACAAAGCACCGGTATCTAGGAAAAGAGAGTTTCCAGGGATAAGATATGTGATAATCAGATGACTGGAGAGATTCTCGTGTTTTGTGCTATAATAAAGAATGAAGCGAAATTCAGAAGATTTATTGAATTCACAATTTCAACTATTCTTTACTTGTTTCATCAGAATAATTCTATGTACTCAGAATTAAATTTGGATGCATTCTTTTCCTAGTTTAAATTAGATGACAATTGTGTGATGGCATTTCATTTTTAAATCGCTTTTCTAAATTTTACATTGTATCTGCTTTTCAATTAACAGATTTGATCACTGTGAGATTAATTCAATTTGGCATTTATCTATTCTTAAATTATGCTATGAATTTGAAGGTGTAACATTCGACATTGACATGTATTGCACTGATGCAATTGTCAATATTAAAATATATATTCTATAGTACCAATTTTGTTGTACTAGAAACGTGTTTTGGATAAGTAGTACTCCATGTCAAACAGTTTAATTATAGCCAAAGTGAATTTTCCTGGCGCCATCTACAATTATACAGCGCTTTAATTTCCTCTTGTCAAAATGAGCGGCTCCAAATTTTGTGTAGGGCTTATTCAGAAGCGTATTTAAGTGAAAAATATGGCCAAAAATAATTGGAGGGTAGGCGCAAGGAGCTTAATTCAAAACATGACCGAAAAAAAATATGCCGAAACCCAGCTAAGGACAGAGCTATGCAATGAGGGAGATACCCCTTAGTTTTAGAAATGTAGGTCTAATTTGATTACAAGAAATTTGGAATATATTTCAAGTTTGATATATTACAAGTAGAAGATATTTTAGAGAGTTTCTTCATCTTTGATATCTTGTTAAAAGAAATTATTATTTTCAGCTAGTTGTTTGTAGCCTAAATAAACCACTCTTTTAATGAACACAGAAACAGATATAGAATCTTTCATAAAGAGTCAAATGTATGTTCAATACGAGATCGAACTGCAAACCGTTTGGTCAAAAAGTGAACTAAACCTTGAGATCCATCTAGGTTACAAATTCGTTAATTTAATTGTAGGACTTGACGTTCTCGGTGAACTGCGATTTCATGATATTTTTGCGCATGTGTGCTTGGCTATGTTCAGCTCAAGTTTATTTCTGTTTTGAAACATACATTTCTAAATCCGATCAACTGCCAAAGTTTCTGCCGTTCCGATTAAAAATCATTATTTCCAACACGTTTCTCGTTAGTTTCATATTTCGACACACAAAATTGATAACCGAATAGAATAATACGGAAGCGTTCCAACTCTATACCTTCTTGAAGAAATTTTCAAACCAATTTTTATGCACCAGACACGTGTTTCGGTTATCTAATCCTCATCAATGATGCTTTTAGCCAACGTACACCTGAGAAGAGGTACCTATCATAGTTCAGGGGTCAAAGGTCAAGGATAATATTTCATAATTGTGAAAACCTCCATTAACAAGGCAATCGCGAACCCCCGAATGGAGGCAGGAACGGAGTCCGAGAAGAGCGAGCGTCCTCTGACTGCATGCAACATTCGCCGCGAAGGCCGAAGAGAAACTTTCAAATCCGGCAATGTCTAATTTGGTAACAAATCTAGACGGTCAGTTAGAAAGGTTTTTATTCAAGAATGTCCTTAATCATCCTTGATAGGCAAATGTAGAAACATGTCGGACGGTTGAAATATTAAATGTTTAACGTCTTCAAATTCATTAGCATCATTTTAGAGCAGCTACCTTCTGTAACTTGTTATTTTAAGTAGTTGGAGTCGATACGTAAGAGGTTAGTATTGAAAATCATTCTTTTCAGTAATGCAAGATGATCTAATTGTTGATGGAAGTCTATAAGAAACAATTTCCAACTCTTCTTACTCGTCACCTTGGCTATCTAAAAGTTTGAGAGAGTAAACATAGAATTTTTACGCGGATACGTAGAAGGGTTTCGCGCAATTAATCCATATTACTACACTACTTGTTATGAATACAGTAGATGGTCGTCCAAAGTTTGCACCGAATACTCATTTTCTCATGACACCATTACTGTCTATGCTAGCATCAGAACGATAGTTATAATTATGCCTGTTTTGTATATTGCCCCCTTTTTGTTGTGAGTCTCTTACCTATGTATGAGGATGTACATCTAAGTACATTATTTTGATGAGTTCATGGCAACGTGGTCTCTGTTTGAGATCTTTTCCTATTAAAGTATCTGTGATAATAAATTGGTTCAAAATTTTCTTTAAGAAGGTATTGAGTTGGAACCCGTCCGCATTCTGAAATAAGCAGATGCGCACACAACGATAAATGCCCTGTTTACCTCCTATGTGGTTTGGAACTCTTCAGTGGTAATCTCATATCATACCGAATTCAACAAATGTTGCAAGAACGGTTTCCCTGGATACACCGGACTAACAATTAAAGCATATTTAATCATTACCAAATAACATAACAGAACATATCACTTTAACACTAGTACAATAATAACAATGAATATACATTCGTAAAGATGAAATGTTACAATATGAATAGTGAAAGGAAGCGTTTTAAAAAATATAGGAAGTATTAATTTAACATAAATATATAACTATTCGAAACCATAAATCACTGCATTGGGAATACCGGTATATTGACAGATATGATCTAAACATTAAAGCCTTAATAGACACTATATTATCACATATGCTACCTTCCTGAAGAGGACTCTGCATAAGTTATCAGTTAAACTCCTCCTTTTACACTCTATGCAAATTTAATCTTTGATGTAATTTGCTTTATTTGTTTGAAAGAAAAGTAGTCGGATATCATTATTTAAAAAAAAGGGCACGTATCAATAAACATGAAAGAAGTACCAACCAGTTATTTAGTCTCAAGGTCGAGCAGGCAAGGAATACTAGAATTAAGTTTTGTTTACTCTTTTATCAAATAATAGTCATAAAATGTACATACAGTTGTGGTGGATTTTTTCTATATCTAGTTTGTTTTTTTTTTCCCTTCTTAATGGTCTTATATTTTCACATATGTTTTTAATTGTCTTTTTTTCCTTTCCAAATACATGTACTGACTAACATGCGCAATAACGGCAGAAATTCAGTGATGAATGTACAGACATGTCTTTAAAAAAATAAGATTAAACAGCCGAAGCTATCTTAAATCAATCACTTATCAACAAAATTGGAAAATCTGGACATTCTCAATATTGCAATGTACAGCTAATTGATGCAATTAGCGAATGCATGGAAAAATGCTTTACATTGAATTTTGAAGTACAATTTAACATTATCATTTGTTTAATTCTCTGAAACAAGGCTTTTGCTGTACACAAAATTCAAATGCAATGTTACATGTAAAGAAGGAAAGTATTCATATAGTAAAATAATCATTTTCAATATTATTAAAGAGTTAATGATGCCATGAAAATGAATGAAAAACGAGTATCATGGCTGCCATCGAGTAGTTATATGAGATATGATTTTGATACAATGATCCACCTAAAATTTTAGATCAAAATGGTGTTTGATATGATCTAAAATGAAAACTAAATCAAATATTGCCTTCAAAAGTTCTTTAAGGTCTTTTGTCAATTGGAAATAAAACATTTTTCTTGGTCCGTAGTTTTGAAAAAAACATAATTACAACAAATATAACGAAAGCAAACACTTTATGAACTTCAGAAACCATACATAAGGCCCCCATCTAGACTGAACACGATTGAGCACCAGATGAGAAGAGAGCAAGCTCGGTTTCGTCTGATATATCCCCACTTATGTTGTCTATTCCAGACGTAGTTTCCGCCGACAGTCTCTCCATTGCTGAGGAATCATTCACAGCATAGCGTACGTTGTCAGATCCGTAACTCACGTCACTGTAATGCTTGACAAGTATCATGTTTTTGGCTTCTTGTGGATCTCCGTTACTATCTGTCACCGCAGTGTAAAGTCCTGTACCCATATCGTCCGTTGTAATATCCGTTATATTGTTGGTGTTTCTTTCTCGAGCTATATCGGAGCACTTGTTGATGGCTTCAGTGATGAGTTCCGTCCCGTTGGATAATTTTCTTGGCTGATTTCGGTTCAGATCAAATTTACACATTAAGTCAATCAAAGTCCTACGAAACTCTCTATTCATAGAACAATAAAGCACGAAATTGATACTGTTATTAACCAGAGCTAAAATATCCATGGCATCTCCTAGTGGGATATAGACCGTGTCAAAGAATCCTTTCCGGATGAGACTGATGAGGAGGAGGATTGCTTGGGGGAGCTCTGTAAGCAGAAATAGGACCATGACGATCAATAACATCACCGTGGTTCTTGATGTATGAAGGGGTCGGTTCAACACCACGCCCATCCTGGACAAATTTCGTCTCTTTATACGAACCTGCATGTCGAGGGTCCGTAACAGAAGCGCACCATAGATAAGCATAAGAAGGCAAGGGATAAATTTGGCAACAACACTGTACAGTGTTAGATTTAAGAATACGACTGGTTTAACATTGGAGGTTCCAAGTTTCAAATCTCGTATTATATATATTGTGTTATTAAGATAGGAGTATTCAATGACCTCTATCGACATATAATTCGGAATCAGCAAAAGGATAGAGCCGGCAATAATTCCGAATATAACGATACGTGAACGAATTATACGCCTCATGTGGGCTAGATTCCCCGATTCCGGGGACTGAATATGATTATATCTGAAAATTGCCAAGGAAACACCAAGCCATATTGATATCGTGTGGGTAGTAGCGGACAAATTGACCTGAAATTGAAGAAATCTCATCCAAGCCAGGCTGTTCTTCCCAGGGGATAGGGAATGCGACGGATACTCGATGTAGAAGTGAACAGCAAAGGGCACGTAAGAAATCATTGTGAGCATATCGAAGACAGCAATCCAAGTTAGCATTAGATTTATGGGCGTCTGCATATGCTTGCGTGTTAGAACCCATATGTTTATAAGATTCGTTGGAATTCCAAAGAAACATACTATAAGGCTTAGGTAACCATGTACAGCGCTGAACCATTTGTTGAATTCTGCCAACGTCATATCCGGTCATGTGAATATCTTTCAAAATGTCTATCAACAGTATTTATCTTTTACCTGCAAAGAAAAAAGATTAATTTTGAATATTAAGAAAGCATGTAAAATTATTAAAGTTTAAGGTAGAATGAGACAACTTCTAATTAGTTTTGCTGAAAGAGTCGTCCATGAGAAATTTCGTAGCGATATTTCACAAGAATAAAATGATAAGAAAAGCTCCAACTTCCCAACCCTATAAGCGCATTGAATCAAGTTAAACATACTAGACATCAACTTTTTAGAGGACATATAACCGATAACTTGATTTCTGGGGAAAAATAGAAATCTCCTATCTGTTTTAAATAAATCATCTACAAGTAAAAAGACAATATAATATATGTACAAGAACTTAAAACATTTCGTAATCATTATGACTAAATCCTATTTTCGATCCATTTTACATGTATAAATGAAGACATAAAATCGATGTAAAAAGTGAATTCTGAAAAACATTGAACGAAAGTAACATATAACTTAATGTATGGGCAACTAAACAAATAAACAAAACAGTATGCAATTTTGCCATATGAATTCAACAAGGGAGTGATAGTTGAATTTATTACAAAAAGAGGATCTCCAACAACACTAGGATGCAGCACCCGCAGCAAAACTCCAAAACACCCAATGCAAAAACACAAAACAGACACGCACGGAAAGAGACGTAAACGGGTCAAGGAACACCAACTCACATTATAGAAACACCAAACATAAAAGACGACACATAAACCAACGAGATCAATAGTCAAGCGGTGCCGACGTAGGACGGCCATCTGCCACGCAAGTAGCAGACGGTGTGGTTACCCGGATTACGTGCGCACAACCCTTCCACATTTCCAATTACCTATCTCATGTATGACAGGAAAGGCAAACCGCAATTGTCATTTTTGAAGTGGTAGAAAATTTCTTAAAGCTGATATATTATGAAGGGATATAGGATCCAACGCTACAGTAAGATCAATCCTTCCATGTGAAAATATAGTACGATACAAGCAGGAGGTTCTCAGTAATCCGGTCACTTGATTTCATCTTTATTTGAGGTTCTCTTTTGCTTCTTTGTAGAATGGTATGATTACTTTGATTGTTATTATGTACGTCCGTTTATACGATTTTTGTTTGTTTGTGTGTTTTTTTTTTTTTTTTTGATATTATTAAGTTGGCTTTGTCTTACATTCACGCACTAATACAAACGTAATCTGCTCAGCTTATTGTAAAATGTCTTAATAGAAATTCATCTTCAATAATTATTAAACTGGTTTGCGATTCATTGACTCATCGTCAGGCAAAGAAGGTGGTGTCTTTAAAATGAAACCTGGCAGTAAGAAAGAAGTGGATCGCCAACAAACTCGGTTGCAGCACCAACAGCATCCCAAGTGGAAATACAGAGACGATATACACATCAAGGAACACAAAAAGGACAAGGAAAAGCAAACACGACATCAAAGCATCAAACACAAATGACCGCACATAAATCAACGAGACCCATGGGCAATCGGTGCCGACTTAGGACGGCCATCTCCTACGTTTGTAGAAAATGGTGTGGTAATTTGGATTACGTGCTGATTATTCTCCCACTTCTCCTGTAACCCAAAGGTCTCGAAGACGCACGACTGTAGTGTATAATAACCTCCTCACTGTAAAATGACCACACAAACAAGACAGCAAAACACAGAGGCCCAAGCAACACAGCTGAATATTAAATATATATGAAATGGAGGGGGTGTACGAAATGCAGTCCGTGCTCTGTAAATAAGACGAAACAACTTGCTATTGGTAACATAATAAAATTATCTTATCAAAATCAAATATAGAAAATCATGAAATCTTTTTTTCTACGTAAGATTTCCTTTTTTTGTATTATTTAGTTTTTTTTTTTCAATTTTGCAGAACCTCACAAAATGTGCATATTAAAGAAAGCAGAGGAGATGTTCTGTTCTGCCTAGATGAGTGTATTCCGGATTTTAAAGTGCGTCCAGCAGAATGACTTTCTCAAGTGTCTTCGATTTCGTATGCTATTCTGTTTCCCCCAAAGGGGAGGAGACATATTGTTTTTGCCTACGCGTCCGCTTGTCTGCCACATATCGTGTACGAGTTATATCTCCGGAACAGTATACATTTGTAACAGATCACTTTCATATTTTGGTATGTTCTTGCTTATGACCGAAAGGATTCACATCACCTTCACCCAAGGTCATGTGACCTAGGTCAAGATCCCTTAGTACATTTTAAATGAAACTGTACATACTATCCTGTTCAGTCTTAATCTTTTGAACCGTATACCGGATCACTTTCATATTTTTGTATATTCTTAAACCAAGGTCAAGGTCTAGTATTACATCCTTTGGTGAAATTGTATATGCTATCGTGTCAAAGCTACATCTTTTGAATCGTATACTGTATCACTTTGATACTTAAGTATGCTCATGTTCATGATCGAATGGTTTCTTTTCACCTTGACCCAAGGTCTTGTGTCTAAGGTCAAGATCATTAAGTTCTTTTAATGAAAGTTAACATGCTAATCCTTTCTGGGCTGTATCTGTTGAATCATTCTTACAATTGTTTTCATATCTTATTATGTTGTTTCTCAGGACTAAATTTTTCTTATCACATTGTCCCAAGGTATATTCTTACTTTAGTAATGAAAATTACAAATGCTAATCATGTCCAGACTGAAATTTCATATGCTAATCATGTCAAGGCTATATTTTTGTATTTTTGAACTGTGTATTTAATCACTAAATTCAGTTTGTTGTGCTCATGATGAATAGGTTTCAGGTCACCTATATCTAAGCTCACGTAACCAAAGTCAAAGTCACTCAATATGCTTATAATGAAATCGTATATGCTTAATATGTTCGGGCTATACCTCTTATAAACAATATAATGAATCATTTCATTTTTAAGTATGATGTTGCTCATGACTTGAAGTTATCACATCATCTTTGTCCAAGGTCAAGTAACCGAAGTCAAAGTAACTTAGACGGAGGGGGAGACATCTGTCTTTTTTTCTAAAGACATATCTTTTTTAAACTAAATGCAGTTATTTTTTTTTTTTTCACACGGTAAATATGAAATATGTATTTAGTTTTCATTACCTAAAGTTCCGAGTAGAAAGAAAAATCAACACAATTTTGAATATGTCTAACAAATAGTAATGAATATAAATAAACTATACTATAAAGTGCTTGGTATGGTTTCTGTTAAAAAATGACCTTAATTTAGATCACATTGAAAAAAATTTCGTTATTATTCTTACAGACCAGAAGTGTCTAAATGTTAAAAAAAATGCTAGTAAGAACATATCTAATGCTTGTTTGACACTCTGATAGGAAAAAGGAAATGAAGTGTACCAAATCAAACAAAGGAGGGGATCTCCAACAACACCAGGTTGTAGCACCCACAGCAAAACTCCAAAACACCCAATGCAAAACACAAAGCAGACAAGCACAGAAAGAGACGCGTAAGGGACAAGGAACGTCAACGCACAACACAGTAACATCAAACACAAAGGACTACACATAAACCAACGAGACCAATGGGCAACCGGTGCCGACTTAGGACGGCCATCTGCCACGGAAATAGCAGAAGGTATGGTTATCCTGGATTACGTGCGCACAACCCTCCCACTTATCCGATTACCCAGAGATCTCGAAGAACGCACAATTGTGGTGTAAAACAATCTCCTCACTGTCAGATGACCAC
The DNA here is from genome assembly GCA_033119305.1 of Pinctada imbricata. Classification (NCBI taxonomy): domain Eukaryota; kingdom Metazoa; phylum Mollusca; class Bivalvia; order Pterioida; family Pteriidae; genus Pinctada; species Pinctada imbricata. The sequence goes on from VSWD01000004.1 coordinate 27,281,784, forward strand.
ACACGAACAAGACCGCAAAACGCAGGGGCCCAAGCAACACAGATGAATATGTAAATGGACATAAAAAGAGGGCGTACGTAATACAATCCGTGCTCTGCCGCCGCGAGCTCATGTATGTTATCACCCGAGGAGTCCGACTGACATTCAGAGAGGACAGGTGGTCGGGGCCCTGTCTTCTCTAAAGAGGTTTGGACAGGGCCCGTCATGGAGTTCCGTCGTCACAGTCAGTCAGAGTGCAAGTTTTAAGAATGCGCTTGTACAAGACTGTAGATTGGTCAAGTACCAAGCCTAGTGCCCGTCTGGTGACATTAGGATCATATTCACGGTATAAAAGGCGTTTGATGATTCTGACGCATTTTCGATAGTGATGTTGTCTATCTTTGATCCTTCTTATCTTGTTAATAATGTCACCATAAAATGCAGGTTGTGAAATACCCAAAGTAATATACTTTGTTGCCTGTATTGGTCCGAATTTCAGAAGAAGTTGACAATAATTTTTGTAAAATTTCCAGAAAGTCTTTACTAGTTTGTGAAAACCTTGTCCTAAAAGTTTCTTGGTAATTTGTAAATTTCTACTATGAAAATCCAAAACATCAGTACATGCTCTAGCATACCAGATGAGCTGTGAAATATAGATACCATAGGACGGTAATCTAGGAACATCACCGTCAAGCCAGGGGAAATTTACTATGTTAAATCCAAAATCATCTCTTTTGTCATACACACTTGTATGGATCTCTCCATTAACAATTTTGATATTTAGGTCTAAAAATGGTATTTCTGTGTTTGAAACGTTTGCCTTGTTTAGAATCAATTCTTGTGGATAAATAACATTTTTATATTTCTCAAAAACAGGATTGTCGATAGTAAGAATATCATCCAGGTACCTAGAAGTACCAATGAAACATTTCGCACCGTCATTTTTTCTTTGTTTTTGAAGATTTTGGATAAATTCCTTTTCATACGTGTATAAAAATAAATCTGCAACAAGAGGCGCACAATTAGTACCCATTGGAATCCCTACAACCTGCTTGTAGAGTTTCTCACCAAATCTTACATAAATATTGTCCGAAGGAAGGACAAGGCAATACACAGGTCACCACATGTCCATGATTTGTATGATTTGTAATCTGTGGCGGAAAAGAAACCCTTCGATTCAGAAGTACAAATATAAGTTTTCCCCTCTCGATCAAAGCACCATTTAAGGAGTTTGGACAGTCGATCATTTATTTTGTCGTGAGGAAGCGTGGTGTACATATTAGAAAAGTCGTATCAAGATATCGTATTTGCTTCAAAATTTCTTGATTTTATTTTGTCAATCACATCCCCTGAATTTTTAATAGACCAAAAGAAATTTACGCCATTCCTGTTCATGACAGTTTCACAGTATTTTGCCACGTGTTCCTTTATAGTCGTGAGTGCTGACGTCAGATTTCTAGACAAAATTGTTGTTGAGCAGTTGCTAGAATTAGCAATATATCGAAACTTGTAAGGAGACTTGTGAAGTTTTGGTATACAGTATATTGTAGGGAGATCCAATTTAGAAATAGGGATGTTAAAAGAAGAAATTTCACTGTTATGTTTGGTCAAAATATTGGGAACACTTTCATTGCTTTCGATATAAGTATTAGTAGAGGAAAGTTCCGAAACTAAAGTTGATATGTAGTAGCGTTTTCAAATAATTATGGTGTTGTTGGCTGCTCTGTCTGCAGGCGCGAAGACATATTTTTCATGTAAATTACGTAACTTGGATTTGAAATATCTTTCAGATTTAGAAATTGGATTTTCAAAAAGTTGAGGATATTTGTGGTAGTTATCTATTCGAATACATGTGTATCGGTAATATCCAAAATGAGGTTTTTCCAGTCATTCAGAGCATGCGATTTGACTCCTTCCGATTTACACCATCGTTTGGTATAGTTATCTAAAGCTTCCTTTTGCACTTCGCGACAATTAATAAAATCTATCTTGGATGGGATTCTATACTTAGGTCCTTTCTTAAGAAGACCACGGAGCTGCCTGTCTTTGATAATTGAAAAGTCACCTGTAATACTATGACCAGCTGGTTTATATTGATATGCAGACGTTGCACATTCTCAAGAAGCAGGACATGATTCAAGTATTTTAGGATCTTGTGTAACTTTGTTGTAGTTAAAAATGAAATTTCGAATAGGTCTCTTATATTTGTAACAAATAAGAGGAGGTTCTAAATTTTCAAAATATTGAGGAATGGCACTTTGTACGCGATGATCCCGAAAAATATTAGAGATGTTCAGAAGATCAAATCCTTTGTTAATAAATGGAATTTTTATGAATCGTCTTTTAGGGGAGGTGTTTTTAACCAAAGGATATAGTTTATTTTGTGCAAATGCAACAATGATATATAGCCTGAAACAATCAGTGTTTCTTAAGAATGCAACCAGTGCTTCATCCAAGATAGATTTTAATTGAACTGCTGGAACTGAAGAGAGAGCATGTAGCAGTTCATGTCTGCCGCCGTTGCGTGCAATGATCAGTAGATCTTTGAGGGTACGATGTACTCTAGCTCTTTTTCTGCCTTTTTTGTTTCGCCTTTTACCGTGAGACCTATGCTTCCTTTTAGTGTTAGGGTGGATTGAAAAAACATTAATATTTGAAGAGGTCGAAGAAATGTTTCCTTGTCCATAAATCTGATCGTTAAGACCAAGGGGGTACGCGGTTTGCAGTTTGGTTATCCAGGCGAGTTCAGCTTGTAAGCGGCGTTTTTTAATTTCAGTTTTACTTTGATTTTTAAGTTTTTGGAATGACTGAACTGGAGTAATTGTTATATCCGAAATTGAATGATTGTATTTAACGAAGTGATTATATAGGAAATTTCTTTGTTTTTTTCTGACGCGAGTTTCTTATCTGATACGAATGACTTCGAAAACGAGATTTTAAGGCCTGGCCTGTTTCTCCTACATATTGGGCGCCACATCCCTTGGCGTGTCATATAATGACATAGATGACATCTTGATACAATCAATCAATGTTCTTATCAATCTCAATTTTAAAGGTCTGCCCATTAACACTAGATTTAATTGTTGTGGAATTGCAATTGATGAGCGGACACATACCGCATCTTTTCCCATTGCACCTGCAAATGGTTGAGAACCCTTTATGTTTGTTGTTAAATGTAGAGCCTGTAGATGGAGAAGTGGGTGCAATATGTCTACGGGGTTTTAATTTTAGAGGTGATAAAAGTACATTTGGTGAGGAAAAAAGTTTCTTACTGTTAAATGTTGATGATGGAAAAGTGACTGTAGCAATAGAGGGTAATCTCAAAGGAGTTAATTTGATACGAGACGACCTTAAAAATGCCATGATGAAATGATCGGTGAAAGGTGAATTATGATCCTGCGTAGAAGACACTACAACTTAGTCAAGTCAGAGAACGTAATGGAATTAAAACACTTCAAACATCGGGTCGCGGGGAATTGTATTACCAACTCAACACTGTAACACGAAATAAGTTTAGATATAAATCAAAGGAGGGGATCTCCAACAACACCAGGTTGTAGCACCCACAGCAAAACCCCAAAACACCCAATGCAAAACACAAAGCAGACAAGCACAGAAAGAGACGCGTAAGGGACAAGGAACGTCAACGCACAACACAGTAACATCAAACACAAAGGACTACACATAAACCAACGAGACCAATGGGCAACCGGTGCCGACTTAGGACGGCAATCTGCCACGGAAATAGCAGAAGGTATGGTTATCCTGGATTACGTGCGCACAACCCTCCCATTTATCCGATTACCCAGAGGTCTCGAAGAACGCACAATTGTGGTGTAAAACAATCTCCTCACTGTCAGATGACCACACACAAACAAGACCGCAAAACGCAGAGGCCCAAGCAACACAGATGAATATGTAAATGGATATAAAAAGAGGGCATACGTAATACAATCCGTGCTCTGCCGCCGCGAGCTCATGTATGTTTTCACCCGAGGAGTGAGAGTGGCAGAGAGCAAATTTCTAGACAAATTGGGCTGTTGCAGATTTCTATTTACATTCTATAAATTGCTTCATTGTAGGAAAAAAGTCCTATATTAATCGTTATACAAATCCCACTTCCATAGGAGAACTCGACCGATAACATTATACATCTGCAAAATATCAGTTTGGAAGACGACAGTATAATGTCGTCTTCCAAACTGATATTTTGCTTTACCCCGCCTCTGACAAAATCCCGAGTAGCGATTGGCTAGTAACGGTTACGTGAAGACAAGGTATCTCTTATCCCCGGTGCCTAGCCTTTTATATCCGACCCTCCATGACGTCACAATGTTATTTTTCATATTGACGTCGTATCGTAATCAGACAATGTCGTCCAAACATTTCTTGAAAATTAACAAAATAGGTCATTGGTAGGGTCACTATAGGTTTTATTCAGAATTCGGCTTCGCCTCGCCCGGTATAAAACATAGCGACATGACTAGGTAACTAATATAACATTGCAAAGAAATTGATATGACACGTGAGTAATATCAAACATCTTACAATTCCTTATGTTAAAATCCAGTTAATTGTCTAGCCCGTTCATTGTTACAATACATTAATTTTTTTCTCTTTTCCATAATTTCACAATTACACAGAATCCTATGGATGTAACATTTTTAGCTCACCTGAGCCAAAGGCTCTAGTGAGCTATTGTCATAGCGATCCGTCCGGCGTCCGTCGTCCGGCGTCTGTCGTGTGTCGTGTGTCTGTCGTAAACTTTTCACATTTTCGACTTCTTCTCAAGAATGGCTAAAGGGATTTTGATGAAACTTGGTAGGTATAAAGTACTAATGATCCCCTACAAGTGTTGTTGTTTTTCGTCCGGATCCCTCAACAGGTGGCGCCACCACAGGCAAAAGTAGGTCACCGGGGTACCCTCCTTTGACAAACTTCTTCTTCAGAACGGAAGCACGTATCGACAAACCGAAAGCATCAGGATGCTCTACAGAGATGTCTTAAGAAGTGTTGTTATTTTTGGTTCCACTCCGAAGTCATATTTTTGACGCTTTTTTGACGTCTCTTCGGACTTAGTCAGAAATGCAAATTTTTGCACTATTTCTTTAAATAACTCAAAAAGTGTATGATTTTACACACTCATTTACTGCATATTTATCATATCTAACTTACTTAATGCTTTGAAATGTATTTTTTGCTTAAATTTTATTTTCTTGATTTTTTATGAATTTTTTTCTTATGTAAAAAGGAAGGGGGGTTGATTTTCATACATTTTCTGCTTCTTTTCTATAACCACTCTTCAGATTGTCATGACATGTTGTAGGTATGAGGTACTCATGCATGGTACCCTTCAAGTGAAAGAATTTTGTCAAGATATCCACTTTTGGATTTTAAGGAATATTTTTTAAGATTGTACATAGGTATAATGTATGTTTTCAATGCCCAATGGACCAATGGGGAGTGGCTCTAAACCCCAGCGGGACCCCAACAAATTTTTTTCCCTTATTAGCTCACCTGAGCCAAAAGCTCTAGTGAGCTATTGTCATAGCGATCCGTCCGGCGTCCGTCGTCTGGCGTCTGTCGTCTGTCGTCTGTCATGTGTCGTGTGTCTGTCGTAAACTTTTCACATTTTCGACTTCTTCTCAAGAATGGCTAAAGGGATTTTGATGAAACTTGGTAGGTATAAAGTACTAATGATCCCCTACAAGTGTTGTTGTTTTTCGTCCGGATCCCTCAACAGGTGGCGCCACCACAGGCAAAAGTAGGTCACGGGGGTACCCTCCTTTGACAAACTTCTTCTTCAGAACGGAAGCACGTATCGACAAACCGAAAGCATCAGGATGCTCTACAGAGATGTCTTAAGAAGTGTTGTTATTTTTGGTTCCACTCCGAAGTCAAATTTTTGACGCTTTTTTGACGTCTCTTCGGACTTAGTCAGAAATGCAAATTTTTGCACTATTTCTTTAAATAACTCAAAAAGTGTACATGTATGATTTTACACACTCATTTACTGCATATTTATCATATCTAACTTACTTAATGCTTTGATATGTATTTTTTGCTTAAATTTTATTTTCTTGATTTTTTATGAATTTTTTTCTTATGTAAAAAGGAAGGGGGGGGGTGATTTTCATACATTTTCTGCTTCTTTTCTATAACCACTCTTCAGATTGTCATGACATGTTGTAGGTATGAGGTACTCATGCATGGTACCCTTCAAGTGAAAGAATTTTGTCAAGATATCCACTTTTGGATTTTAAGGAATATTTTTTAAGATTGTACATAGGTATAATGTATGTTTTCCATGCCCAATGGACCAATGGGGAGTGGCTCCAAACCCCAGCGGGACCCCAACAAATTTGTATCTATGGTAAACAAAGTCGCCATATATCTTGTGTTACAGATTTGATTGGTTCCTCCACGCCCATTTAATAGTCACGTAGTCACGGTGGGTAATCTCGCAACGCACAACACTAGGTTTATATAAAATTTCGTGTATTACAAATTATTTTTCACAAAAAGGGGAATGTGATACAGTGTAAGGATGCCTTAGATACGAGTTTGATTGAAAGTAAGAGAGGTAATATCCTTTTATAAAGCCGAAAAAACTATCGGCATGATTGGTGTAGATGGAAGCGAAAGTAGAACGCTGATCGTGTTTGTGCGTTATAAAAAGCACATCCACCTTATTTTGGATGCAACTCATAGTTGGGGCGTTATTACACTGCATCACATTTCCCTTTTTGTAACAAATTATCTATTTTGCGAAAAAAATATAGAAAAATAAATTGTTCTGCGTTGCGAGATTACCCACTGTGTTAGTACTGTACACGTGATACATTTCAGGAGATTAATAGAATCTATCATGCAAACGAAATAGTACTGGTATTTGAATAGATTTTTATTTAATGTGCATATACTGGGAACACTTTCATACTTGTTATCATTCATGTACTTGGAACACTCATTTATAAACTTAGCTCGAATTTCCTTTGTCTTAGACTCTCTTAGATGAAGTATAATGAACGATTTCTTGAAGAAACATCTAATGAGTAAATTCTCTTCCTGAGGATTTAGAGAGTGTATAGGACATTTGATATATCTGAAATTCTTGAAAAAAAATAATTCAGTTCAGAGTTCTTGAAATATTTCGATGAAATGTTGGACCACAGGAAGCTGTTGTTTTAAAAGAGAAAAGAAATTATTATTCACAACCTCAAGCCACTGTGTTCGACATCTTCAATGCATAACATTTCTAAAGATGAACACAGAGGCTTAAGGTTGTGAATAATAAAAAAAATTTCTCTCATAAAACGACAGGTTCCTGTGGTCAGACATTTGGGAATTTTTATCTATCCAAATAATAGATACAACATGAGTTTTTATCGGACCAAATAATTTTTTATCAGCAAATCCGATGCAGCTGATACTTTTCATGAACTCTGTCAGCTAATAATTAGTCCGTGTAACAGTCCTATCACTAGGCGAAACATAGTTAACAGTAAATAACGATTTCGTATGTCTGCTAGTTGTACATGTAGCTTTACAATATCGTGGGCCTATTAATTTGTTTCCCTAAAAGCAGCATACACCAGAATATTAAGTTTATTTCATTGTTTTATTCTTTTTGTCTGTTTTTTCATCACCTGCTGCACATTAATGTGGAATTTTACAAAATGATTTTTTTGATGTTGAATAATTGAACTATACACTAGCTGGGCATATATATAACTTTGGATCACATTATCCGTTTTTCAAATCAGTAAAAAAAGATAATGTTTTGAAATGTGACTATTTCTTCTTGTTTGTACTTTTAAAGGCTGTAAAAAAAAGATCTTGTCTGCATCCGGCAAAAATCTTTTTAGAAAGAATGTGGGCTCAAATCGTGATACTGGCACTATCAATTTTACGTCTTATTCAATGTCAGTATGTCAATTAGAGCATGCATGGGTATCAGGTGAGCGTTGTGCCCTCCTTGGGCTCTTGTTTGTTACAGTATAGTGCATTACTTGTATTTACATGTCATATGTATCATTCGGTTATAAACGTTTTGAAATACATTTGTTCTTTAATTTTACAATACCGAAGATTTCAAATGCACGATCTGATTAAAATTAAAGAACTCTTCGAAAGAAACCTCCATTGGAAGATTTCAACATAACTGCAATTAATCTGGAAAATGAAATGAAAAAAAAAATCATTGCGACACACAGTCAACTGTGCCTCACATGAAATTCATATGAAATGAGCATCATGTAAACTTTACATGAAATTCATATAATTCATATAAATTTCACATAAGACTTATGTGAAAAATATTTCACACGAATTTCACATAAATTTTCCTCACATAAATTTTACATGAATTTTTCTTTGTGACCTCCATGCGGAATTGAATTCACATAAAATTCATTTCCGAAACTTCACATTAATTTCATGTAAAAAATTTCATGTAAATTTTATGTTCGTGCTCGTTTCACATTTTCATGTGAACTTTTATGTAAATTTCATATAAATTTCACCTGAATTTCATATGAGGCACAATTGGCTGTGTAAAGAATATTGGAGTAACCACATTAAATCATCCCTCTTTCCAAACCCCCCCCCCCCCCCCCCCCAAAAAAAAAACAACAACTGCAGCCTTGTGTTTGGTCGCAATAATTCTTTTTAACGCTCCACAAAACTGAGATTGTTTTTATCACGTCTGATGGTATCGAAAACCCAACGGAGTGAAATCAATTATAGCAGATTTATTGGAATATCAAGTAATAAATAAACATTAAAGCGAAGATGTGGAAAAAATGGGATAATAGAAAGCAATATCTATTCACAGTAGACTCCTATTAGATAGCAATGAACAAAGAATATTATATTCAAAAGTACATTTTCTAGCAGGCTCCCAGCCAGGCGTATGCAAGTACGGGGGTGCTTACACAATGATTTTTGCAAAAAATAAAACGAAGACAAAAAATATGTACAAAGTTTTACTTCTAACATAGAAATCTGTCATGTACATGTGTAAAATCCATTAGCGTCCAGGGACCCTCACAGCTTCTCAAGGAAGTCCAAAACCTGACTCTGCCTGATAGTGCCTCCACTTGAAAGGTTTTTTTTTTTAAGAAACACCACAAACATGTACATGTATACAAGACATAGACAAAGACATTTTTGTATATAAACACAGAACATTGAAGAGTATATGTCGGCCTACCCGTGGTCCTAGCAAGGCTCGAACCAGCAATCTTAAGGTTGCTAGCCCGACGCCTTATCCGCTAGACCGCGGCGTAACTTAATCTGGCTACGCGCCTATCTAGAATGCGGTGCTTGCAATTGGCACCATAAAATGAAATGAATGGAATCAATTGAATGGAAAAGCGAATGATTCAATGTATTGCTGGATAGAAGAGCTAAAGAAAATATTTTGCCGATCACTTTCATTAGGACGCACAAGACGTGCCAAATCTTGTATCAGAGATTGGTCTTATGGATATAAGAAATCATTGAAGCAGACAGCAAGGATTCCTTTCACAAGATTTGAATATATCTTGCTTAGTAGAAATAATGAACCTCCTAATATTTTATCTTAATGTGCTAAACATGAGGTTCTTCTTTAATCATAACCACGTCATTTTTTAAAGCCATGCACAAGCATTATTTATTTATCAAGTATGGAGAAAGTGTTAAAATGAAAAGAATGTGGTACATGAAAAATAAAACATTTGGGAATAGCAAAATCTCTAAATCAGAATTTACTTAAAGGCCAACATTGGGAACAACCCGATCGTTAATAGTTATACCTGGGTGACATAAGCTTGATAGGCTTGGTATACCGTCTTTGAAGACAATGCCGTCTGCGAGCGGCGTGTTATATCAAAGACAAACCGGCAGGTAATCCTTTATTATGCTAATGAGATACCCGAGTCTCATCTGTTTTAAGCTGTCAACCAAAAATTGATAGGGGTAAAGGTTTAAAAGGAACCAATCAGATACCAATAAGAGATGTAAACCCTATAGTGATCAATGACGAAATGACAGAAAATCTACCTGTCCCCTTATATAGTCCCCGTCGGCCTTTAAGCAGTGAATGGAAGCCAATCACAAATACCGAAACAATATTAAAACAAGAGCCCCAAGGGGCACAACGCTCACCTGATACCCATGCACGCTCTAATTGACATACTGACATTGAATACTGATAGTGCCAGTACCAGTATTTTAGCCCACAACCTTTCTAAAAAGATTTTTGCCGGATGCAGAGAAGTGTTTTTTTCAGACAACCTTTAAAAGTACAAAAAAGAAAAAAATAGTCACATTTCAAAACAATAACTTTTTTACTGATTTGAAAAAAAACGGATAAAGTGGTCCAACGTCATATGCCCAGCTAGTATAGTTCAATTATGCAACATCAAAAATAAAATCATATTGTAAAATTCCACATTAATGTGCAGCAGAAAAAGAATAAAACAATGAAATGATTTCACAAATTAAGTTTATTTAAAATTGAACACAAAACCTTTCATTATTGATAGCTAGCATGCCAGAAATTATAAAGCCTGTGTTTGTGAAACGAGAATGCCCCCGGCGGCATCTTTGTTAGTATAAACGCCATTTTCTGTTAAGTATGTGAGAGGTCAGGGTCAGCGTAATATTGGTATCAATGGAAAGATCTTGTCACAAGGAATACACATGTACAATATGAAAGCCCTATCACTAACCATTCAAAAGTTATGCCCAATGTTAAAGTTTTTGAGAAGTACGTGAAAGGTCAAGGTTATGGTCATGAGGTCAAAAATTTTGGTAAATACACATGTGAAATATGAAACCTCTATCACCAGCTTTCATTCAAAAGTTATGCCCAATGTTAAAGTTTTTCGGAAAACAGACAGACAAACAGACAGACGGACAGGCCAAAAACTATATGCTCCCGAATCTTTTATTCCAGGGGCATAAAAAACAAAGATTTTTCAGTTTTGCCTTTATTCACTGAAATCTATGAATTATGCTTTTGAATAGTATTGATTTCATCTCAAATACATGAAACGTACAGTTAAAATCGTTTTGATCCAATATTCATCAATTCAAGTGAGTTGTGCAGAAATTGTGCCAGTTTGTTTTCCAAAAAAGCAGTGTATGTTGTATCATACCTCATGACCCAGTGAAGCCATTTGAACAAATAATTTTCAGTAAATATGCTGAAATGCGACGCTTCTTGCCTATGCATATTTCAATAGGCGAGAAGGAGCGTCGCATTTCAGCATACGCTGTTCAACAACTCAAGTGGTTTCTCTAGGTTTCGCAGTTTGAAACAAATTAAAAGGCCCATGAAACTGTTAAGCTTGTCCAACTAGCAGACCTACGACATCGTTATTTACTGTTAACTAATTGTACACGGACAAGTTGTTAGCGGAGAGAGTTCATGAAATGTATCGGTTGCATTGGATTTGCCGACAAGAAGTTATTTGGTCCGATAAAAACTCATCATGTATCTATTATTTGATCAGATAAAAATTCCCAAATGTCTTAACACAGGATCCTGTCGTCTTATGAGAGAAAATGTTTTATTATTCACAACCTCAGGCCTCTGTGTTCCTCTTAGAAATATTATACATACAAGATGACGAACACAGTGGCTTAAAGTTGTGAATAATAATTTATTTTCTCTATTAAAACAACAGCTTCTGTGGTCCAACATTTCATTGGAAGATTTCAGGAACTCTGAACGGAATTATTTATTTTCAAGAATTTCAGATATTAACAGCAATTCTCTGTAAGAACCAAAGAATTTCAAGACATGTTGGCACGGCAGGTCATGGATTTTTGAGATTTTTGGTATGGAAGTTCAATATGAAGCACTAGTATGTAAATCAACCCCAGTTTTTTCAAAAAGGTTGTCGTTGCCATGGTAACCGTGTCTGAAGTTTCAAAAATCGGGAAAATCTATAGGACCAGGCATATTTGTAGGCTTCGTTACCATGGAAACAGGTACTGTTTCAATCTGAAATTGTTTTGATTATTTTCTTTTAATCCTTATTATTATGCATATTTGTAAAGTTTTTTACATTCATCTCGGTTGATTTGTGTATACAAGATGAAAAATTGGGCCAAAACAGGGTATCAAATGGCTCTGTTTTGGGCACTTAAAGGCCCTTTTTTGCATGTTTTTACTGTTTTGCAAGGTTGAAAATTTCATAAAAGCACCAATTTTTGAAGTCAAAATTCTAGTTATCCAATTAGTATCATCTTTGAACTGTACATGAATACAAAAAATTCATTGGGCTAATTTGACCTTTTATTGCAAAGCAGCATCAAATTTAGTTGCTATGGCAACAATCGGCTGAAAGGTTTTCATACGATGAATTTAAACACAACCTCTATCAAACGATCTACGCATGATATTGGAACAGAAGTTCATGTATACATCTATCAGAGGCGTTTTGTTATAAAAATGACCTTGAAAATATTTCAATGTCACCCACAGAATTTTCAAGGTCATTAAACTTTAAGTGACCAGATTTGACGAAAAATCCTGATTTTTCATAAAATGAAGGTGTCAATATTTTAGAAACCTTGAAATATTGAACTTAACAGTTATTTGCCATAAAATGATAAATGTATCACTTATTTCTTAGAACTATTGATCACGTTTCTTCACATCATCGAATATCTAAATTCTTGGTGAATATTTTCATAAAAAAGGGACGAAATCTGTATTTTTCTTGTTTTTTGACGGAAAAATATTTTCCTATTGAATTGCTACAATTCAATAAATTCTAAGATTTGTCTTTCTTATATTCATGTGCTTTCATAATATATATAACCTATGAAAATATTTATATAAGAAAATCACTAAAATCGGTAACAAAAAAATTAAAAAATTAATATTTTATGCAAAATTTGAGTCTCAAAGTATAAATGACCTTGAACATCAAGCCAATGACCTTGAACATTTTAATTGTTCTTATGTAAAAGATATAAGTCATATCTATACATGCATACATTTTGACAACCTTATGTAACTCTAAAGAGGAATAAAATCAATTTCAAAGATAGTATGAAATAAGCAAAAAGGTCTAATGTTGCCATGGCAACGGTCTTTGACGACAGAATTTAGGTAAAACTCTTAAATACCCACTCCAATTTTTCATTTTATTTGTCAATAAACATACATTTCCATTGATGAAAATCACTAGTCTCCTATTGGTGCCTTTTGTGATATTTAAGATTGAAAATGGTCAAAAACACACTAAATTGGCCCTTATTTTCACCTCTATTTTTCGCTTCATTTTGACTTATTTTGGCTTAACACAATAAGCTTCCTGTATTTAATATCACATATCTAAGTGTACTAAGTAAGAATGGAAGTAAGGAAGAATAGATTATATAAAGATGAACAATCTGTTACAGTGGTATCCATGGCAACGAAGTCTCCGGAGCTGGCTTATTTCATGGTCCCAAAAGTGCTATAAATAGAATGACCTCGTTACCATGGCAACCAGAGGTCACATTGGCCGAAAAGTGTTATTTTCATGGTCAGTACTTAATATATACCCATTATACCGAAAATCATCAAAATCCATGACATGCCGTGCCGAACGATTTTGGTCCTTACAGAGAATGGCTATTAAATGTCCTATGCATTCTCAAAATCCAGAGGAAGAGATTACTCATTAGACGTTTCTTCAAGAAATCAGTCCGTAAATTACTTCATCTAAGGGAGTCTAAGACAGAGGAAATTCGAGCAAACTTTATACATGATAACAAGTATATGCAAGTGTTCCAAGTACATGAATGATAACCATTATGAAAGTGTTCCAAGTATAAAAATCTATTCCGTTTGCACTGTATCTCCTGAAATGTATCGCAGTGCTACTTTGCGGTTTGTATTGCAATGAAGCGCCTAGCGGAATACGATGCGTCTTGGGGACGAAGATGAATTAATGCATATCTAGGTCATTGTCCTGTCAAATAGTTCCGATTATTTTCTTATTATTTTCAACAATTGGTGGAAAATACACACAATGTTTATCTTGAATTGTCTTCCCGTGATTGTTTACTAGATAGATGAAATAAAATTTTGAATATAGTTTAAAGTGTGTGAGACATCTACATGTGTGGAAGAATGCGTGTGAAAATGGGTCCTCAGATCATAAAATTCGAATAATTCCGGTCCGGAACCAGGTGCATGGCTTTGAAAAAATATTTAAAAAATTGTGTACTTTTAATCTTTACGGCATTTTTTTTTTTGTGATTCAAATAAAATTTCTTCATTCAAAAGTAGTATCAATGTGTTTAACCCGGTGCGATTTGAGAATTTTTCTCCTATTTTTGGTAAGAAAACATACATTATACCTATGTACAATCTTAAAAAATATTCCTTAAAAACCCAAAAGTGGATATCTTGACAAAATTCTTTCACTTGAAGGGTACCATGCATGAGTACCTCATACCTACAAAATGTCATGACAATCTGAAGAGTGGTTATAGAAAAGAAGCAGAAAATGTATGAAAATCACCCCCCCCCCCCCTTCCTTTTTACATAAGAAAAAAATTCATAAAAAAATAAGAAAATAAAATTTAAGCAAAAAATACATATCAAAGCATTAAGTAAGTTATATATGATAAATATGCAGTAAATGAGTGTGTAAAATCATACACTTATTGAGTTATTTAAAGAAATAGTGCAAAAATTTGCATTTCTGGCTAAGTCCGAAGAGACGTCAAAAAAGCGTCAAAAATTTGACTTCGGAGTGGAACCAAAAATAACAACACTTCTTAAGACATCTCTGTAGATCATCCTGATGCTTTCAGTTTGTCGATACGTGCTTCCGTTCTGAAGAAGAAGTTTGTCAAGGGAGGGTACCCCCCGTGACCTACTTTTGCCTGTGGTGGCGCCACCTGTTGAGGGATCCGGACGAAAAACAACAACACTTGTAGGGGATCATTAGTACTTTATACCTACCAAGTTTCATCAAAATCCCTTAAGCCATTCTTGAGAAGAAGTTGAAAATGTGAAAAGTTTACGACAGACAGACGACAGACGACAGACGACGGACGCCGGACGGATCGCTATGACAATAGCTCACTAGAGCCTTTGGCTCAGGTGAGCTAATAAGGGAAAAAAATTTGTTGGGGTCCTGCCGGGGTTTGGAGCCACTTCCCATTGGTCCATTGGGCATGGAAAACATACATTATACCTATGTACAATCTTAAAAAATATTCCTTAAAAATCCAAAAGTGGATATCTTGACAAAATTCTTTCACTTGAAGGGTACCATGCATGAGTACCTCATACCTACAAAATGTTATGACAATCTGAAGAGTGGTTATAGAAAAGAAGCAGAAAATGTATGAAAATCACCCCCCCTTCCTTTTTACATAAGAAAAAAATTCATAAAAAAATAAAGAAATAAAATTTAAGCATAAAATACATATCAAAGCATTAAGTAAGTTATATATGATAAATATGCAGTAAATGAGTGTGTAAAATCATACACTTATTGAGTTATTTAAAGAAATAGTGCAAAAATTTGCATTTCTGGCTAAGTCCGAAGAGACGTCAAAAAAGCGTCAAAAATTTGACTTCGGAGTGGAACCAAAAATAACAACACTTCTTAAGACATCTCTGTAGATCATCCTGATGCTTTCAGTTTGTCGATACGTGCTTCCGTTCTGAAGAAGAAGTTTGTCAAGGGAGGGTACCCCCCGTGACCTACTTTTGCCTGTGGTGGCGCCACCTGTTGAGGGATCCGGACGAAAAACAACAACACTTGTAGGGGATCATTAGTACTTTATACCTACCAAGTTTCATCAAAATCCCTTTAGCCATTCTTGAGAAGAAGTTGAAAATGTGAAAAGTTTACGACAGACAGACGACAGACGACAGACGACACACGATGGACGACGGACGCCGGACGGGTCACTATGACAATAGCTCACTAGAGCCTTTGGCTCAGGTGAGCTAAAAAACACACAATCGAAAGGCTTACAAATACTGGAAAAAATACAAAACAGAACTTTCTTACACGAAAAGAAAATAGGACAAACAGGCGGAGATAGTGAATCAACCCCAACAGAATCACGACGAACAACTTATCCGATGAACCATCTCTAGTAAAACAACAAGTTCCTAAGAATAAGCCAACCAATTTTCGAACAAACATACTATAAAAGAAAGAATGGGATCTCCAACAAGACCCGGTTGCAGCACAAACAGCAAAAAATCAAAACACCCCAAGTGAAAACACAGAGAAGACATACATAGCAAGAGGTATAAAAGGGACAATGAACAGCAAACACGACATCAAATCACCAAACACAAAAGACCACACATATACCAACGAGAGTAATGGGTAATCGGCGCCGACGGAGGACGGCTATCCGGTGATACATATATTGTTTTTACCTGGGTTAAATGATATGTACCCTAGATTGGCATGCCTTAAATCGTAAATTATCATCGGTGGAACTTAAAGCAAAAGTGATTTTTCGACATAACCAACTTGAAGTAAAATAACAATTATAAAGCAAAGGAGGGGATCCCCAACAACACTAGGTTGAGGCACCCACAGCAAAACTCCAAAACACCAAATGCACAAACACAGAGTAGACACACACAGATAGAAACGAAAAGAGACTAGGAACACCAACGCACAACAAAGAAAAATCAAACACAAAGGACTACACATAAACCAACGAGACCAATAGGAAACTGTTGCCGAATTTGAACGGCCATAAATCACCGTATTCACGATGGATGCATTTCCAACTGCATCTAAGAACTAATATAACCAGAGCATGTATAGATGTATAAACTTACTGGAAAGTATTCTGATTAATTTCTTAAATAAACACTGTAGCACAAATTGCAACAACAGCATTTGAATTTCATATCAGACTTAATTTCATGGTTATCGTTGCTAAGTTACACAGAGCAAAATTGGTGCCATGACGTCAAATTGTAATATGAGACGAAAAAGTAATGAAATATAAGGTATAATATCCTATAATTGTTGTAAAACATATAACAATGACTTTCAATTAATACTTCTATAACCGGTCTGTGACCCTGTCAACGAAATTCAATTGTACTTTAAATAATAAAGTTTCTCTCTACATCTGTTGATTTTCTGTTTTTGTGATTTTCTGTGAAGTAAAACAAACATCTTCTAAATACCATCTAAATATGTATTATCTTATTAGTTTAATAGACAATTTATCTCGAAAGCAGAATGAAATATTGTCGTTTGTTCGGCAATCGCCTTAGTGTTACAATAATGAATAGACTGATAAGTCTAAATTTTATAAAAGAAGACACAAATTACAAAAATGGAACATAATCATAAGAGAAAGAACATTTAGAGGATTACAACACTATTCAGTTTCGTTCCAGTTTAATCCTTCCTGCAATTTATGGCTTATGCACCACACATTATCGCTTTTAATCACATAGCCGACATGAAGGAAGCATTAGTTATTTTTTTCGTTGGTATTAGCTCTATTTTACAAGTTATAATGGAATGCTTAGTGACATAGATATCTTCCAGTCTCTAGGGAAATCCTTCATAAATTCACATCTTTTTAGGATTAAAAGGAGTTATTCCTTATCCTAGAATTGCATATAGGACTTCCAAAGACCGGATGTGTTTATCCAATGCCTATTATCAGTTTTGTGTGATGACAATTTACCTCCATTTGGGATACTAAAGAATCTATCATTTGTAATATTTGTCTGGTTCAAGACATGAAAGGGATCAAGAGGGATTCCAATTCAACCTGTATACATTATCAATTATATCAAAACGAATGTTAAAAAGACTCAAATGCAACTTCTGTAGCCATCATTCTCAAGATCTCACCCATTAGATGCAATGAAATCAATCGCACGATAGTGCCAAGAAGATAAAAAGCAGCCAATATGTCTTGGATTTTCGTCAATATCATCGTACATTAAGTCTCGATCTCGATCTTTGCTTCTCGCGATTCTAGATTATTATATTTGTTCCTGAGCTTTAACATGCATCCGATACAAATTAGACAAAGTTCCATATACGTCTCATCTAATCAAGTTTCTACAACACCATAAATCATTATTGCCCTCTCCATTTTCCTAGAAATAATGTCTTTATTCTCATCATGGAATACGGAATCGTTGCAGAGCATGTTAGTTCCAAATTAAGACGAATGACTTCACGGTTACGTAAAGCATTTTTTTCTGAGAGAATGTTAAATCAACAGATTTTCCTCTATATTCAGTTATAAAAGCCGATGCTACGACGGAAAGAATGATGCATAAGATTTTTTTCTTAACAACAAAAGAATGATGCATTGTGAATGATTGAAAATTTCTCTCTTGCACATGACATGCAAAAATGATTGATCTAAAGGGAAAAAGCATCCACTGAATGATGGAACAAGGAATTTATGACAAGATAGATGGGGAGTGTTTATATTGCGAAGAATAACCGACACGGCCATACACAAAAATGCGATGCCACAATAGAAAAGAGAAAGGAGGTGATCTAACAATACACGGTTGCAGCACCTACAGCAAACTTCCAAAAGACTCAATGCAAAAACAGAGAGCAGACATCCTCAGAAAGAGACACAAAAGGATCAAGCAACACCAACTCATACCATAGAAATATGAAACACAAAAATCCTCACAAAAACCAACGAGACCAACTCACACCATAGAAACAGGAAACACAGATGACCACACATTGAAACGAAGGGGAGGTAGGTAGGTAGGTATTTATTCAGTAAAACAATGTCATAGTTACCAACGCATATATCATTTAAAATAATGAATATCACAGTCTAAAAAGCACTTTCATATGTAAAATAATCCAAACAGACCAAACAATGTCTAAGAGTATTCCTTAACAATTAGATGATCTTAATTAAACTCAATTTACACATAAAAATGAAATACCTGTATATATCACATATGTAGCTTTAAAAGCACTTTTCAACAATATGGCTTTCAAATTTGGATAAAAACATTTACTTTGATGAATGAAAAAAATGGAAAAGGATATTGTAATTACTAGGATAGCCCATTAAAGCCCTAAGGCTTATTTCCAATGGGGTCCTTATATAATCAAAAAGTGTGATGATGTAAGGTAAGAAAGAAAGAGAAGAAAAAGGGTGAAATGAGATAATGAGTGAAGAAAGAAGAGGTAAGAAAGTAAGAATGAGTAAGAGGGGAAAAAGAATGAGAGAATGAGAGAGCAAAAAAATCCTTTAATCGGTCCTACAACTTCAGTCTTTCAGCAGCTGTTCAAGCTTCTGTTGTCACTTAAAGAAAACAAAATTGTTCTCGATTCTAATCTAAAAATATTCTTACAAACTCCATATGCATGCCATATATGGACATGTGAAAGGAAGTCAGAATCTGGACCAGTGCAATTTCAGTTTTTTTTATCGCAACAAAGGAAAGACATCAGAAATTAAATCCATTGACATTTACTGCGGTTTCACATTCGGTGCCAATTTTACAGTGGTTTCATTTACGGAACTTTTTAAAAGGTTGTAATGCGAGACCTAAGAATTAAAGATTTTTAAGATATGCCTATCTTCTTAATTGTTTTCACATAAAAATATGAATTAATGAGGCATCCTTTCTGAAAATGATTGCTTAATTCTGTAATTATAGTTTTATGCCCTCTCCGGTACGGACCTCTCTCTCTCTCTCTCTCTCTCTCTCTCTCTTATACCTTTAAATAAGCGTGAATCATTGAATTCTCGTTGTGTGGACAATTTTGATGTGCTGATATCTTCTCCATTGACGGCACCACGTTCGACATCCTTTTGAAAAGTCAAGAGGAAATATTACCGTTGGATAAAAGAAAATGAAGAGACAGCTGGCATGAAAATAAAACGATAAGGAATCACCCCAATCGGTTTTACGTTGAGTCAAGGTTAACCACGTAAAAGGAATAAAAATTTACTTGGATGCGTTCGTGGCAAGCTCAATAATACACTTCTACCCTTTGTTGTGGTAACCCTCACTCAAACAACAAGCATTTCAACCCTTTAATACAATCGAAGATGAAAGCACTGAAAAGCAATCTAAACATCGACAATGAGAAGCAGAAAAAGAATTCTTGAAGATGCTGAAACCATAGTCTTATCCTCTTCTCAATTATTTATTTGAGGTAAAAAAAATCCATAATATTGCATCAAAATTGCATCATCTTACCATAGACACATGCATGAAATACAATTTATGAAATATATAGTGAATCCTTTCTAAAACGAACCATAATTCAGAAAAAAAAATCAATACTCTATCAAACAAATGATTTTTAAGAGTTTTTCGTCTTCAAATCTGTGAACAGTATTTTTTTCTATTTGCACCTTACTCTAAATTTATGAAGTGAAGGGGTATGAAATAATGACAGTTATTTGTTATTTGATATCAGCAAACTTATTTTCGTGTCGTTAAATTCCGGTTTCTCCTTCTCTGATTTCAAATTCGACGCCTTGATTACACCAGCGTTCTTATTACAGCTATAAACCTTAACCTAAATGAGCGAGTCAAAAAATCTCTAGAAGCGATCATTTGCAAGTTAGACTTTGCTATAGGCTTGATTTAACCTTAATGAAAGGAGCTCCCTTCATATGTTAGCTTGTTAAACGAACCTTGGTATTTAAGGAACAAAATAAATCAACCAATGAATTTGAATTTTAGTACAAAAAAGGAGCCAAAAAAGAAAAGAAAAAAAATCGTTAAACATATTATATGTCAGGGACAAAAAGACAAGATACCGAATCCAGATAGATTCCTTAGGGCCGCATTCAAAAAATGCGTTCTCTTTTCATTATTTCCATCTTCCAATCAATTATTTCAATTGTGTAAGTCATTTCCATTATGATATTTGAATCATATTTCTGCTTTTGTGTTTGACTTTTATTCACAGATTTGATATAAATAAACATTACCCAAAAGAACATATATATTAAATGTGTTGATCGATACCCTTAATTCAGAAAATCATACATGTAAAAGAACCGAAGGCATACAAAATCAGGATAAAAAAGGAACCAAAGCAAAAAAACAAAAACAAAAACAAAATAAAACCTCCACCACATGAAAGAAATGAACTCCCAATATGGCAGTGATATCAGGTGCCCAGGAAGAGTCAGCATCTCCTGCTTGCATACAGCACCCATCTATGCTGGACTGCATAAATCTACGAAATAAAGTATCCGACCCTTCTCATTGCAAATGAAGAGGCCTATGAAGAAGCTTTCTTATATTGCAACTACTATTTGGCTAGAAATTGGCCACTTCCTTATTACACAAGTATGTATAGGAATAAATATTTCCCTACATATTGCCAAGAATTATCCACATGACTTCTTTGCAAGTCTTAAAGAAAATCAAAGCACTAAAGGTACTGAGAGCGAATAGCCAGAATAATATCACTTATTATGTATGACAAAATATTGTGTTTTCAAAGTTATATTTGTTCCTGAACACCTTCGTAGGCCGGGCCAGTTTATGGACGGATAAAGACAGAACTAAAATGCAAATGCATAATGTTGTCGTAGTATAAAAGTTTTGGAGAACTGTCTTTATACATGAAAATTAAATAACATCACATTAAATCTACCCCTCCCCCCCCCCCCTAAAAATACAACAATCCAATATGAATATCCATTGATGATAGCAAATACAAGGAAAGAAGACGAATCTTATTTTCTAATTTGATCCCCACTCTCTCTTTAACCTTTCATGTTCAATGTTAGGTGTGCGCTAAGAATTTGAAGGAAAATTCACTTCTTTTTTAGTATATAAAAACATGATACATGTACATCCTAAACGGGAATGTTTTGATCTTTTATTTTTCATAGTTGTTAATATCATATTTCATGATGGAAGTTCCTTATTTTTCCGTCGTATACAGATTTTTTTTTTGTGAAGCGGGACAAAATAAGCCTACTTGAAGATAGTTTTACGTTTCAATGATTCAACTTAATATCTTTATCGATAGCACCGTTTCATTTATATATTGTCCATAAAACAGATAATGACCTGGTAATGGAAAGGTGTTTCCAACACACAGCCTGTGTTCATCTCAGTACATACAGATGCAATTTTTCATTGGGTCATGCATGTACATAACACAACAGCTCGATTCATATACTTAGTAGATATAATTCATTGATTCAGACAGTGATCAGACTTTATACCAATCATGACGCTGACGCAGTCCCAAGGTACATTCAAACAGAGTAACATCGTTTATACATACTCAGTAGACGGGGCTCCCATGAGTGAAGAAATCAGGCAATCGCTATGTGCTATTCGCACAAAAATGATTAAAATCTGATTTCTATTTTGGATTGGCCAATATCGCAATCTGAAAAATCTTGCATAAATTTCATATCAAAGATGCATTGCTTAGTAGAAGGAATGAAATCGAACAGCAACATATTCATAAGGATGAGATGAACGGGCAACAGTGGACTGATTAAGTAAGTTCATTCAACATAAAAATGATGATGATCAAACTTCGCAAAGAAAATAAATCATAAATTTTTCCGACCAGCTAGCTAAAGATATGTGCTAGCACGGGTATTATGGAATAAGAAATAGGAAGAAAAAAGAAATGTTGGCATGAAAGATAGTTAAATTTACATATGGTTTCGCAGGGATTTAAGTGTCAATAACGAAGTTTTACCGTAAATAGGTTTTAAATACTACCATTTGAACATCCAAATATTACTTGCATAAATTATCTCTCACATTTTTGTTTCATAGACGTTTATATTCTCGGATACATACGATCTCGGCAAACTTCGGAACTTGTTATTTGCATATCCAGTATGTAGAAATATGTCACGTATACTAAGGTTAGAGTGAGCACGCTACCACGATCAGCCAATCGCTTGAATTAACTTTACATTGTGGGATTACTACGAAGCATGTAGTAAACCGCGTGTATACATTTGCATATTTCCTGAAAGAATATTAGAAAAAAAACAACTTATTTACTTAAGGTCGTACTTATATTTCATTAATTGCAAAACAAAGGAGGGGATCTCCAACAAAACCAGGTTGCAGCACCCACAACAAAACAAGGTTGATCTCAAGTGTTGCGTTCTAATAACCATATGTTGAACGTGGACAATCGAACACTTTCAAATGACTATCAGCGTTTACTACGGTTTGAATGGAAGGCAGGTGTAGTCTACTATAGACACACATGTGCGTTTGTTTACCAAATCATGAATGAAGTTTAGCCTTTATATAGTAATGAATTTGAGTTCTTTTTTAATATAGACTGTGAATATATATATTATATACACACATATCAAAAATAATGTGGATATATATATGTATACATCAAGCTTATATACATCTCATAAATAAAAGAAAAATACGAGAACTATGCATGTACATGTACATTGTACATAGCTCCCTTTGTCTTATTTCTCGTCCGATGTCAGTTTCAATGTCACGATTGTCCTCTAAGGTCTCTATCTGTCCAAAGTCAAAACTATTTCTTTTGCTTTATCATTTATTACATTTCTGTTTTCAGATATCACTGATGAGGGTTAAGTACCCGAAACGTGCATGTCTGGTCCACACTGCCAATTCTTCTGTTCTTAAATGATGCTATTCAATTAGAAGACGTTTACACTGATAACATCGATTGTCGATTTCTTTTCGTCCCACGTGTTATTTCTCCACCATCTTGTTTTATTTTGCTACAGTACTAGCCTTATGCAAATAGGTGATTACACGTGTTCACATTCAGTCTTCTACGGAGAAAAGTAGGTTATGTTAGGGTACCCATTTTATAAGATATGATTGATCATAGCTCTGTAGCAAGGGTATATGTGACTGTTGTAACCAGCTAGTTTCTAATTTCTAAGCATGATTGACTCGTTTCCATTTAAAATTTGACAAAAATAGTTGATTCATGGTTTGATCTTGACGAAGCCAAATGTAACTTTAAGGTGTTTTTGTAAACATGCATGTTGACAGGGAAACCTTATGTGTATAGATACAATATCCAAGTTAACGTGTAAAATGGAGAGTTTTTTTTTCAGCGGAAAATGTCTGAAAAGTTTCTACCAATAATGTCTTTTGAACGTGCAAATATCGACCTTTTATAGTAAAAATTGTTTGAAGATGATGTTAAAATATATTATCTATGAATGCACTTATATTTCCTTAGATAACGGTTTTTCAAATTTTGGATTTAAAATAAAATTTTTAATTAAGAGAGAATTTGACGTTTCAGATGGTATCGACTTTAATTATGCTAAAGCGTTCCTTTCTTGTAGTAAAGATAAATTAAGAACAATTGTATGATAAAAATGTACATCTTCTTCAATATCGTTTAGCATTTGAAGCTAATGCACTACATGATTCATTTTAACGGACCATTATGTTTTGAAAATTTGATCGGACATTTCAAACCCTACACACTTCTGCTAAAATTAGATTTAGAATAGGTTTGACATTTCCCTCTCGCATTAACAATTTAATTTAATTGGTTTTATCAGAACCATTTTATGTCTTCTTACCACGGTTTTTATTGGTATGGTACTTAACCTTAAACCATTAAGTAATCAAAGTGTCTACAGTATCAATTATCTCAGAAACAAGCATGTAATATTTCTGAGTATCGGTTAGCTGATTCCGGGAAATCTAAATGTTGATTAGCAATATTCCTCAGTGTAAAGTACATGTGTGTCAATAATAATTTATTTTTACGGTCATGCACTTGGTGAACATTTCGTATGCATTGAATTAAAGAAAAAAATAAGTTATCATCGATAGTGCGAATGGACATTTTTCAAGTTCTCTCGCACTTCGCACTTCAATCAAAATGTTGTTTTTATTCCAATGAGATTAGAATACTTTTGTGATGAATTAGTTTGTTTTCATGTGTGAAAATACAGATTTAAAATGCTCCAGAGACATTACGTGGTTTGTGTGTTTAATTTTTTTAATCGCACCTCATTTCTTTCATATGACCCCTAAAGTGCGAAGTCCGGACTGTGTAGTTCGAGGTACGTCAACTTTAGATATTCCAATACTACATATGGTACTAAAAGTGAAACTACAATCGTTTTGCATATAAATAATGGTACAAAAAGGAAAAACCTACTCGTTCTAAAATAAGGTTAAATTAGTTAGGTAAAATCACCAACAGAACGATGCCTAGTGACAACAGCGGAAGACATTCCAATGAGAGGAGAAAAACGGAATAAGAAGACGGCGACAACTTTTAAAGGGATTTAAAAATACGTTTTATTAGTCGATGTTAAGATACAAGAGTTCGACACCTGATATCAGAAAGGAAACAAAGACAAGAAAGGGGTCGGTTGAAGCACCTACAGCAAAAACGGGGAAGACAGATTGGGCAAGTGCAACAAGAGACACCAAAGCTACAATGAAGACCAACCATCAAAGACAACATGAGAACATTAAACATAAAAAATCAACATTTAAACAGATGAGACCGATTGGCAGCCGGTGCCAAGTACTGAAGTAGACTGGGAAATCAGAGTAAAAATAAATATAGAAATTTATCACATGGCAGAGAAAGTAAGGACAAGGTAATTACTTTCTGAGAGTCTAATTAAGATACCAGTTTCTGAATTGCTATTGAACGTAAAATACAAAAATCTGTAGGTGATTATTTTTTTATCCTCAGAGGAATGAAGAAGGAGACATAATCTTTCAGACCTCGATACATGGTCATCACTCTGTCAATCACTATAGTTGTGATCTTCTGAACGTAATGGGTATCCCTTTCGTACTGAGTACACAAAAGGAGTAGGAGTAGCTGTGCAGCAGCTGTCAACACGTTCTTGTTATAACTGAGTTTAGATTTTAACACCATATTATATTCGTTATTTCCGAAAACCAGATTTACTTCCCGTTTTAGACGGTATCTGAAGTAGACTGATTACGATGTCATCAAATTCTATGAAATGTCCTAAAAGTCTAGGAAATGACGGTATAAATTCGACGTTACCATACCATTTCTATGACGTCACAATTGGTTTACGTCAGATACCATCTTTAAGGGGAAAAAACTCTGTATTCCGCAAAGACTCAATACAAGCAAGTTATTGTCGAGACTAGCTTCTTGGCAGTTGAAGCTACTTTGAGGTCTCATGCAGTTTGATTAAGTGTACCAGACTAATTATTATAGTATTTTTGGAAGCATTTTCCTTCCTTCTCAAAATATTTTTAGATCTGATATTTCCATAAACCAGATCATCACACATTCAAATTGGTAAGTTTTGAACTTCTTTTCGAAAAATGATAATTCGGGAAGGAGGGTGTTTTTTTGTTGTTGTTGTTGTTGTTTTTTTTTTTTTTTTTTTTTTTTTTTTTTTGTTTATTTCAATTGACATTACAGCATATTCGCACTAAATAATGTTTCGTCTAAGGATAGGACGTCATGTCGGTAAGCTTCTTAGGTAAATGTTTGGTTTGTGTAGGCCTATCAGTTTCCCGTAAACTGTTCATTGGCCGATACGGAAACGTTGTTACTAATATACAAATGAAAGAGCGTGGGTAATTATTTCTGTCTTGCATACTTGGGAAAAAGGAGGGGATTTCCAGCAAGTCCAAGTAGTAGCACCCACAGGAAAACTCTAAACACCCTGAATGCGAAAATACAGAATAGTTCATAGTTTATTTCATCAAAAGAGCAAGGTCGAGTACCTTAATGTTACAATACACAGATGATTATACAAAGCTTATATATCTTAATACTGAATGTTCCTGATTATGAGGGCATGTTTAATAAATGTTCCTAAATTACACAGATCGTTTGTACTGTTCGTACTTAATAATCATTTTAGTTTAAAGTCTGAGGGACGTTTGAAACAATACGGCTTCAAATATATTTGTCTTAAATTATCACTTAGGCAACCGCAGCAAAATACGCAAAACAGACAATAGCGACATCAAAATACTGAACATGAACGAACGAGACCAATGTACCATCAGTGTCGACTAAGGACTACTATCTGCTGTGTTTCTAGTAAATGGGGTGTCTATCCTGATTACGTGCGTTCAACCCCATCCCACATTTGCACGTTATCCAGTGGTTTTGAGGAATGCACAGTTGTTATAATCAGAACAACAAGACAGCAAAACGTAGGGGGATTTAGTAACAAACCCATTAACATGCAAATGGATATCAAAGAAAAGGAAGGATCTCCAGCATGACCACCCTGCACTCATCCAGGGAAACAAACCCACTTTTATATAAGTGTTGGTGGTAGAAAGTTCCGAAAGTAATACTGATATGTAATATCGCTTTAAAATGATTAATGGGTTTTGTTGTTTTTTTTTTTTTTTTTGGCTGCCTTGTCTGCTGTAGTATAACATACTTACAATGTACTGTGAAAGTCCTGGAGTTTATAAATTCATTTACAATTTTTAATTTAAATTTATAAAATTAAGCCGATCTTGAGGTGCTAAGAAAAAAGATAGATTTATTAAAGTTTAGATTTAAAAAAATTAAAATTGAAAAAGTTTAGATTTATAAAATTTTAGCCGATCTTGAGGGTGCTTAAAAATTTAGCCGGTCTTGAAAAACATAGGGATAATGTATCACTATCATAACATATTCAACTTGTGTTTTGGTGTTTTGTTGTGTGTGCTGCAGCAGAGTCTTGAAGGAGATAACCTCTTTTCATCCTTTTCATATACATCGTCCTCTTTTATAACAAATACATCTGTAAAGAAACAACTTTGTCTAAAGGCATTAATCGTACTTGTTTTTTATTATGTTAAAAGTCTTCACCTTCAAGAACAGATAAGTTTGCAGCATGGACCAGGCATGCTACAGGACCTACGTTCCAGAATTTTAAGAAATTTTGATAACATAGATTTCTGAATGTGTTGAAGAAACGATCAACCGAAGTTGACCGAACTTGGCTACATGTGCCCTCGGGGACTCCTGGCCCACCAGCAGTGCCACTCATTAAGTGGTACAAATGTTAAACGTCTTCATATTCAATAGCATAATTTAAGGACAGATAAATTTGCAGCATGTACCAGACATGTACGCTTCGGGTACTTAACCCTCGTCAGTGATTCTCAATCTCAATAATGTTAAACGGTCTATGACAAGTTTTTAATCTTCTTTATGTTAAGAGTTTTATCCTGTTTTATCCTGATTTTTTATGCCTTCGGTTTCTGATTTTCTGAATTATCGATTTTGTGCTGTATACAGGGATATGGTCATTATCCATATTTGTCATCCTTAGAATCTTTTCTATGTTGCTGTCTGATGAAGTATTGCTGAAATGTCGAGTAAGAATTGCTTTCGAATAATTTGGAGAACGTTACTTGCAAACATCATTAAAACGTCAAGGGATTGTTAATCAGAAACTTGTTCTCGTCTTTATTGCATAACATCACTGAGACATTTTTCAGTTACTTGAAAACCATCACATTGGATTACGAAATCTCTTTTTGACTACTGCACGTTTTTATGTTCATTAACGGAACATTAATGTGAAATTCAATTGAATGGTTTTTACTGATTCAATTAACGAACTCTGATCTTACAAGAAGACAGTTTTAACTTAGTGATGGTTACGTTGGATATCCAAAGATCATGTGATAAGAATCTTATATCTTTAATACAGTGACTCATAGTAATTCAATATTCTGTTTTACGTACGGAACATTATCCGAAAGGTACCCACCCGCCAGGCATAACAACACAAAAACACATGATCAATATGACTGAATTAGGAAAGAAAAATCGAAACAAAAAAGGGAAACATTTCTTCGAGAAAGGTTCATATAATTCTTACTTTATTTCTAAAAATTCCCGCAACTATCTTCTCATATTGGTGCTGGTAGACATTCTATGGTATTCAAATGTGGTTGGATGATGAAATGATCGTCTGGATATATTTTCAACTGGAAAATGTATGCTTTTGTGTGTTTTTTTTTCCTGAGAAATTTCCCTAAAAGGTACCCGCCGACGGACGGAAAACAACATATTGAATCACTATGGCCTTATATGTGAAATGCTGTGTAAAATGATATGTTCGATTTTGTGATAGATCGAGCAAAAACAGAGAAAAAACCTTAAAACATTTTGTAACGACTGAAAAGAAAAACAAATTGCGATAGTTTAGAAACTTATTGAATCAAACTAAGGATTAATATAAGATCGAAACATTAACCATCGAAGTGCAAATGAATTAGACGTACAGAAAAGGTTAACTGCGGTAAATTACTGAAATGAAATTTCACAAGAAATGAAAATCCTCGTAGAATATCTGGTGTGATACATGAGCCTCGGTTTTCTGGGTTGCAAAAGGTATTCTGCTAGTATATTATCTCCAACAATGACAAACAATCAGTTGCACATACTATGCTTCACTTCTGACACAGTTACAGGAAAATATTAAATTTAAGCGCCGCGGAAAGCTCACTAAATAAAGGTGTGTTATTCTATCAGGACAATGCTCCTCTTCACAAGTATGTCACTGCCATGGCTGCCATGCATCCGCCTTATTCATCTGATCTTGCTCCATCAGACTTTCATCTAATCTAAAAACTGAAAGCAGCTATTTCTGGTACCTACTTTTACTCCAATGATGAAGTCATACTTGCAGTTCATGGCTTTCTGACCAGTAAAGATAAGGAGTTCTTTAAAATTGGTATTGAGGCCCTTAGACACCAGTGGCGAAGGTGTATATAATGAAGGGAATCATGTAGAAAAATAAGGCATAATGTCTGATAAAATTCAAATCCCTAAATACGAGGCTCACAACATATCAATCAGCCCTCGTATATCATAATAGTGACATAGAATCAATAGACAGAATTATGTCTAATGAATATTTGTAAATCTATATCATCTTAACGTTTTTATTTCAATTTATATGACTGCATTCTTTTGTTATACATGTAGCAAATGGATTCGAAAAGCATCAGTTTAAAAGAGAAATGAAAGCTTTCGTACTTGTAACTACATTGTTACCTTATAGATAGTGCACAGACCACGACATTCAATTATCTCTTGTGCACTGTACACACAGTATTTAAAAAAGTGTGCTAGTGAAAAAAAAACCACAAAGAAACCGAATGAGAATTGAAAAATCAATATTTGAACATGCAAAACTAGGAAATCGTTAAACAAATTGTACATCTCAAAAATTATACAGAGGAGTAAACGAAAATTCCAAGTTGAGGTAAGATTTTGTGCCCGGTTAGTGTAAGAATCACCTGCTTGCTACCAACATTCATCACTTACTCCATGCAGAAACATTATAAATGTGTAAATGTATTAGACTCGATGCACTTGATAGTCCAGTCTTAGAATATATTTCAACATTGTTGATATACAAATAAAAATCAAAGAAGTGCCTATCAGTTATATAGTCTCAACGTCGAGAAGTTTAGGCAAAATCATTAGAATTTACATAGGAATGGTTGCAAACCTCGGAATGAGCAACATTCCGAAGTGAGACCAGGTGACCGGGAAGAGTCAGCGTATCCTGATTGCATGCAACACCCGTCGCAACAGCTCCATGAAAACTTTCGGTGATTGTCTCGATGTACATATCAGGTAAATATGTCTTGCTTGATGATGATGACAGTCATTCAATCCTAATCCAGAATGACAAGTACATGCTAAAGTTTTTGTAATTTCCATCATTTGTCACCAAAAAAATCCGCAATGAGAAGGTCAATAGACCATAAATATACATGGAGATTCTTGATAAGTCGCCGAGAAAGAAGTATTAGCAATTATGTTTCCTCTTTGAATTTATTTTTTTTTATACGAAAAACTTTTCGATACATTTCTAATTAATTAATTTTATTACGTAAATGTTTCCACAGCAGCTAACGAACTGATTGAATGAAAACAGACGTATTACCAATGAACAAATTGCTTCCCCCTTGGGTTTATATAATTGCAAAGTAATGAAATTATTTCGATGGTAACAATGTTTGTGAATGAGATGAAAACGGAGTCATCATAGTGCATATTAAACACATGATCACAATATTTCATTCAGACTATTGAACATTTATAACACATATGACTGAATATTTGCTTATATCATGACATGGTGAACAGAAAGAATTGAAAACGTTTACTTTTACTTCTGTGATATTTGATATTGAATGGACACATATTGCCCTGGAGGTTGAGTCAAACTCCAAGCAATGTCAAGGTCAATCGGTCCATTCTTTGTACGAATAAATATGGGATATACTTGTACAAGAGAAAAATGAAAACCGTACCACCTACTACTTAAAAAAGGTATAATTATGGTTACTTTTTGGCAGACATACGGACATCAGACGGACATGCAAACAGACCGAATGAAAACGATTTACACTCCAATCGTCGATACCGTAGCATAAGTATTCACTATAATAGGCCTTTTTTCAATTGTGAAACTTCTGACTGCATAATCATGCCTCTATTTCTTTGATGGAAATGGAGTAGAGACTCTATATCCTATGGCACAGCTAGATTTCATGCAGTAATTTGTCAAAAGACGAGTTTGTGGCATAAGTAGGAATGTATCTAAAAAGTCTTTCTATATCTATGAATTTTGAGAATAAAATAGAAGAAAGATCCGGCACGTTTGATGCGATTTAACTAAAATCACTGTTTCATAGGAATATAACTCGAAAGGTAATCAGTATTACTCGTGAAATTACTTCTCTACATCGGTGAGAAAACAGGGTCACGATTATCTCTTTCATGAATGTCGGTCTGACCTATCGGCAGATTGAATGCATGGAATCGCTTCAGCTGGCAGAGCACGGATTGTTCTTCGTATGCCCTTTGTTTTTATATTCACATACATTACTTGGGACCCTGCGTTTTGTTGTCATGTTTGTTTGCTAGTCTTAATTAGACAAGTGGGGGCGCAATGTGCTTCAAATGTGGCAGATGGCCGTCCTAAGTCGCGTCAATTGTCAATAGGGCTCGTTGATGTTTGTTTAGTCTCTTGTGTTTGGAGTTTCCATGTCGTGTATGGTGTTCAATTTCCCTTTTGCGCCTCTTGATGAGCTTGGGTTCTCTCTGTTTTCGCATTAGAATGTTCCGGTTTATTGCTGTTGGTGCTACAACCGAACCATTAAAAAAGCTTTCTTTCTTTTAGAACCGGAAATTTTCGCGAGATACTAATTTTCGCTATATTCGCAAGTGATTTGGAATCGCGAAAATATATTTCCGCAAAAAAATGTGTTTGATAGGGATATCATAAATTTGTTTATCATTTACATTTTGTTCTTATTGTGCATGTTTCATTCTTCATTTTTTTTTCTGATTAAACGTTAAGAGAAGTGAATTGATTGTATTCTTATGATAGAACTAACTAAAATCAAAATATTGAAAAGTATCAAACAGTGAACATATCACCATGTGTTCATATTTTGTTATGTTTTGTAATTTAGGAATCGCAAGAATTGTACTTGCGAAAATAAAGACACCGTATTTAACAATAAAATCGCGTTTGATACTCGCGAAATTTCTGGTTATACGGTAATACCATGCAGATCTTAAAAATATCTATGCTCTTATCGAAAGCATAAGCTGATTACTAAACGTTAAGACATTATTCGATCATCGTTTGACTTTTGTACTTTTTTCGCATTTAATAAGAATGTCTTTAGGTGTTTAATTCATTTTTCAATATGAAACAAAATATCTTCAGATGGCGTGATTGTACTTGAGTTATGATATCTTAAATAAAGTCTAAGATGTAGATGTATCACTGGGTTGGCTGCATCCAACCCATCATCCTCCAAAACTTAGTAGCATGTTTTGAGCTCTTTCAAATAAACTTGTTTCCAGGTAATTGCAATTGCAAAAGTGGTGGGGTTTTTTTTGGGGGGGAGGGTTTAGTCAATCACTGAAATGTGGACAAAATTTATAGATTATATATGGATGATGATTTTAAAATTATTGTCTTTATTTCTATCAAATATTTTGTTTCTCGGGGTGGTGCAGCCAACTCAATGAGACATCCCAAACTGAAAACGGTGGTAACAAGAATATTGAAACATATTTTAAATCTAAATTTGGTAGGAGTAACCTTACATTTGACATGACTTATACCTTATGAAAGAAAGTTTCATGAATAATATGAAAATCTTCTTAACCGAACCTGAAATTCCGTCTGTTTGCTTTTGGCCTCCCAAAATAATGCTAAGTGAAGTTGAGATTGCAGAAATAAAATTACTGCTGTAATTTCATTTAACATCTTAGACCGCGTGGTTTCCGACTCTTAAAATGGAAACCTTTACAAAGATATCTCTTACAGCGAAATTGGTTCTTTTCTACGAATAGAAATCACAATTCCGAGAACTTCAATCAAGATAAGGTAATGCATTTGTTTGTTAACAGATATCCCATGTGGTTCTTTTTTGTGAAATAAGAGTTTTATAACACTTAGAAACAAACCATTAACACTACAAATTGCGTTTTGGAACAGCTATAAGAATTCCATATAAAAACTTAAATTACCCTGCATGGAAATTCTAATTTTAGAAGTCTGAAATTGAAACCTCAGTTCAATGTGGTACAAATAGTGGCACTCCAAATTCGTATTGTCGCCATCCATGCAAAGCAACGCTGACATTTCTAAATAGAGAGGGAAATTTGTTGAGTAAATGACGGATTCCTTTTTTTAAACTGTGATTCTAATTTGGACGAAATTGTCAAAAAATGAAGACTTTCCATACACAAAAGATCCTGGTTGCCATAAAAATATACCCAAAACATGGATCACATGAGTCAATCACTGACGAGGGTTAAATACCCGAAACGTGTATGTCTAGTCCATGCTGTTAATTGATCTGCCTTTAAATGATGCTAATGAATTTGGAGACGTTTAACATTTGTACCACTTGGTGAGTGTCACTGCTGGTGGACCAGGAGTCCCCGAGGGCACATGTGGCCAAGTTCGATTAATTTCGATTGGTCGTTTCTTCAAACGCATTCGAAAACTTCTGTTTACAAAATTGTCACAAATTTCTGAAACCTGGGTCCTGTAGCATCATATCCCAACCATCTTGCTACGTCTTTCGGTATATTTGGAGATAATTATCGCATATTTTGGCCACATTTTATTGTTTGGATTGAGGATCACTGACGAGGGTTAAATACCCGAAACGTGCATGTCTGGTCCACGCTGTTAATTGATCTGCCTTTACATGATGCTAATGAATTTGGAGACGTTTAACATTTGTACCACTTGGTGAGTGTTACTGCTGGTGGACCAGGAGTCCCCGAGGGCACATGTGGCCAAGTTCGAACAATTTTGATTGGTCGTTTCTTCAAAGGCATTCGAAAATTTCTGTTTACAAAGTTGTCACAAATTTCTGAAACCTGGGTCCTGTAGCATCATATCCCAGCCATCTTGCTACGTCTTTCGGTATATTTGGACATAATTGTCACATATTTTGGCCACATTTTATTGTTTGGATTGAGGATCACTGACGAGGGTTAAATACCCGAAACGTGCATGTCTGGTCCACGCTGTTAATTGATCTGCCTTTAAATGATGCTAATGAATTTGGAGACGTTTAACATTTAAGCACATTAAGAAAAATATGAAAAAAATAGCCTGCGCTGTACATGTGTTTCCTTAGGAACAAAATGTGCTACATTTCTTTTATAGAATTTATTCAGAGTGACGCTACTTGCTATTATTATTTGTCATTCCGTGGCGTAGAAGCGAAACTGTGATTAATACTAAAACAGAAAGGATGGATTTTGAATACTATACTTGCATTACATGTATATATGTTACATGATTAATGTTAAATATGGAAATAACTTTAAATGAGTTAAAGAAGATCCTTACGATAATCTCAACAGCACTCACAATAGAGCGCAAAATTAAACATGGACGGACCCCTAGCAAGCTAGAAGTGGGACCAGGTGCCCGGGAGGAGTAAGCATCCCCTGTTGGCTAGCCGCACCCGCGGCTAGCCAACAGGGGATGCTTACGGAGACCAATATGGGACCAATATTCCATTTTGGGACCAATATTCCATTTTGGGACCAATATTGCGGGGACCAATATGGGACCAATATGGGACCAATATTCCATTATCAATATGATTGTTAATACGGCGCTTTTTAACAGCGAGCGCCACCAACTAAGCATTCTAGAATGTCCTCCGCAATTATAATGGAGATGGTGCATTAGATAAGTTATCCTATGTGTTTCTGTTGGGCTTGTGACATGGTATCCGTCTGTTTGTCCTATTTTCATCCCCGGGTTTTTTCCCCATATTCGTATTCCTGTCGATTTTGGTTTTTGAATTTGGTTTCAGCTTTTATGTTTGACTTTCATTCACTGACGAATACCCCAGTCTACCTTTTTTTTTCTTGACAAACGAGGTCTAATTCTTGTTATACGTTACTTATGGTTTATAAAGAGGGAAATGGTTGTTATATATTTACTTTCACATGTTATTGAAAAGCTATTCGAATTTCCAGAAGTACGTGAAAGTCCAGGAAGAAGATTTCAAGGTACATTAACAATTTGAGTACCAACAGAAATAAAATGGGCATGTTATAAATGAAAACAAAAAGCTTTACATTCATATACTATAACAAAAACATTTTACAAAAATCAGTAAAAGCGCTACGTCTTCAAAGTCATAGCATCATTAAGGAACATATAAATTTGCATGTACCAGACATGCACGTTTCGTGTTCTTAACCCCCGTGATCTTAAGGGTCTGTCTCAGTGATCTTAAGTGATCTTAAAACTTAAGGGAAAAATCATAAGGTCAAACTGTTATAAACAATGATTCATTCTTTGTTCTATTGTGAAATACTAGTTTTTAAATTTTCTGTCTTTCAAGTTATTGTCAAATTTAAGTTTTTTACTGAAAATGACTAACACACAAAGACTTTCCGACTACAATTTAAGTCAAACACTGAACATTATAGGTATAAAGAGAACATATATTTCAATATTGACAATAAACATTTTGACCATTTCAAATATTTGGGGTTTTTTTGCAGGTTTTTTTTTTTGGGGGGGGGGGGGTTACTGTTGTTGTTGTTTTTCTTTTGTTGTCGTTTGTTTTGCTTTTGTTTTGTTTTCTGTGGAGGGGGGGGGGGTTGGAACTGGTTAGTCATGACGACCTTAAACAAATAAAGACCGCACTGGTTAAACGAGGTTTCTTCTTTGAGTTATAAACACCATGGTTTTCATGAAAAAGAATTATCAATTCCTTAACACAAAAATGTTTAAAGCCTGAATGAAACATGGTGAATAGTTTTGTTTCTAAGACTTATAAAATCACATCAATGGTATGAAGCATTATCTGTAGGACAAAGAAAATGAGGAACAACTCCAGCACGTAAAATAACATTAATCAAATCCCTAACACCATTTGATTGACCTTCGGAACACTATTTTGAAGAGAAAACATTGGTTCCCAGTCAATAATTGGGTAACAAATTTACCCTGAGGGACCAATATTCCATTATCAATATGATTGTTAATTATATTAATAGCATGATGGACATATAGATCAGCATCTCTGATAACCGTAAACAAACTGTAGTTATAAGAGGTAGCATCTGAGAGATGATTACGATGATTAAACTCTCACAATAGAAAAATAATAATTTTGGTTTTCTCTTTTTTTTTACTTTCACTACATGCCTATAGGCTTGCCCATTAAGTGTGCAAGATGTGTGGATAGATTAACATGTCCGTAAGAGTTGATACCAACTTATAAACAAGAATGTGAAGGCATTTCAGGCGAGATTTGTCTCTTTTGCAATGGATGATAAATAGCATTGTTATCTATTTTTATCCATCGTACCAATAATATACTTAAAGTTTTATAATCAGTCAAATGAGTTAAAGAAGATCCTGACGATAATCTCAACAGCACTCACAATAGAGCACTATGTTGAGCATCGAGTGTTAAGGTAATCTCCTATACCTTGCCGATTTTTGATAAACAAGTTACTTCTATAGAAAATTTAGTCTTTGTACTTATATGAGTACAAATGATGTCTCCTCGCATAAGAAATTGAAAAGTAAGCTCTTATTGTTAAAGAGAATTTTTATACTTCACGTATAAAAGCCGATTTTTTTTCTATTATCATAACTTAAACAAGGTCTTTCATGATTCAAAGATTGCTTGTCATCAAATACTCTTCATGACCAGAAACCAATTCTAAAATACACGTACATGTGTATACGTAAACTGAAAGTAGAAAATTTAGTCTGCGTACTTATGTGTGTACAAATGATGTCTCCTTGCATAAGAAATTGAAAATTCAGCTCTGATAGTTAAAGGGAATACCGTATAACCAGAAATTTTCGCGAGTATCAAATTTCGCGATTTCATGGTAAAATGGGGTATCTTTATTTTCGCGAGTACAATTTTTCGCGATTCCGAAATTACAAATAAATATGTACATATGACCTCACTGTTTTGCACTTCCTTTCTTGAAGTTTCAGTTATTTCTATCTTAAGAATTCACTCCATTTACTTCGGGATATATGAAGAATGACACATGTACAGTAAAACCAAAATGGCACTAATATACCAATTGACGTTATACCTTATCAAACACAATTTTTCGCGAGGATGATTTTTCATGATTCCAAATCACTCGCGAATATAGCGAAAATTAGTATCTCGCGAAAATTTCTGGTTATACGGTATTTCTACTTCACGTATAAATGCCGGTTTTCTTTCTATTATCATAACTTAAACAAGGTCTTTTATGATTCAAAGATTGCTTGTCATCAAATACTCTTCATGACCAGAAACCAATTCTAAAATACACGTACATGTGTTTACGTAATCTGAAAGTGATCGTTGTATTTGTTATGAGTTTGTACCATTATCCATCTCACTGTTCCTTGATATCTATTCATTAAGATTTAAACTGTGATAAAATTGTAAAAGAAAGGGAAAAATCGAAAATCAGAATTCAAAAAAAAAAAAAAAGAAAAATATGTAATAAACACCACAAAAAATTCAAAACCTTACAATACAAAAGAAGCCAAGTAATTACCGAAGCAAAATGAGAACCGGTATCCAGTGAAGGTCAGCATCTCCTGCTGACAACACCGGTCAATCTAGTCAAGCTAATGGGGTCAAAACCAGTGAGTGTCGTTATTTTGTATGGTTCAAAGTTCCCCCGAATTGGACAAAGTTTATTTATAATTTACAGTAAACATGAAAGTAAGTCTATGATAACTGAGGTATCTGAAAAAAAAATATAAGGGAATATACGATCTATTAGAAAATATTTATCTTATGCTTCTCATCACAAATTATTCAAAGTAATACGGAAGTGAGCCAACACTATACCTTCTAGAATAAAATTTCAAACCAATTTATTATGCACCAGATACATGTTTAAATCCTTAACAGTGATATTTACAGCCAATGTGCTTTTCATACGCCACCAAAATTCATTTCAGCGCCCTCTAGTTTTAATTTTTTTCTTTTTTTTTTTTACTTTAAGTCTGTGCAATTACTTTACAGAGAGTGCGCGGTTCCAAATGTTTATTTCATTCGATATCTTTCCTTGTGACAAAAATAAGCTTTCCTAGATTAATGCAAGTACATGCAGTTTATCAGAGATATAGCGATGTGTTATTAAGTAGATTTAACGAAACAAAAACAAAGTCAAATAGTAATAAAGCCATGGGCCTACCAAATTAACGGAACCGAAAACAGATATAACAGGTTTGGATAAAATGCAAAGTGAAAAATCAAGACGAAACTGTACACCAAAAGAACAGAAATATACATTTGTAAATCGTTGGTAAGAATTCAACCGATATTTTATTCAAGTTCATCAACATATTTCTATTGCTATTCATCATCCATTCCTAAAAGGCCACCATATTTAGATTACTATTCTGTTTAATCTTACAAGCTGGCAGGATCTAACAGTGGTGGGAAGTAATTACTCTGTTTATACAATCTTCATAACACTGGATGAATAGTTTTGGTAGGATAAAGGGTAAGAGGATAACGGTAGTATAAAGGTTAAATCCTGCGATATTTCATTCGTTGCGGAACATTTCTTAGACCAATACACAAATACTATAGGAACGAAGGACGTGGGGTTCCAATGACCATTGTTAATAATCATTGTGCAAAGATCAATGTTAGAATAGAAATCGAATTAGATTTTTTCGACATAATGAAGGATTATTTCATTCGAATATCTTTTGGACTTGAAAGAGTTAAGCACTAAACTTTCAGAAAGATGCATTATATATGCTACATATATTTTATTCCTCAGACCTTTGGTATTACTATTTTTCATATTCGTTTCGTCCGTTTGAGGTGTTTATTATTTTGGTAAACTTTAAATGCACAAAATTGAATTTTAAATAAAACCAGAGGGCGTTACTGAAATACATTTGGCTGTGTCAGAAATCACTTCGGCATTTAATTAGTACATGTACCACTGATAAGGGTTTTCTATCCAAAACGCGTGTCTGGTGCATTACAATTGGGTTGACATTTCCTTCAAGAAGATAAAGAGTTGGAACACTTCCGTATAGCTCATAATACATACCTTTGTCGGATTAATAAAGCCTAAAGTGACATGATTATAATTCAGTCAAAGAAAGGAGGGGATCTCCTACGATACTTCTTTGCAGCGACCACAGCAAAACTAAGAAACACCCCTATCCTAAAACACAGAGTTGATAAACACAGCAAGAGATGGATAAGGGAGAAGGAACACCAAACACAATTCAAACATCTAAACACAAAAGACTAGATAAATTAATGTGACAGATTAAGGTATCCGTTGTACAATAGAGTCATTTTACATAGCGTTTTGATCATCTCCATTGTAAAGTAAGGCAAATTTTATGCCAGGTAAGGTACTATAAACTATATATTTTCTGAAAGGTGATGATGCCCCGAGTACAGAATATAATACTCATAAGTCTTAGAAATCAAAGGGGAAAACTCTGGTACAACTTCGTTATTTCGCATATGTTATATGGAGAAAATAGACAATTTAAAAGCTTCATCAGTTATTCCCCCTTGTTTTTTTTTTGGCCCCAAAATTATTATTTCTGAGCTGTGGGCATTATAACCTTTCAGAAAATATATAGTTTATGGTACCTTCCCAGACATGGTAAATTGCCCTATTGTACACCGGATACCTTAAAAACGGTGCTGAATCACAGCGAACATTCAATTTACTGAGTTATATGACTTAAATGGTACAAGATTCTTCTGACCATCTTAAATGAAAAACAAAAACTATAGAACTGGAAGCCAAAGCATGAACAGAATATTGAATATACATGTAACTTATATAAATACTCTCGGAGTCTAAAGAAAAGATCTTCAGCCACCAGACGTGTGATTAGAATATGTATGATATTAGAATGTAAACATCTTCAAATTGAATGGCATCATTTAGGAACAGATAAATTGGCAACATGGACCAGACATGCACGTTAGTCAGTGCAATAGCCATTTTGTATTATATTGAGGCCAATTAATAAACACACGGAAGAGTCAATACATAATCCTTCTTAGATATTTACTTTGTTTCTAGAAATTCATTTAATCAAGAAAACATTGTCTTGATTATTCAGCTTTTCTGTTTTGAAATATGCTTCTCGAGAGATTTCAAATGGAAGCAATCAGGTGTTATTCTTGAAATTCAATATTTTGTTTACAAAACTGATACTGCGGGTATTTTTTAGCAAAGATATATTACGCTATCTAGAGATTGAAAAGGGTATATATGATATTAAGAGCAAATAATTATGGTGCATTTCAATTACAAAAATTGAATCTCATTTATTAGGTCTTCCGACTTCCGTCGGAAGACCTATTGTTTTCGTAACCGTGGAAAATTGGATCAGCGATTTCTCAAGAACCCTGTAAGCTAGGACAATGAAAGTTCTCCAACGTTACGTTTGGAGTAAAAGCTAGATTGGTCTTTTTTATTTTTGGTCTCTGTTATTTTTTTTATCATGTTTTTTAGTAGATTCAAATATTTGACGGGAGCGTCGAATTACTCAAAAGGACCGAAAATTTCATGTTTTGCTTTTTGTAAGCTTAAATATCTCGTATTTTGCTATCTACAATTTCCGTTCTTTTTGAAAGTCGACAGCCATGCAAGATATGAAATGCTAGATGCCCACTGTAACGATTTATTACGATGACGTCCTTCATATTTCCAAATTCAGAAGTTCATAGGAGGAAGACACTTTTTTGCTTATAATAGTAAACAAAAATTAAGCTTATGAAGTTTCCTAAAAATTTCAATATTATTATTTTTTATCCATATATCTGTCTTATTTAGTCTTTCTGATTTTTCCTATCTCTTACTGTTGAAAAGATATGAGCATCGAAATTTTGAGTTGGGTATTTCGATACACCTTCACGCCAACAGATCGGGCGCACACTAAAATTGGTAGTCCGAGTCCGACTCGAGAAAAGCAGTGTTGAGATTTTCAAATTCCGATTTCACGGCAATGATGAATATGCATTTCATAAATACATTTCGATATACACAATTTGATTTTAAAACAGTTGATTAATTTAGAAGAGATCAGCTACAAA
This sequence comes from Pinctada imbricata, assembly GCA_033119305.1. Taxonomy (NCBI): domain Eukaryota; kingdom Metazoa; phylum Mollusca; class Bivalvia; order Pterioida; family Pteriidae; genus Pinctada; species Pinctada imbricata. The sequence continues at coordinate 27,323,350 of VSWD01000004.1, forward strand.
CCAGAATTTACACACAAAAAGTGGTAGTTTGATTCCGATTTCTAACCTACAAACCTGTTTCTAATTGTGACAAATATGGATAATGACCATATCCCTGTTTACAGTACAAAATCGATAATTCAGAAAATCAGAAACCGAGGCATACGAAATCAGGATAAAACAGGAACAAAAGCAAACAAACAAAAACCTCCACCATATGAAAAGAAGCGAACTCCCGATATGAGAGTGAGACCAGGTGCCCAGGAAGAGTAAGCATCTCCTGCTTGCATGCAACACCCGCCGCTTCAATTCGGTAGAACTGTCACATTCGGTAACTTCCATTTCGGAAGACATAGAGTACAAACTTCAATAACTATATTTTGAACATCAAGTTTAATTTCTAATTCTAGCAAACGTTCGAACATAATTTTCGGTTGGTTTATTTACAAATTGATGAACAATTTCTCCAACATTCTTCCCTCCCCTCGTTTTTCGAAAACAGTTCTGTTTATATTGAACGATGTTGCCATGATGGAAATTCAAAATAAACTTTGAAAAAAGGGAAGGGGGGTCCAAATTTGAACCTGCACAGCGAGAACCTCATGGTATTTATATATATATATTGAACGTAACTTGTTATTACCATTTCTCTTCTCAAGAAAATTGGTTCTACAGCTACGAGCATGCCTTTTTTATTGGGGAAGGGGGCAGGAAGAATTTGCAAAAAAAAAATCCCGGCTCTGAAAAATGCTGAAAAAAATATTCCGGCCCAAAGGGCCGGCAATTTTTTTTCCCGGACCATGCAAAAGTAAGGATACATTGCATGATATGGAAATTTTTGCTGGCCCTTTGTGCCAGACAATTTAAAGTCAAAAAATTAATTAATATAAATACAAACTGTTCACATAGCTGTATCTACCAGAGACCTAATACGCATAGGCACAAAAATCTAGAAAAGGTTCTATTTAAACATCGTACAATCTGTCTGAAATTCGCTAATTGCAAAGAGACATCTGAAGGAACGGTTATTAACTCATACTCTGTAACAGCGGGGAGTTTAACTTACACAGACATTCACAACATTTGACAATTTGTTTAAATCCGGCCCGAAGAACCGGCGAAAATTTTTCTCCGACTCTGGTAATGGCTGAAAAAAATGGCCTGCTCAGAAAATTGCTGAAAAAATTTTACCGGCTGGCAATAGAATTCCTGCCCCCCCCCCCAAATCAAATGGTTGCTTATCAACAATTATCGGTTTGAAAATTTAATGTTACTGCTATTTGAAAACTTAAATATATAATATAAATACATGTAATGTGACGTCCTTCATATTTCCAAACCAAAAATTGTATAGGAGGAAGACACTCTTGTTGCAACCGCAACAAGAAACCTTTCTAGTTTTTAAAGCAACCAAGGCGCTGCTACATCTAAGACGGTGGACTGATATTCATGGCGTGTCTGTAGTATGTACTAAGGAATAAATAGAAGCTAGACACAATTATGCACCAAGCAAGTCAGGCAATCAGTAAATTACATTTCCATGGACATTTCCTTTTACTTGTTCACAGAGTTACGATTCAACAATTACGAGCTTTATACTAAAAATGGTAAATTGGACTAATTTAATGGGTCAATACTCATTACGAAACCTTTGATCTTGTACGATGTAACGGCTTTCTTTCCCACCACGGCATTACCGATTTGCATCCCAAGTGACTTACGAATAAGGAATTTCCTTCTAGAAAATTAGAAATTATTCTTTTTACTAGATTTTTCTTTTTCCTTTTCTTTGACTTCTTCTTCTTCTCTTTATATTCTTCTTCTATTTATTCTTCTGTTCCGCTTCATTTGTCATTTGCCTAAGATTCGTTTGTGTGCTGAATAGATAACAAGAGGTACAGAGAAAAAGAGAGTCAGATAGAGAACATGTACATGTATAACCAAAGGACTAACAGAGGGAAACATCTCACAAGGGAAATGTCATGGAAACTATCGTCCTTAAAGACGGTGTTCTGTTTTGCGGGGGGGGGGGGGAAGGGGAATTCTATTTTTTTATTGACATCGTCTTTTCCATGATTATTTAAAAAAATTATCTTTACTTGTGTGCATTGAAAAGGATATTCGGAACCCTATTACAAGATCATGGATGGATTTTGACCTCCTTCCATTTCGATTATATTTTAGAATTAAACTTAATTTATTGACATGAAGATTAAAGGAACACATTTTTCAATTAAAGAGAAAGAAAATTTACGCCTCCGCATTTGTATTGTATATTGAATATATAAGATATGTACAGTTATTCGAATTTCATTACTCGAAATACTTCATGATTCGTGCATTTCCACTATTATGGTTCGAATCTCAGTCACATAGTATCTCCACGTGCTCTGAACTGATGCATCCTTATCTGGAACTTTATTATGAATCAAGTTTCCTATATAGTATCAAGGACATGCTTTGTTATTTGAGATAATCATGGTTTCCATTCCTCTTAAGACTATCAAGCAGGTATAATTGCCATCTCATACCACGCCTCAATCATAAAAGAATTTTTAGTATACCCTGAACACCAATCATCTTTTAATCACGTAGGCAGGGACACGATGCATACTGATATAAAAATTTATGCAATGACAATGCGTTTTTAAAGATGAGTTCTAAAGATGGAAATGAAGGATTTGTACAAGGTTACAACCATGTTTATATCATCTATATAATGATCAATATGAACAGAATGACAAAATGATCATATCCAAATACACAGTACATAATCGACGATTCAGAAAATCATAAACCGAAGGCATACGAAATATGAACCAAAGCAAACAAACAAAAATCTCCACCACATGAAAAGAAGCGAACTTCCTATATGGGAGTGAGACCATGTGCCCAGGAAGAGTCAAGATCTCCTTCTTGCATGCAACATTCATTCATACAATGTTGATAAAATAGTTTAGATATATCTCTAGAAGTTGATACAAAGAATTTAAGGTATCCGTTTTACAAATAATATCATGTGTATTAAAAAGGTAGAATCACGGTATATCTTTACCTAAAATATACCATAAGATAACACAAGAGCAACATGACAACCGTCATCTATAAGAAAGGAGGGGATCTCCAACAACGCCTAGTCGCAGCACCATCATCCAGTTTACTGTGCCCAATCGCAGTAACGCTACTCTAAGCAACCCTCTATGCGAGTAACAGTCCGTAGCTATGTATCAAGATGTCGTCAACGTGACGTCATAAGCATCAAGCCATCGTTATTCCGAGCGTCACAACGTCATTATCCAAATTTACTGAGCTCAATTGCAGTAACGCTACTCTAAGCAACCCTCTGAGCGAGTAATAGTCAGCAGCTATGAACCATAGAAATTGTTAATAAGTAATGTTTGAAATGGTTCAGGAATTCTTGAGAACATCACATGCTTTTTTGTAGAAAATTTTAAAGAAAATATCGAATGTATTATCTCTGGTCCTTTCCTACGTAGGACACTCTGGAATATGAACTTTCGCATATGGATAAAGTGCATAAGAGGATATAAGTTATTTAGAGGTATTATAAACTGATACGTCGGGAATATTAAGTTCCATGATTAAGCTTCTCTATCCTTATCATTCCTAGATGATCAGGCCCACAATTACGTAATAAAAGTCTCATAAACGTAGTATTGCATTTGCCTTATCACAAGACTGATATTATCAATCTATTTATGGGGTGGAAAAATTTGAATCCGATGGTTCGAACTCTAGATCTGCGGAAGTCCGTAAAGATTGAAAGGAAATTTCAGTGCAAAGAATCGATTTCGTCTGATTTAGAGATCATAAAGCAATTATTTCAATAAAGATAATTTGGCACTATTTTCTAATATTGATGAACTGAAGATGACTTTTTAAATTACGTAATATCTAGGAAGCATTGTCTTAGAGGATTGATTAACCTTATTTCAGGAATGAACGGTCCATGCCTCTCGGCAAACAAGGAAACATAAGAATCGCGATTTTGATCGTATAAATATCACCACTAATTAGTATCTTAAGCTAGTATTTGATCGAGAAATTATTGTTATTCTCTTATCAAGACAGCTGGGGATCGGAGTCTAAGGTAATAATTAACAAAGTGACTGTTTTAAGCCACTACAAATGACGAATCTTAGATTACGTTGAATGCTGGTGACTGCATCGATTTTTTGAGGGGTGGGAGGGGGGATGGGGGCTGGCATAACAGAAACAGTTGTTTACATTTTCGCAGAAAATGAAGATAAAGCGCGATATAATTATAGATGGGTTTATCATTTCATAAACATCGAACCGATCGTCATTTATGAAAGCAGATAATGACATTTGTATACAATACCTGTCTGACAAATTTCTTGACGGACATTCCTTCAAAAATGACAAAAATAATAAGGAATCCTTATATTACGGGTAACAACAACAATATAATATGTGTTGATTAAGAGTGTCGTTATCTCCTTTCAAAAATTTTTTGTACTTTCAGTGACAGTACTTTTGAATTCTAGAAGTACTAATGTGCTGACATTTGCATTAACCTTTAACAAATCTAGAGAAAGACGAAGGACCCATAGCAAAATAAAAGATCGCAAATTAGACCATACTGGAGTGAAGTGCTGACGTATGAATGATATGGTTATGAGATTTCCACAGCTGTCTTGACAAAATGTTCAAATTTTCACTGGTGGAAGTTTCATGACAAAAACGTACGAGATAAAGAAGAAGCACTTTTGATCTAACGAGACACGTTATTAAACTTATAAGTATCTGTAATACTTAGATACCTAGTAAAATACTACTGTGAATAATCATCCTGCATACTGTTATGCTTTAATTTTGCTAGGGTTTAGGTAAGGAACGTTCCAGCAGCTTTAATGTTTCTAGAATTTAGGAAAGCAATGCCATTTTTACGACATTTGCAGTTTTTAAATAATTAATGAATTGGATATCGAAATAACCATTGCTTTTTTAATTCAATTGGTCAAGATCTTAAATTTGAATAACCACCATGGAGGAAGTTACTTAGTAAGAAGATATTGTTAAATCGAAGATTATTGTTAATGATGTGATGCCCTCCCTAATTCTTCATCTTGGAGTAGATGGCGATTCCAAAGGCAGTGATACATGTATAATCTTGTGCTAAGGCTTTCAAGTCTAATGAAGATGATTAAGTATTGTCTTCTTAGGAAGTACGAAGTCGATCTAGACACCACATGCGTCGACTTATTCATCGTAAAAATCCTTTTTCCTCAAAAGAAACTGGAGCTACAATGGATCCTAAGCCATTTGACATAAACATTGTTGTCACTCTCTTAACGAAGCAGCTGGGAACCAGAATTAATAAAAAAAATTCTAGCATGCTTCTAACCACAAAAAACAGACGGTTGATATTGAGTTTAATTCAAGATTTCATCCATCTTATTGCTAGAACTGACATTAGATACTTTGGAACCATTTGCATTACAAGAAAAAAACCTTATATTCCCTTCATGATTAGAATCATTATAGCGCCGAACGATATCCATTGCAGGACCGGTCAGACAGTTATCAAAATTTGATGTTAACACAGTGAATATAGAAAATAATGTGATGTAGCTTAAGGTCCGTCATTGGTCATAGTTTTGGACCATTCTTGCACATCTCCTGTTTTAGCACTCATTGAGCTCACTTTAATACATATTTCAATTAATTATGGTCAATGTATTATGTGTTACCACAAAAAATAACAGGCTATATTGACACTTTGTTAAACTTCATCCAACAGACTTTAAAATCTATTTACTGTCAGTCCCTACTTCCTTTATATAGGATAATTTACATAGCACCGAATGATATCCAATACACAACCGATCAGATAATTATTAGCTTGACGAACATTCTCCTCACATATGTCAACAAATTGGACAGTTCTTACAGCACAAGTTACAATAACAATCTAATTGTGAGAGTCGCTTGCAGACTGGACTATTTTTATCGTTCTCAAAGATAACATTCTACAATAATGAAAACAATTCTTCAGCTTTAATTTGGTAAAATATTGGTCACACTCCAAGAAGCATCCGAAAGCTGCCAAATGTATTGATTGGTTATGGCACGTGTGTAGTGAGTATCTAGTCAAGATCGAACAAGACAAAAATTGAAGGTGAGTAAAGGGCGACACATATTCCAAGAAAGTACAGTTGTGTCGATATCTGATGCAATGTGCTGTTGTCTTGTCATCAAGTTTAATATTTCAAAGGAACATTGATAACTCGACGGTAAATGTTGTACGGTGTTAAACGTCTTCAAATTCAATTGCATCATTTAAGACCTGATAAATTTACAGCATGGACCAGACATGCACGTTTCGGGTACTAAACCCTCGTCAGTGATCCTAAGTCTAAACAATGTAATACGGCCAAAAAGTATGAAAATTATGTCCAAAAATGTACCAAAAGATGTAGCAGAATTGGTGGGATATGATGCTACAGGACCCACGTTTTAGAATTTTTAAGAAATTTTGTAACAGAAATTTTCAAATGCGTTGAAAAGACAGATGATCAGCCGAAGTTGATCGAACTTGGCTACATGTGCCCTCGGGGACTCTTGGTCCACCAGCAGTGACACTCACCAAGTCGTTCAAATGTAACATTCGTTGTAAGCAACCGAAAGCAAAAGAAACAAGTTCATATTCCCAACATCAAAGAGATGATTACAATTAACATACAACCGAAAGATATTCATTACAGGACCGGTCAGACAATTATCAACTTTCCGGTCATTCCCTTCCATAATTATATCAACTAATTGGACAACCCTTATATCAGAAAGTACAATAATAATCTAATTGTGATGAGTTAGAGTTTCGCTCTGCCAAATCAAACTTTTACTGCTCTCAGTGATTACATTGTATAATTTAAAAATTACTACTCGTGTAATTATAGGAAGTTCCATCCTTATAAAATAATTTAGAAATGATTATTCAAGAGTTAATATTTTGGTCATCTGGTTTTTTTTTTTTCACTCTTCTAATTCGTTTAAAGAACAACCACTGGTAGACTTCTATTGAAGTTTTTCGCCATATTTTCCGATTTAAATGTAAACATTGAATACAGAAAATAAAATGCTTCTTTTCCCGAGAACGTTTATAAAAACAAAGTATCAGAAGTAATTGCTTCTGTGAACTCGGTCAGAGTAAATACACATGTAAGATTAGAACTGATATCCACTTGGTGACCAAGCAAAACTGAAATAAGACGTATGAACAAGCATACAAGAAAGAAGGGGATCTCGTTTAGTCGCAGCACCAGGAAAACACCGAGCACCCAAATGCGAGATGTTGGAGGGGAAATGCACAACTAGAGACACCAAAGGGACAATGCGTTAAACACATCGACATAAGATAGCAACTTACGATGTTTGTAGCAAATGGTGTGACTACCAGCAGAAGCACACAATCCTCCAACTTGCCCAGTAACCAAACGGTTTCGTGCTCCGCAAGCTTGAGCGAGCTAATACATGCAATCACCCTAGGAGTTCGAACAACTTTCACAGAGGGCATGTTGTCAGGATCCTGTGTCCGCATGAAAATGTCTTGACAAGACCCTTATTGGAGTCCCTTCGTTACAGTCAGTCAGTGTGTAACTCTTTAGAATGCTCTTGTACAAGACAGTAGATGGGTGAAGTACCATGCTGAGTGTTCGTCTGGTAATGGTTTTGACGTGTGCAGTGAATGACAACGACATGTGGACAATACTTTGAACTATGCCATCAAGTTTGAATGAGATAAAAAAAGGATCTACTATTCAACTGATTCAAGATGTAGAAAGGAAAAGATTGCTCTCCTCCATGAGTGATTCTAACCTGTCAATTACATAGATTGGTTATGATAAGAGTACAGTGATCATATTGTCAAGGTCGAATGAGGCAGAGAAGATAGAATACAACTATCTAAGGGAAACGTCCTTTCGACACTTGCAGTTCCCTTTGTATTAAGATTAAATTTTGTGAAAGAACAATTTTAAATCGATGGCAAAGAAAAACGATTCATACGTTCAAGGATAACTATAGTTCTGACGTATATGGAATGGTTATGACACCCCCAATGCTATTTTGACAAGATACTCAAGGCTTTAAACGTAATATGTAGCATGGGAATGTCATACAACACCCAAAATACACTGTGTACTGTAGGCTGATACATTTGGGGAATGTAGCAATCTGTCACAGTAACCTAGTAAGCTATTGCAGGAGAAAGGTACTCTGTAAAAAAAGGAGGGGATGTCAAACCAGACTCTGCTGCAATACCCACAGCAAAGGACCAAACACCTGATGCGAAAACACAGAGTAGGCAAGCACAGCAAGAGACGTAAAAGGAGACGTAAGACAATGAAACATGAAACAAAATAGTCTACACATAAACCAACGAGATTAATGGGCAATCGATACCGACTTAGGACGGCTAACTGTCATGCAAGTAGCAAATGGTGTGGTTATTGTGATGACGTGTACACTACCTTCCCATTTATCCGGTTACTTGAGTGTCACACTTATGCCCTTTGCCGTGTGGAGCTCGTAAAAAAAGTTCCCCGCGAGGGGTTTGACAGTAAGTGTTTTGAATATATTTCCCTGACATGGTCGCCATAGCACTTTCTATATATACATAACGTCAGACAGTGCATGTATTTTATATACTGTGTTCTTTATCGTGCATTAACATCGACGGCGGGTGCGGCTAGCCAACAGGGGATGCTTACTCCTCCCGGTCACCTGATCCCACCTCTAGCTTGCTAGGGGTCCGTCGATGCTCAACATAGTGCTCTATTGTGAGTGCTGTTGAGATTATCGTCAGGATCTTCTTTAACTCATTGAAGTCTCGAAGAATGCACAATAATAAGTGTAGTATAAAATAACCTCCTCACTGTTACATGACCATAGTTCATAACCACTGTAAGGCATAGTTCAGGTTTCTGTCGTTGTTTTAAGTGTAGTCTTTTGAATGTGTTAAATGTTTTGACGTCGTATATAGTGTTTCTTGACCTTTTGTGACTCTTGTTGTGTATTTCTACTCTGACGTTTCGGTGTGTTGTTATGGGTTCTGCAATCGAGTTTTGTTGGAGATCTCCTGCTTCAAACTTGTTAGGCGTGATATTCTAACTTTGATAAAAGCGGTGTTTACTCAACTTATATTCCTAGAGTTGTATATTGTTTGTGACATCAAAGACATACATGTACCGACTGATAAGCTCATAACACATCATCGGTTTAAAGCTGTCAATAAAAATCTGAGAGGGGTAAAATTGATAAAACAGACAAATCAACTTGCGTTTACAGATGTTAACCGAACAGTGACCAATGAGGATATGTCCCGGCCATTAAATAAGTAAATTATCTTATTCAGAAAAGCTGATAATCAAATACAGTGATAGTGATATATACACCATATTGCTCATTCATATTCATAGTTTTCTGTCATTTCTGACGTAATCCTGCATTATTCAATACATGACATTGTAGATTAAGGAAAAACTCACCATCTTATCATTTTTTAATTAATTATTACAATACACATTTGTAATATCTTTCTTTTAATCATTCCATCTGATATTCCAAACCTAACATAAATGATAACCATGCATTACCTGTCATAATTTATGGTTATATTCGGAATATCTATAAACATTTGAAATAAGGTACGGGAAAATAGCAACCCACAATGAAATATATCTTCTAGAACAATGAACACATCCTTCAAATACCAAATTAAATCACTCAATCTGTAATTCAATTAACTCTTCCAAAATACTTCGATATCGGGAAAATTTGCAACAGAAAGTTCCGTTCATGCCAGTGATATATTTAATGTCAGTACCGAATCTGACATAGAGTTGAAATCTTATTATGACTTCACACTAGAAACGGTAATGTTTGGATGTTTTCTACACGAAATGTAGAAATTTACATAATTAACCTAAATATCTTAAAATTAACAAGACAAGAAATGTTGTTTGCTTTACATCTGAAAACATCTGATTTTCATAAGAAATACATGTAATGATACTATAGTATTCCAAAATTACACTCAATACTTATTAAACGCTCGATGGATTTTGTTGATGGCAACTGCTTTTTTTTCTATCCACATATTTTTTCTCAAAGAATCCTCGGAAAACATTTGTTTTATGATTGTTTTCCCTTTATATCTAATACGATATATTGTATTTCGTATTTTTATGTAAAAAAAACCTCAAATCTTTAGCGAAAACCTGAAACGTTATCTTCGAAGCAGTGTCATCACATCAGATAAATAAAGGTCTAAGATAGATTTCATTATTGTTTTTTTTTTCAAATTCACTTTTACATGGAAACATTGCTTTATTTACGATTCATCATTATTGTTTTATTTTCAAATTCACTTTTACATGGAAATATTGCTTTATTTACGATTCATCATTATTGTTTTATTTTCAAATTCACTTTTATATGGAAACATTGCTTTATTTACGATTCATCATTATTGTTTTATTTTCAAATTCACTTTTACATGGAAACATTGCTTTATTTACGATTCATCATTATTGTTTTATTTTCAAATTCACTTTTACATGGAAACATTGCTTTATTTACGATTCATCATTATTGTTTTATTTTCAAATTCACTTTTACATGGAAACATTGCTTTATTTACGATTCATTATTATTGACATATCTCACTAAAAATACCATACTTTGTGAAGTGTTTCTTACTTTCGATTGCGTAACCAATTCTGCAAATATAATATTACATTTTTGCGAAATAACAAAAGAACCGTAAAGAATGTGTACTTCGAGACAATCACCGAATTTGATCAATTTTCATGGAGCTGTTGCAACAGATGTTGTATGCAAACATGAGACGGTGACTCTCCGCGGGCACGATGTACAAATAGAAATACTAATGACTTTGTCTTACTTCTCAACTTTGAGATTGAATTACTCATGGGTACTTCTTTGTCATCAACGCACACAGCACACAGAATCAAAATATTATACAAAGTAAAAATTGGAAGAAATATAATGTCAACTTTTATAAGGGCAGTGCAGTGATTGGTTATGACACATGTTCATACATGTTGTTATCACATCGACATAGTGGAGTTATTATTTTAATTGTGTCTACAACCATAAATACAAATCTAGGTGGAAAATATCTACACTCTAGAAAGAACTAATATGCTTACATTTGCATTAATCTTTAATAGATATAAAGAAAAACAAAGGACCCATAGCAAAATAAAAGATCGCAAATTAGAGCATACTGCAGTGAAGCGCAGACGTATGAGAACATTGTTATGGGATTTCCACAGCTGTTCTGACAAAATGTTCAAATTTTAACTTATGGAAGTTTTAATGACCCAAACAAACGAGCTCAAGAAGAAGCATTTTTGGTCTAAATGAAACACATTCTTACACTTGTCATGGGAAATATTTGTAATGCTCAGATACCAAGTAAACCACTACTGTGAATAATAATTCCGCCATATGTAATGTTTTAATTTTCCTAAAGTTTAGGTAAGGGATGTTTCAGCAATGCAAATTTAGGTCGGGGATCTTTACGAGAGAATACATTTTATTAATAATTAATAAATTTGAAGCTAAAAAAATCCACTGTATAACCTCAGTCATAGAGGTTATTACTTTTTTTTAAAATTCAATTGTCCAAGATCTTAAATTTGAATAACCACCATGGAGGAAATTACTTATTAAGAAGATATCATAAATCCATACATCTAGAGTCTTAAGCGTAAGATTGAGTCTTATACATGTTAAACAAAACATCAAAAAGTACCTATCTGTCTTTCAGTCTCAAAGTCGAGAAGGCAAAGCAACATCTGATTCATTAGAATTTCCATTGGAACAGTTGCGAACCTCTGAATGAACAACATTCCGAAGTTAGACCAATTGTCCGAGGAGAGTCAACGTCTCATGTTTGCATGCAACACATGCAAAGATCCTTTATATCGTTCCATATATTTTAAGCCCACCGATATGCAATGAAAGATTCATGAATATTATATTACATATGGTATATTAGAAGGATGCAAATTATCTACGATTTACTTTTAAATGATTTAGAATACGTCGAAGCCATTTTGATTAAGGCTTCCAACATACCATGGAGCTTCTAATTACTTTGGTCTGACATATGTTGCCAAGTTCGATCAACTTCGGTTCATCGTTTCTTCAACGCATTCGAAAATTTCTTACCTCAATATTTCTTGAAATTTCTAAAACGAGGGTCCTGTAGCATCATACTCCACCAATCCTGCTACGTCTTTCGGTACATAATAGGACATAATAACTTTCACACTCTTTGGCCATATTACATTGTTTAGATTGAGAATCACTGACGAGAGTTAAGTACCCGAAACGTGCATGTCTGGTCCATGCTGCATTTTTTCTGTTCTAAAATGATGTTAATGAATTTGAAGACGTTTAAAATGGTTATCATATACGGTTTTTTTTTACAGAGGATATTTCGACACTCTTTCTTTTATTCATATTGTCAAATGGAAGATTATTGTTAATGATGTGATGCCTTCCCTAATTAAGATGAAGAATACTGAATCTTGGGGGTAGAAAGCGATTCCAAAGGCAGTGATATAATCTTGTTCTATGGCTCTCAATTCTAATTAAGAAAATTAAGTGCGGTCTTCTTAGGAAGTACGAAGTCGATCTAGACACCACATGCGTCGACTTATTCATCGTAAAAATCCTTTTCTTAAATAGAACCTGGAGCTGAAATGGATTCTAAGCCATTTGACATAAACATTGTTGTCATTCTCTTAACGAAGCAGCAGGGGACCAGTCTCAATAAAATCCATTGTCTGCTTCTAACCACAAAATAACAGACGGTTGATATTGTGTTCAATTTAAGATTTCACCCATCTGATAGAACGGACATTAGAAACTTTGGACACATTTGCATTACAAAAAAAACCTCCTGTTCCCTTCATTAAGGCGATGATTACAATCATTATGGCGCTGAACTATATTCATTGCAGGACCGGTCAGACAGTTATCAACTTGAAGGACATTCCCATCCATAATTATATCAACAAATTGGACAATCCTTATATCAAGAGTTACGATAACAATCTCATTGTGCTGCATCAAGATGTGGCTTACACTAACGAGAGCCGTTCAGTTCACACAGCGATAACACTTGAATTATCCCTCCTAGTGTAATTAGAGAAGTCACTACCTTTACAATAACTCAGAAAAACTTTGTTCATTCTATGCATATTTGTTTTATGTATGCAGTTTGATGTTGAATTCTCATTCATTGTTTCAAACCCTTGTTAGAGATCACTTGATAGAGATTACAAAGTTTCTTGAAATTTCTAAAACGTGGGTCCTGTAGCATCATATCCCACCAATTCTCTACGTCTTTTTGGTATATTTTTGGACATAATCATTTTCATACTTTTTGGCCATTTTACATTGTTTAGACTGAGGATCACTGACGAGGGTATAGTACCCGAAACGTGCATGTCTGGTCCATGCTGTAAATTTATCAGATCTTAAATGATGCTATTGAATTTGAAGACGTTTAACACTGTATAAAAGTCATACACATAAGCCGAAACCAGATTCCAAAAAACACAATCGGAAGGCTGAAAAATTTTAGAAAATACAAAAAGAACTTTTTACACACGAAAAGAAAATAGGCCACACTGACGGAGACTATGACACAAGCTCCAAAGAAACATGAAACACAACTTATCATCAATGAATGATCCTCTAGTGCAATCTCGGAAGGCATTGAAGAAATCATTGTGGGTGGTGCTTTCAAAACGCGTATTAATAATTATTACCATACATCACATAAATTACGTTACATCTAATGCAAGTATAATATCCAAGTAGGTAACACTATAAACTTTTCTTTAACAAAGTAAGCACCTAAGAATTAGTGCATCATTTTGCCTCTGAGCATGCGCATGTATATCAACAAATAAACAACAATGGCGGATTTTTCTTCTACCTCATTTTTTTTCTATCTAATAGACAGTATGAAAATTTTATTTCAACTTCAGCAAGTGTGGAAAATGTTCAATTTTTAATAATATATGAATTATTAAAAAGGAATTATTCTTGAACCCCCCCCCCCTAAAAATACATCCCCCCTCGGCCAAAGTGTTAGGGCTTAATCCATTTCCAGACTCAATAATTCAATGTTGAAAATATATTTCTAGGTCTACGATCTACCAAATATTCAACTTATTCTTAAAATCGTTCAAAAGCATAAAATGTGTGCCCCACCCTCATCCATGTATGCATGCATCATCTTCAAATTTAACCCCCTCCTACTTAATGAGCTCTACACGAGGATGGAATATTGTTCCAACTGGCGAAATTTACTGAATTTCACTGCCTATTGCCAACGTAAAAGTAAAGACTCTGAGATACATGATCCGACACGAGAAAATTCAAACATCAGTTGTTAGATCAGAGGATATTCGGTCTGAAAATGTGAATGAAATACCTTATTTCCTCACAGATATTTTGAAATCATTCTTGAAAGGTAATCATATTAACTTTAATTTTTTTCCAAAATAATACAGAAGTGTTCTAACTCTATACCTCCTTGAAGACAATTTCAAACCAATTTTCATGCACCAGAAACGTGTTTCACAAAAAAAAAATTACAAAAATTCAAGTACTCGACCGATTTCAATCGGGTTTTCACGTGCAGGTCAAGGAATAATCATTCGTTCTAATTTTAGTCACGGCGCATCTTATTTGAGTGGATTTCCTACTTCTTTTTATATTGCGCATGTCGTGATTCGCTGGAATCTGAAAGGTTATATTTGTACCACTTCAGAGCAGTGACGTCAGCTTAGATGACATGAGCCCTGATTATTCACAGATCTGAGGAATATTGAAAGTCGTTAGTAGGTACGACTAAAAAGGAAGCTCAAAGCTCATCCCAAATCCTGTTTCAGTGTTGTAATAGTAAACTAATATTGAACATTAGTAATTTCCAGCCATTTGTTATGCACACAGTGAAGAAAAAAGACAATATGATGCAGCTTAGGAGGAAAGGTCTTCCAGCAAATTGCCGGAATTCTAATGGGGACTAATTTTGTGCCCCAAGCCTTGCCGACATTTTCCTTTACTCGTGCGAAGCTGAATTCATTCAATCTTTGGTCTCTGAAAGGAAAAGATACTTATCTTCTGACTTCAACTTCACTCACAGATACATAGACGATGTGTTGTCCATCAATAATCCAAAATTTGCGGATTACCTCAGCAGTACCTATCCTTTGGAGCTTGAAGTGAAAAAAAACTACAGAGACATATAATTCAGCATCCTATTTGGACATAATGTTGTCCTACGACACTGATGGTCACATAAACACCTCACTCTATGACAAATGTGACGACTTTAATTTCAGCATTACAAACTTTCCTTTTCTGAGTAGCAACATCCCTTCAACGCCTGCTTATGGCGTGTTCATATCTCAGTTGATACGCTATGCCAGAGCAAGTACCAGATATACGGATTTTGTTCTGAGAGCTAGGCGTCTTTCAGATAAGCTTCTCAGTCAGGTATATGTTTGTGACCGACTAACATCGTCACTGAGGAAGTTCTACGGTCGATATGGGGAACTCGTCATACACTATGATGTCCCACTCTCCAGAATGGTGGATGATATTCTGTCATGGATCATTTGAACCATTCAACCAAAGATTGTACTCTATGTCTTCCGAAATGGAAGTAACCGAATGTGACAGTTCTACTGAATTGAAGCAGCGGTTGTTGCATGCAAGCAGGAGATGCTTACTCTTCCTGGACACCTGGTCTCACTCCCATATCAGGAGTTCGCTTCTTTTCATATGGTGGAGGTTTTGTTTGTTTGCTTTGGTTCCTGTTTTATCCTGATTTTGTATGCCTTCGGTTTCTGAATTATCGATTTTGTGCTGTATACAGGGATATTGTCATTATCCATATTTGTCGTTAGGACCACAACACGACAAACAGTTGATACTATATTGACTTTACCAATGGGATAAACATACTTTAGAAATTTCATGTTTTCAGATATGCGCAGCCCATTGTTTATCGGAAACGGAGTCCATAATTCCTTTGTTTCAGGAAAATTTACGTAGCACCGAATAATATCCATTACAGAACCCGTCAGATAATTATGAACTTGACGGACATGCTCCTCACATATGTCAACAATTTGGAAAATCCTTATTTCACAAGTTTCGATAACAATCTAATTGTCGATAGCAAGTCTCTTTCACCAACCAAGGCCGTTTAGTTTTCGATCACAGCGATAACATAGTTTTGTCAAGTCCCTCCTCGTGTAATCATAGAAGTCCCTACCTTATACAATTATTCAGAAAAAAAAAACGTTGTTCAATGTCTACACATTTGTTTCATGCTGTTTGATGTTGAAGAAACGAGGGGATGTTGAAGAAAGAAGGGGATGTTGAATTTCAATTCATTGTTCTTAAACCATTAATAATAAACTGATAACGCAATTATGCTACTTCCGTCCTTTTTACGTTGATGTAAACAGTGAATATAGAAAATAATGTGGTGAAGGTTAAGACCGCAAAATAACAGAGTATTGACACTTTGTTAAACTTTATCCAACAGACAATATTACATTGTTAGAATTGAGGATCACTGATGAGGGTTAAGTACCCGAAACGTGCATGTCTGGTCCATGCTGCCAATTTATCTGTTCTTAAATGATGCTATTCAATTTGAAGACGTTTAACATTTACAACTACCTATTTGGAAATATGTGTAATTAATTTTACTTCATTTTCTGATTTCAATTTATATGTTATATTCTTTGTAGTAGGCATTAAGCCTAATGCCGGGCGATATTTTTCAGTCATTAGCCTTAAAACCTAGACTTTAAGCCTACTGCCCAATGCAGTTTAGGCATTAGTCCTAGTGACTAGTCATTAAGCTAAAGCCTAGGGAATAGGCTTAATGCCTAGTTTTGCTTATTGCCTCTAACATTTACATCAAAATAGGAAAATATGGATGAACAAAAAAAAATCAATAGAAGTTTATCCACATTAATGGTTGCTTTCAAAAAAGGTATAATTGTGAAAAAAAAAAAATAGATAACAAAGGTATTTACACTTGATTAATAATTTATAATTTATTCTATAAGAAGGGACTTCCTATTATCACACAAGGGGTAACCTCATGATATGTAATTACTGAGTGCACTAAAAGGTTTGATTTGGCAGAGAAACACTCTAAATCATCACAATTAGATTGTTATTGTAACTTGTGAGGTAAGGATTGTCCAATTTGTTGACATAATTTTGGAAGGGAATGTCCGTCAAGTTAATAATATTCAGACCCTTCCTGCAATGAATATCGTTCGGTGCTATGTTAATTGTAATCAGCTCCTTGATGTAGTAAACATTAAAGAAGTGCCTAACAGTTATTCAGTCTCAAAGTCGAGTAGGCAAAGCAAAATCGTGAGAATTCCCATCGAAACGGTTAAGGGAATAGGATCTCTTTTCTTCAGCGCAATTGGGTGCACATATCAGTATTCACGAAGTTTCTTATCCTCTGTGATGTCGAATTTTACCGTTCTAAATTTCATCATCGATTTAACAATGTTCTTTGCAAATTTAAACCTTGATGAGAAGGCAACAGCAGATCACATACCGACAGAACTCTACTTTCTTGGGATATTTTTCTCCCTGAATTCACCTTCAAATGTCTTTGGTTAGTTCGACCTTGACCATATGCTCACTACACACGTGCCATAGCCAATCTCTGCATTTGATGGCGTTTGAATACTTCTTGGAGGGTGACCAATATTTTCTTTCCTGCTTCTTGAATCAGTTGAATGGTAGATTTGTATTCATCCCATTCGAACTTGATGACATAGTTCAAAGTAGTGTCCAAATGACATTGCCATATGTGCGAAAATGTCCGTCAAGTTAATAATTATCTGATCGGTCTTATAATGGATATCATTCGGTGCAATGTTAAATATCCTTAATGAAGGAAGTAGGGACTGCCAGTACAATATGCAACACATATTTCCAAAAAAGTAGTTTTTAAAGTCTGTTGGATAAAGTTTAACAAAGTGTCAATAGTCTGTTATTTTGTGGTCTTAAGCTACACCACATTATTTTCAATATTCACTGTGTACATCAACTTAAATGAATTATTCAAACCTGTCAAATACATGTACATAGATTGGTTATGACAATGACAAATATGGATAATGACCATATCCCTGTCTACAGTACAAAATCGATAATTCAGAAAATCAGAAACCGAAGGCATACAAAATCAGGATAAAACAGGAACCAAAGCAAACAAAAACCTCCACCATATGAAAAGAAGCGAAGTGTACAGTTGTTATATTGTCACGGTGGAATGAGGCAAAGAAGATCGAATACAAATAAAGGAAGAAAAATATCTAAAGGGAATGTCCTGTCAACTCTTTCAGTTTCCTCTGTATTAAGATCTAATTATATGAAAGAACAATGTTAAATCTATGGCAAAGGAAAATGATTTATATGTTTAAGGATAACTGTAGTTCTGACATATAGGGAATGGTTATAACACCTCCAAAAGACTTTTCGAATTTTTGAAATGACAAAAAGGACATTTTCGCACTAAAAGAAAACAGGACAAACAGACGAAGACAAAAACACAAGCTTTAAAGAAACACGAAGCATTGCTTATTTTGTGAACGATCGAACGTGCAAGTGCGTAAGGCATTATGGAATGCATTGTAGGTGGCGCTGTTATACGCGTCTTAATAATTATTACCATACAGCACATGACTTACGTAACATCTAATGCAAGTATAGTATCCAAGTAGGTAGAACCAAAATGGAAGTTTAAAGCTCGTTCAAATTCATGTCTTAGGGTTAAAATAGCAAACTTATATTGAAAATTAGTCATTTCCAGCCATTTGTTATGCACACAGTGAATAAAAAAGACAATGTGATTTAGACCACAAACATGATAGACAGGTGATACTATATAAACTTTACCCATGGGATAAACATTTTAAGAATTTCATACTTGCATATATGTGCAGTCAATTGTTTATCAGAAATGGAGTCCATAATTCCTTCGTTTTAGAAAAATTTACGTAGCACCGAATAATATCCATTACAGAACCCGTCAGATAATTATATGAAGTTGACGGACATTCTTCTCACATACGTCAACAAATTGGACAATCCTTATATCACAAGTTACAATGACAATCTAATTGTGCGAAAGCAAGTCTCTTTCACCAAGAATAGCCGTTTAGTTCTCTAAGCGATAACATTGTTTCATCAAGCCCCTCCTCGTGTAATCAAGGAGGAAGTCCCTATTTCATAAAGTAATTCAGTAAAAGACGTTGTTCAATGTTTAAACATTAGTTTCATGCTGGTTGATGTTGTAGAAAGGAGGGGGTGTTGAAGAAAGGAGGGGATGTTGTATTCTAATTCATTGTTCTTAAACCATTTATAGCAAACTAATAACAAAATTAAGTTATTTCCGTTGATGTACACAGTGAATATAGAAACAAAATGTGATGTGACCATAACATAACAGACTATTGACACACAAAATTCTTGTATGTTTCTAACCACAAAATAACGGACATTTATTATTTTGTGTTTAATTCAAGATTCCCTACATTAAGACGAAAATTATATGTACAATTAACATGCGGACAACAGATATTCATTGCAGGACGGGTCTGACAATCATCAATTTGCAGGACATTCCCTTTCATGATAATATAATTTAATTTCCATTGTTATTGGCTGAGAAATTCCTGTATCAACACAAAACGGAAGTTCGCGCTTTGCAACGTCATAAGCATCGTCGTTAGCAACACGATTTTTAATTTAAACGTAATGACAAGTAATCAATATAATATTTTTTTGGTTGATCGAGGTATCAACACCAAAAATTGAGGGAAAACTTATGCATCTTGGGCTACGCGAAAATATTACAATGATTCTTTAAATCAACAAATTGGATAACCTTATATCAAGAGTTACAATAACGCTCTCAATGTGCTGCATCAAGATGTTACTCTTACCAACGAGAGCCATTTAGTTCTCACAGCGATAACATGATGCATTTAATTATTTTATAAGGAAGGAACTTCATTCACTTCGTTAAACTTTATCCAACATACTTTAAAAACTACATATTTGGAAATATGTTAAACCAATTGCACTGTCAGTCCCTATTTCCTTCTTTTAGGATAATTTACATAGCACCGAATGATATCCATTACACAACCGATCAGATTATTATTAACTTGACCAACATTTCCCTCATAAATGTCAACAAATTGGACAGTTCGTACAGCAAAAGTTACAATATCAATCTAATTGTGAAAAGCGCTCGCAAACTGGGACCTTTTTATCGTTCTCAATGATAAGTTACTTTGGGGCCGCGCACTCTCTGTAGTGTGGGTGTGCAGGTCTGAATTCGGAAAGTAAGAGAGGGCGCTGCTGGGGTGGTTTTTGGTTGCTCTGCTGGGGGCGTCGCTGGTTGGAACTTAATGTTCGAAACACGTGTCTGGTGCATGGAGGTTGGTTTGGAATTTTCTTCAAGAGGGTATTGAGTTGGAACCCTGCGACATTATTCATGCGTGGGTATATGATTATCCCTTCTACAATTATGAAAAAATCTTCAGCTTTAAAGATGTTGATTAAATGTAATTATGTTTCAACTAAACCTGACTTTGATGTACACAGAACATTAAAAAAAAACCCGAAGTTCTAAGTTCTGTAATAATTTTAACGCATCATGTATAAAACACATATCCAAATGCATAACGTATGTTGAGCAGGAAATGGAGGAATCAAGGAAATTTGTAAGAAGCGTCAACGTCAAAGCAGACAAAATGTATCATAGGGAAAGCTAGATAGATGCCAGAAATTATTTTGACGCGTGTAATGAATGATAATGACATGTGGACAACACTTTGAATGTCATCAAGGTTGAATGAGGTAAATAGAAATGCGTCATTTAATTGATTCATGAAGCTAGAACCCTCGAAGAAGTATATAAAATCTGCCAAATGCATTGATTGGTTATGGCACGTGTGTATTGAGCATATAGTCAAGGTCGAAAGAGACGTAGACACAGATGACAAATTCAGGGAGAAACATGTCTCAAGAAAATACAATCCCGACGAAACTTGCAGTAAACAAAGTTTGATTTGTGAAAGAACAATGTTGAATTAATGGCAAAAAGTAGAACGGAAGATTAATTCTAAGGGAACTGTAGTTCTGACGCATATGGAATGGTTATGACATATCCAATGTTATTTTGACAAGATACTCAGGGATTTAAAGTAAATAGGCAGCATGGAGATGTCATACAACCCCGCAAACATAATATGTACTGTAGCCTGACACATGAGAGGAATGTAGCCATCTGTCACAGTAACCTAGTAAACTACCGCAGGAGGAAGGAACACTGAACATGACATAGTCTAGTTTATGTGTAGTCTATTGTGTTGGATGTGTTGACGTCATATGTGGTGTTTCTTGTACCTTTCGTGTCTCTTTATGTATATTTCTACTTTGTGCTTTCGATTGGGATGTGTCGGTGCTTTTTTTTTCTGCGCACTGCAACCGAGTCTTGTTTAGTATCCCCCTTTTTAGACATCTTAGGTGCGATATTCCAACTTTGATGATAGAGGTGTCTACTCAAGTGATAATCATAGAGTCGCATATTGTTTTAACATCAAAGACATACGACTTTTAAGCTTATAAGATATCATCTGTTAAAAGCTGTCAAGAAAAAATTAAGAGGGATACAATTGATAAAACAGACCAATCAGCTTGCGATTACAGATGTCAACCCAACAGCGGACAATGAGGGTATGTCCATATCCGGCCTTTAAGAGGAATAATAGTAAAATTACGAGTGCTGATTGATATGTTGTGAGCCTCATATTTAAGGATTTGTATCCGACAATTTGAATCATTTTCAACATAATCCTCTTCAGTATCTACACACTTTTGCCACCGGTGTTTAAAGGCCTCAATACCACTGTTAAAGGACTCTTTATCTTGACTGTTCAGAAAGCCATTCACTGCAAGTAGGATGTCGTCATCGGGCTGAAAGTGGGTGCCAGAAATAGCTGCTTTCAATTTTGGGAATAAATGAAAGTCTGAGCAAGATCAGGTGAAAAAAGCAGACGCTCAATCAAGTTAAGGCCACAACTATGAATGACAGCCATGGCAGGGACAGACTTGTGAACAGGAGCATTGTCCTGATGGAACAACACACCTTTAACTAGTTAGCTTTCCGCGGCGCTTAAGTTTAAATATTTTCCCGTAACTGTGTCAGAAGTGAAGCATAGTACATGTATGTGCCATTGGTTGTTTGCTCTCGTTGGATATAACCTATCGGTAGAATGCCTTCTGCACCCCAGAAATCCGAGGCATACAAGATATCAATCAGCCTTCGTAATATGTGCATATTATATTACAGTATTGTATTACACATTCATAATATCTTTCTTTCCATCTGATGTTTTGTACCTGACACAAATGATTATCCTGCATTACCTGGCATACTTTATGGTTAAATTCATAATTTTTTTTTAAATCGTAAACAGTTAAAATAACGTACGGAATATTTCTACCCATAATGAAATATTTTCCAAAACAATCAACTTATCTTTCAAATAATTTATTTTGTCTCTCAATTTGTTATTCAAATCCCTTCCTAAATTCTTCGATATCGGGAAAATTTGCATAAGAGACAGTGATAAAATGCTCCTATTTCTATTTATCAAACTTTAAACATCACTAATTCTGTCAGATTTCATGACGTGTCACTACATTTACATGATTAATAAAATTTAAAGTCGGTAAACTCCATACGGCGGCTTTGCCTAGCATACAAAGCCTCGGATCAGCCCAAGTGCAACCAAATTCAAACATCAATCAAATTTAATATCGCTCAAATTTCATTGTGTCATTTGATATTTTCACATGACAAGTGCAATATCATTTTACCCGAATTTGATGTAGAGCTAAAAACTTTGTTATGACGAAGATTGAAACGGCAATGTTTCATGATTTCTACAAGAAATTGAGTTTTTTTTGGTAGAAGTTTAAAAAATTATCCTCAAAATGTTTAAAACTGAAAAGATTTAATGTCACATTGCTGTATATCTAAAACAATTTTTAACATTAGACATAATAATACTAGTTTTCATAAAGGATTGGGTTGCTAACCCCTAAAAGTAGCCCTATAATTTCGATGAAAATTTTATTTAATGAGTAATGAAATGTAATTTATTGAGATGTACAATATTTGAGGAAATACTCTGTCATAATCTTGAGTCCTCGTAACGTCACATTGTTTAACTCATATGCCTGCTGCATGACGTCATATTCCGACGTCATTTGTCCGGAATAATGGAAAACAGTGCAAAATCATCATATTTTACATACAAATCTTTGAAATTCGAGTGCGCGCCAGGCATCACCCACAAAACTTTTAACGCAAATTGAACTGCCGATATGACATCTATCAATTTTTATAAAAATTAAAATGGACAAGGGCTGGCAAGCTACTTAATTTCATAAATTTGTATTATAATTTTTTCCCGTTTATTGATATTTTCAATGATTCTACCATTGTTAGACGTTTTGAGACTCCTAGTAAACAGTGTAGGGCTTTGAAATCAAACCAATCTTTTCTCATTTCGATTCGATACGTTTAACTTTATGTAAACTTAAAAATGATGAATATCTTCACGTCTTTAAAAATAGCGCCAAAATTGCAGGTTACCGCACCTGCTCCTTTAAACTCATGTCATTGCTTATAATCATTGAATTTGCTGATGACAACTCTAGTTCTATCTGCTTAGTTCTATCTTATTTTTATCTCAAGGTATTTTCAGAAAACGTTTGTATTATGGAATGAAGTGGCGTCCTCCGTAGGGAAGTTTAATATAATAAATAACAATGAACAATCTATATCCACAAATTTTCGGCAACTCGGCCTTTATCAAGTGGAAAATTTCGAATACAAAAGAATTCGACGTAATATCCATAACTGCTGGTAAACAAAGCCCAGCGTAAAATGAACAAGGTATGACGTCACACATAACAATCAACAATGCGTAAAGCGCCATTTCTTTAATGTTTTCCTATTATATGTAATACTGAAAGGATATTTCCTTGAGCATTCTTGTATTAAAAAAATCTTGAATTTTAAGAAAGATACCTATAACGTGATCATGGTAGCAGCATCCTCACATCGGCAAAATAAAAGGAACGTGTACTTTATTAAGATAGATTTCATTTTCTCAAAATCGTTTTTATGGAAACATTGCTTTATTCACGATTCGTTGTTAGAATATCTCACAGTTTTTATTCAAGGCATACTTTGTGAATCGTTTTCCAACTTTTAATTGCGCAAGCAATTCAGACCTGCAAATCCGATATTTCATGTTTGCGTGTACCAAAATAACAAAAGAATGTTACAGAATTTGCATATATAGTGTATCTTACAATTGGACAAAAGGCTTCAAAATGCCCAGAACTTTAAAAAAAAAAGGAAAGAAACATGAAATAACAAAAATAATGATACATAAAATGAAAGACAATAATAACATGAAAATGCAAATAAACTAAAATCTTACCTTGGTTTTTATGGCTATCTCCATCGCTTTTCCAGACAGCAATGAACCCAAGCGACTTCAATACACAACATAACCACATATTGAAAATTAAGTACTTCAGTGCTTTCTATTCTTAATATATTTAGCTATAATTCAATATCCATCTCTACTCCATTAGAATCGGAACCCGTCAAGTTGAGTCAAATGAATATTTTTCAGGACATAATCAGGCGCCGTTGTACTTGAGGTACGGATGCTGGATCTATTAGTATTGGCTTTCATATAAGTCAAGCCCATGTCGTTGAATGAGACTAGATCTAAATATGCTATCAATCGTTAGGAATGTCAAGCCATTTCGTCACTAGCCAGATTGTGTTATCTTCGAAAACCAATACTTGATTACTATTGAATCGGATACTATACTCGTCTTATTTATACCTTATTTTCATTCCCCATTCAACTGGTTTTTGTAGAATAATAGGGTCAACTACTGATTTTAGTATTTTGAAAAATGCCCCCCAAAACAATAAAACTTCAGAGTTACAAAGGAAAGGAAGGAATCTCCAAAATACTTGGATGCAGCACCAACAGTATTTATACAAGTAATTCTTTGAAGGTGTTGTTGTTGTTGTTGGCATTGTTGTTGTTGTTGTCATTGTTGTTGTTGTTGTTGTTGTTGCAGAAAGAATTTTTTGCAGCATCCACAGTATTTATATAGGTAATTCTTTGGAGGTTTTTTTTTTTGTTGTTGCTGTTGCAGCATCCACATAGGTATATCTGTGAAGGGGGTCTTTTTTGTTGCAGCACCCACATGTAAATATATATGTATTTCTTTGAAGGTTTCATTTTTGCTGCAGCACCAACGCTTTTTATATAGGTTATTCTTCGAAGGTTTTATTTTTGTTGCAGCACCAACGTGTTTTATGTAGGGTTTTTTTTTTTGTTGCATTTCTTTGTATTTTTCACGCACGAAAATGAAAACAATATATTAAGTATATGCACTGTCTGATCGGTTCTGTCTATATAGAAAGTACTATGGCGACAATGTCAGGGAAAAATATTCAAAACACTTACTGTCAAGAAATGCTAAAAAATATGAGTGTAATGTGGAGTAAATCAAAATTTGCAGATACTAAATTTTCAGCTTATTTCCCTATTCATTTCAAATTGCATAACCAATAATATATGTAAAAGCTATAGCTAACGCTTCAGCATTTTCAGAAGTAAGCGTTTTCTGATGACATCTGTCGAAGAGTACAATGAATGGATTTCGTTTTCAAATAATAATATCGTAGAAGTACCAATCAGTTATTCAGTCTCAAAGTCGAGCAAAATCATTAAAATTTTCATTCAAAAAAAATAAACAAAATTTCGAAGCAAGTCAAACATCATATTAAATTTCTTTTGAATAATTTTCCTCGGACCTGGTTTTTATTTTTTTGTTCTTGTTTTCTTTTCAATTTCCTTTTTCTTATTATCGACGAAATAAGTAGGATCAAAAGTACATCCAATTTCTAAGAAAATTAGGAAAAAATCAGGAGTTGTCAACTTCTATTTGATCTTAAAGGCATCAGAGGGACATCTCTACTGTACTGCCATTTCGTCGTAGGTGATTATACTCATAAAAGCTTGCTAAAAAAGGAATACACGGAGGAGTGTTTACAATCACAATCCGTGCATGCGACTCGCCTAAATGTATTTCGTAACATAAGCACCTGTATTTCATTGTCTTGTTTCCGTTGTTATATTGCAGAGGGAATGCTATTAAATGCAACTTTTTCATAAAAAGAAGGAAGTTTCAGTGCATGATGTACTTTGAAGAATTTATTTTGAAGTGTTGAAGAAGTACAAGAATTGTGTACTTCTATCAAGTTCGAGTTGCAAGTATTCCAATGGAAATTCTAACTAGAAAGGTTTCTGTTGCGGTTGCAACAAGAGTGTCTTCCTCCTATACAATTTTTGGTTTGGAAATATGAAGGACGTCACATTACATGTATTTATATTATATATTTAAGTTTTCAAATAGCAGTAACATTAAATTTTCAAACCGATAATTGTTGGTGAGCAACCATTTGAATTTTTTTTGGGGGGGGGGGGGGGGGCAGGAATTCTATTGCCAGCCGGTAAAATTTTTTCAGCAATTTTCTGAGCAGGCCATTTTTTTCAGCCATTACCAGAGTCGGAGAAAAATTTTCGCCGGTTCTTCGGGCCGGATTTAAACAAATTGTCAAATGTTGTGAATGTCTGTGTAAGTTAAACTCCCCGCTGTTACAGAGTATGAGTTAATAACCGTTCCTTCAGATGTCTCTTTGCAATTAGCGAATTTCAGACAGATTGTATGATGTTTAAATAGAACCTTTTCTAGATTTTTGTGCCTATGCGTATTAGGTCTCTGGTAGATACAGCTATGTGAACAGTCTGTATTTATATTAATTAATTTTTGACTTTAAATTTTCTGGCACAAAGGGCCAGCAAAAATTTCCATATCATGCAATGTATCCTTACTTTTGCATGGTCCGGGAAAAAAAAATTGCCGGCCCTTTGGGCCGGAATATTTTTTTCAGCATTTTTCAGAGCCGGGATTTTTTTTTTTTTTTTTTGCAAATTCTTCCTGCCCCCTTCCCCCATAAAAAAGGCGAGCTCGTAGCTGTAGAACCAATTTTCTTGAGAAGAGAAATGGTAATAACAAGTTACGTTCAATATATATATATAAATACCATAAGGTTCTCGCTGTGCAGGTTCAAATTTGGACCCCCCTTCCCCTTTTTCAAAGTTTATTTTGAATTTCCATCATGGCGACATCGTTCAATATAAACAGAACTTTTTTCGAAAAACGAGGGGAGGGAAGAATGTTGGAGAAATTGTTCATCAATTTGTAAATAAACCAACCGAAAATTATGTTCGAACGTTTGCTAGAATTAGATATTAAACTTGATGTTCAAAATATAGTTATTGAAGTTTAGAAACAGGTTTGTAGGTTAGAAATCGGAATCAATCTACCACTTTTTGTGTGTAAATTCTGGTTTGTAGCTGATCTCTTCTAAATTAATCAACTGTTTTAAAATCAAATTGTGTATATCGAAATGTATTTATGAAATGCATATTCATCATTGCCGTGAAATCGGA
Source organism: Pinctada imbricata (assembly GCA_033119305.1). Taxonomy (NCBI): domain Eukaryota; kingdom Metazoa; phylum Mollusca; class Bivalvia; order Pterioida; family Pteriidae; genus Pinctada; species Pinctada imbricata. The sequence continues at coordinate 27,351,111 of VSWD01000004.1, forward strand.
ATTTGAAAAACTCAACACTGCTTTTCTCGAGTCGGACTCGGACTACCAATTTTAGTGTGCGCCCGATCTGTTGGCGTGAAGGTGTATCGAAATACCCAACTCAAAATTTCGATGCTCATATCTTTTCAACAGTAAGAGATAGGAAAAATCAGAAAGACTAAATAAGACAGATATATGGATAAAAAATAATAATATTGAAATTTTTAGGAAACTTCATAAGCTTAATTTTTGTTTACTATTATAAGCAAAAAAGTGTCTTCCTCCTATGAACTTCTGAATTTGGAAATATGAAGGACGGTGAAGGACGTCATTGTAATAAATCGTTACAGTGTGCATCTAGCATTTCATATCTTGCGTGGCTGTCGACTTTCAAAAAGAATGGAAATTGTAGATAGCAAAATACGAGATATTTAAGCTTACAAATAGCAAAACATGAAATTTTCGGTCCTTTTGAGTAATTCGACGCTCCCGTCAAATATTTGAATCTACTAAAAAACATGATAAAAAAAATAACAGAGACCAAAAATAAAAAAGACCAATCTAGCTTTTACTCTAAACGTAACGTTGGAGAACTTTCATTGTCCTAGCTTACAGGGTTCTTGAGAAATCGCTGATCCAATTTTCCACGGTTACGAAAACAATAGGTCTTCCGACGGAAGTCGGAAGACCTAATAATGTTGCCGCAACTTCTCGACTTTAGACTGAATAACTGATTGGTACTTCTTCGATGTTTATTGCATAGAAAATTTCCCAGGAATGCCATTCAAATAGTAAGATATCTTTACCAGAGGAAACATGACGAGTGTGTCGGAACACTTCCGTATTATTTCGCTTGTTACATTGTTTGGATTGAGGATCACTCGCGGGGGTTTAATGCCCGAAACGTGCATGTCTGGTCCATGCTGCAAATTTATCTGTTCTTTGGATGCTGCTATTGAATATGAAGCTGTTTAACATTGCTAGCAAGAAGGAGATTCTTTTCTTCTCCAGTTCTGCTCGTACCCTGTGAGACACCCTATGTGAGACACATAAATTGTCTCAAAGGCTCCAATTTACCCATGATAAAGAGAATATTATTGTGACGTCACAGTAACGTCGTCAGAAAACATGGAATTATATTGCATGAAACGTTGTTTGAATTCCCCTTTTTTTCTTATGTTTCATGGAAGAAGAAATAGATTCCATCACTTTCTACAGAGTCAGACATAAAAATGTACACTCTGGACGAAAATTTTTCATCTTTTCCCTCCTTCCGCTACCCTCAACCCTGGAAAAGACGAAACTTCCGTCAATCGTATACATTTTTAAGTCTCACTCGGTAAATCGTGATAGAACCTATTAATCTCTCGGGGACATTATTGACTCATGTTTATTTCGGATTCACTTTGGTTTCTTTGCAAATTGTTTGCTGTTTTAAATTGGTTTTGAATATTTCATTGTTTTTTAAGCCGTTTGTCATTTTCGAGTTCTGAATAGACCATTTTCCGATTTTGTTAGAAATCTCAATGTCCGAGTCGACATCTTTTTGGCGTTGTTTTTGATTATGACATCTGTGTTGAGAGACGCAATCTCATTGAGACGTAACAATGATAAAGTGCGCCAAAGTTGCTTACCTTGGACATTTTTCTTCATTTTGTCAGCCATTATGAATTTCGGCGAGTGGTCTATTGGGTATTGTGTTTGGCTTTCATATGGCTGCGTATAAAACATTACGTCTTCATAAACATCGACGGCGGGTGCGGCTAGCCAACAGGGGATGCTTACTCCTTCCGTGCACCTGGTTCCACCTCTGGTTTGCTAGGGGTCCGTCGATGTTTAATTTTGCGCTCTATTTTGAGTGCTGTTGAGATTATCGTCAGGGTCTTCTTTAACTCATTCAAATAGCATCATTTAATAACAGATATATTTGCAGCACGGACAGGACATGGGCCAGACCAAACAGATCATTCCCAACTTTTGCATTCTAAATGATTTTGACAATGTTTGCATCATTGACCTTCTACATATTACAGAAAAATAAAATCTTAGAAAATGAAAGAATAGGAGGAAATATACATCACGGACAAACACAAACGCTTGACTCGCGAAAACAAACGAACATATAGACAGGGACAACCAGATACATCCTGTGTTTAATAATACGGAAGTGTTTCAACTCTATACCTTCATGAGGAAAATTCCAAACCAATTTTTCCTGCACCAGACACGTGTTTCGAATATTAAATTCTCATCAGTGATGCTTCAAACGGAGCCACCAAAATTCATTTCAGTAGCGCCCTCTTTAATAATATTTTGAATTAAAGTGATATTAGAACATATGAGATAATACTTTTACCTAAAACTTTCTCTAAAAATAAACCATAATACGCCAAAAATAGTTTTCAGCTCTTACCGCACACATACGTAAATCAGTTTTGAAGTTGCTATTTTTAGCCATTTACAGAAACCCTGATTCTATAAATGATCACTTCCGGTAAATATGATGGAGAGACTTATGACGTAGAAAGTTGTACATGAAAGACGAAAGTAGTGTAAACAATGCAATGTACCGTTGAGGTATTGAAGCTGAGTTCGCATTTAATTTGTTCAGTTTCACATCTTTTGATAATTTCTTGATCATGTCGAGTATTAATATGCAAATGTTTAATGTTAGTAATTTTCATGCGACCAAGCATCTGTCCGTGAGAAAAAAAAGGGGGGGGGGGAGGGTCTTGAGATGGACGATTTCGCACATGATGTCACACCATATTTTCTGTCTGTCCTATTTCATTATCTGTTCTATACACGCACGATTTGAAACTATGGTTGAATATACAGCCCGACCTGTTTCAAACGCAGAAAAGGGGGGGGGGGGTTCACTTGGAATGCGTGCGACTGGAGTTTCAGACCGGGAGGCCCCCTGCCCATCCTTTTATTGAGCTTAGTGAACAACATAGTATTACCTATATTCATATTGTCATATACATTCACTTAAATGACAAATGACAAAAGGAGATATCTTTGGCATAGACGGATTCAGGAATCTAAAATAGGGAGGGCGGATCACAGTGAACATTGAAAACAATCTTTCGGAGAAGTGTAGGAAGGGGGTGAGGGGTCTAATGACAAAAACAAAATGTTATCAATTTATTTTTACATATATTTTTTTGAATTCATCTTCATAAATAATTATTTCAAAATTCACCTGCATTCCCTGCAAATGATATAGGGTAGACCTTATTTCACGAGCTCCCCAGTGGGTAAAACACTCAGTAAATTTTAATATTATTCTGTGGCTCCAAGTCGATGTCACGGATTCTATTTTAATTAAAATAAGGATCAAATTTTATTCTATCAATATATATGGTCACAATTTTAGGGATTAACAACGAAAAACGATTCGACAATATTCTTTTTTTTTTTCTAAATCATTAAGTTATGGTCACAGTTAGCGGTTTTTAATGGAATAACATAATAATAAAAGAACGAAGCAATAAATTTATACTGATCTGAAAATACGTTTTCATGAGAGGCAATTGATGATAGAAAAGATTGGATGATCTCTCTCTCTCTCTCTCTCTCTCTCTCTCTCTCTCTCTCTCTCTCTCTCTCAACGACTCAAAACGGACAAATGTGCGTGTGTGTGGGGGGGGGGGGGTTACCCCGCAAACCACGATCTAATATTCGGCAAGTGCTAGATCCATAAATCCATTTGTAGATTAAGAATCTATCAAAAATATTGGCCAGTACGATTATTTTTTTTAATCAGAATAAAAATTATGTCAAACTTCTGTCCTGAATCTACAGGTGATCGCCAGCCATGAGCATGTTTAGAAATGGTGCGCCCTTTATTTATTTATTTCATTTATTTATTTATTTATTTTTTGCTCAATAAATAAAAAAAACTATGTTATAGATATTGATTGTTTTATTCTTGAAACGGTAATCACATGCGTATACACATGTGCTAGTGGTGTAACTACAGGAAATCAATTTCATGGGGATTCCCCTCCGTTTTGACTGGTTAACCGTACTGAATAAAAGGTGTCACATCATTGGTCAAAAATGTTGGAAATGTATTTATAGCATATTGAATCAATAAAATGTGACCAGTAGTCGTGATAAATTTAACTTTGAACTTGATCTTGTCTTTTATGCAATCTACAGATCGATTTGAAAATACGTAAAAATTGGAAATTTTTCGATGAGGACGGAGGGGTCCTGTAAAAAAAGTGAAATTTGCGAAAAAATGACATGCATGACCCCCCTTTTTCTTTTCATTTTTATGCGAGCCAAAGATGTCGCAAGCGAAAAAACCCAACTTTACAAACTTCCAGGCATTTTAAGTCAGTCAAATCGAGCTAATTCGTTAATCATACAAAGAAGGTTTTTATTTCCTGTAGTTACCCCTAGTACAGGCAATCACTTTGTCGTGTACAACTTGTGACGTCATTTACTGAGACCGACGAAGAATACAGTCGATCCCGAAAATTTATTGGGTAAATTGACAAAAATGTCGATTTCCTCTAAAACCAGGATTTTTTTTTCTGTGGTTACAGGATGAAAAATTTCATTTTTAAAGAGCTAATGCTATATACTATTTTCACAGATGTTCTAATATCACTTTAAGATTTGTATATTTTCTTTACAAAGAGTGCGCGGCTCCAAATTTCCTGTAGGGTCGATTCAGTAGCATATCCAGTCAAAATAGCATAGGAGGGATGGTGCTAAGATGTTAACCTCCTTTAATTTATGTGATAATTTCGAATGGAATGACGAGTAATAACACTGTTCAAAACAAAGGAGCAATTTTAACGTTGTATTTGAACTGTGCAAAGGATGAAATATTATTTTTTTTTAAATTTAAACTTCATTTATTTTACAACGTTTAACAAACAAGTTTCACAACTTATATAAATGTCTCACGTTGGCTCAGACGTTGGCGTGAGGTGATCCAAGGAGCAGGAGGAAACCGGAGTACCCGAAAAAACTCCTGCAGAGGCCTGGTTGGGGAACCATCTACCCTACTACGTAAAACCCTTCGAAGAATATGGGATTCGCACCCGGGACTTTAGAGGTGAGAAGCGAGCGCGCTACCACTGCGCTAACCCGGCCATATTATGTGTAATCAGCAAGGCTGTCTAATCGTGTCTAATCACGTGTAACGTTACATCTGTTCCATGACCATATTATATGTCTAAAAGTATTTTTGTTCATTACATGTACATAGAATAAGCAACTGCAATAATCTGCGATTATCCGATTTTTTCGTTGGCATTTTTATCTCCTCTAACATGTCTAAGAATGTTTGATATTCATATGAGTTATTTTTTGCATTTTTCTGAAACACATACAATTGATACATTTAATGGAAAAGAAGATGGACAATGGTTTCGGGATGACTGCTATTTCTTCATTAAGACTTTTGCATCATACTTATATTTAATTCATGATGTCTGATTAAATATAGAAATGACTTAAGCTCGCACATCTCACTTCTTTAGCAGAAATAGACAGAGTAAACAGATTACGGGCGTCAACGTAAAATTGTTGTACTTTATCTATGACATGAATAATTCATAAACAATATTTCTATAATGTGTAGTAGAGGATTGCTATTTCCGACGGAAATCATACGTAATCTTATTAGGGTTATATTTACGCTGAAATGAACCTGTAGAGTATAATTTCCATCAAATCACCAGGAATACAAAAGGAAGGAAGAGATTTCCTAGGACTTGATGATGAATGTCTACTTTACCGAAGTAACTCTGACGTTTTACAGAAGGAATGTCGCGGTGCTACCGGATGCGCTCTTTTTAGTTAAAATCTTATTTCAAAATTAAGAATCATCTTAGGTTGGAAAGCTTTTAGATTACATCCTCTAAATATTTAATCTTAAGGTATTTTCTTCTTAGTAGAACGTTTGCATAGAAAGTACAAAATTACAGTCAATAATTGCAGATGTTTTACTTTAAGGAAATTATATGCGACATCAGTGATATCCCTTATTTTGAAAATACTCATATCCCTAATAAAATAAGTGATTTCAATATTTGAATTATTGATATCAATATTTGAATTAGTGATATCAATAATTCTTTCAAAATTAGAGATATCTCTAATTCGAATAATTGATATTTCTAGTTCTGAAGAATAATTCAAATCACTTCTTACAAAGAAAGTCAATGGCCCGGGATCGAAAACCGAAATAGAATTAGTGATATCTGTGATTCTATGAATTAATGATATCACGAATATTGAAATGCTGATATCACTATTCTAAAGGGATGATGTCCCTGAAAATTAATTAATTTTACAAAATTTTCGAATACAAAATCTTTCTTTTCATATGAAGGTATACATTCTCATTTCGAATTCAAATTTTCAGGCGAATCTAACGCATACATTCGCAGGTATAGACCTTTAAAAACGCAATTTTGAATTTGCGGTGCGCAGCTCTAATTCATTTCATTGGCGCCACCTACAATGCATTGAGTTTTTACAATAGAGGTATATGGAGATTTAATTATAAAAAAATTGACAATATTAGGGTCGTTTCTGCATATTTTCAGCTAAAACTTTTTATGGCTTCTTTTTTCCTCTATCTGGACTCTTTCGAATAAATTTTACATTTTCAATAAAATTTATTTTCAGGGCCACTGTATCTAGATAAAGATATCACTATTTTGAATAAAGATATCACTATATTAAATAAAGATATCACTATTTTAGATCACTATTTGAAAATAAATAGCGGTATTACAAGCACGAGATCCTATAATTACTAACCGTTCCTGTGGAAAATCTAATGATTTTGCCTTGCCTTCTCGACTATGAGACTGAATAACTGATGGGTACTTCTGTAATGTTTAATTTGACAAGAGATATTACTAATTGATATATCTATTTAAAAGTGATATTGCTAATTTTATTACAGATATCTCCAATTCTATAAGTGATATCACTGTCAAAATTAGTGATATCTCTATTTTTCAATAAGTATTGAAATTGGTGATATCTCTATTCAATTAGTGACATCACTAATTCTAATCAGTATATTAAATTAGTGATATCAATGTTAAAATTAGCTATATTAAAAGCGGCTGCCCATAGAGATAATGTAGACGTTTTTCATATGCAAATTGCAGTTTTATTTGCATCCAATTATTTTGACCCAATTTCTTTCTTTTGTATGAATTATTCATATTACATAACACGTCTTAAGTTACTTTCTACTTCAAAATGTTCATTATCTACGAATCATATGTGTATATCAGGGAGTATCGATGAGAGTAATATTATGGAAATAACAGCGCAGTTATTTTATAAGACTCGCTGCAGCGTAAAATAACTAATTTGGAATGCATGGTTTTCGTAATAAGCCTTTTTGCACTATATCTCATAGATATTTGAATTCTTCAAAGATTGCAAATTTCTCTATCGCCTATATTAATGCAGCTAGCCGATTTAAAAGCAAATAATATGTGTACTCAAATATTAAATTTTATTTATCTAACAGAATAATCCTTCACGTTCTTTTTGCCTTATCTTTCCGAATGATGAGAAAAAAAAACAGTTTTATAAAATGTACATATTGTGTAATTTAATTCTTTTTTACCTCTTTAGTTCTAAAACTGTTGTTTTATTTGTCTTGGTGATAATTATATATTTATCACTAACGACTTTATTTCTAAGGATTCCGACTATTCCGTCGGAATTCTTTGTTATTTCTTTTTCTTTTTTCTTTCTCATTTTCTTTGGTAGGAGAAGAGGATCGACTGGCCTCATCATGGCGTGTTGTTGGGCTCTGTGTCGGGAGGAGGGCAGCGGAGAATACGCAAAGATAAAGGATAGTCCGTGTTAGAATTGCTTATCCCTCCCTTCCAATAACCGACAGAACCCAATTTGATCGGTACATTCCTTATGCAGTCCATGGAATTCCTATGCATGTATATATGCCGAAAATTCTAATGTAAGTTATGTTGTGAATGGAGAAGATACAAAGATTTTCAAAAGTTCTCTTGGATCACAAACATAATAAAAAGCTTCTCGTTACATATCTAATGAAACCTTAATAAGAATAAACATACTTCTACGAAAATCAGGGCGTATAAATGAAGAACCATAGAAATTATCAATTATCAGTCATACGGTTCGCACATAGTTAGTCCTTTGTGGTCAAGTGGTCGAAGGCGTGACCAAAAAACCAAGAACGTGAAAGTCGTTGGTTTGATTCCGCCTCGAGCTCTCTTGAAAGAGGTCTAAATTTTCATTTTGTTTCGTATTCTTTCAGTTGAAAGTAAGTCATATTTTCACATATTTCTTCTACTGAATTCTTTACTTAAATAATTCTTTTTAAAATCACAATGATATATTGAACGTATCAGAAGAGTTATACTTTGTATAATCAAAATTAATCTACATGTATCTATTTTGTGGAAAAAGTCTGTAATACCTTCAGACCAGCAATAATGTCTTAGTGCCGATCACTTGAATTTTATCAGACATTTTGCAATATTTATATGTTTTGAGCCTCGGATTTTTTTTTTTTTTTAATTGTTTTTTTTTTTTTTTTTTTTTTTTTTTTTTTTTTTTTTGATGTAGAAAGTTTTCTGCTGATAGATTACATATATCTCCGAAAAGGACGAACAATCACTTCTGAAACAGTTACGGGATAATATTAAGTTAAGCTCCACGGAAAGCTCACATACATGTAGTTACAGGTGCCATGGCTGCCATTCATTATTGTGGCTTTGATGTGATTGAGCATCCGCCTTATTCACCTGATCTTGCTCCATCAGACTTTCCCTGTTGGCTACACAACCAATTGTGCCTCACATGAAATTCATATGAAATGAGCATCATGTAAATTCACATGAAAGTTCATGTAAAATTCACATGAAAGTTCATGTAAAATTCATATACATTTCACATAAGATTTATGTGAAAAATATTTCACATGAATTTCACATACATTTCCTTTACATGAATTTCACATGAATTTTTCTAAGTGACCTTCACAGGAAAATGAATTCACACAACATCCATGTAAAAATCTTCACATGAATTTCATATGAAAAATTCCATGTGAATTTCATGTTCGTGCTCATTTCACATAAATTTCATGTGAACTTTCCTGTAAAGTTCATGTAATTTCACATGAATTTGATATGAGGCACAATTGGCTGTGTAGCCGAACCCGCCGTCGATGTTTAACCACGAAACTGAAAACAATATATAAAATTCATGCACTGTCTGACGTCATGTCTATATAGAAAGTGCTATGGCGACTATGTCAGGGAAATATATTCAAACTCCTCGCGGGGAACATTTTTACGAGCTGAAAACATTTATTTCTGACACACTCTTTCAGTCCGACGATGACGTCATACTTGCAGTTGATGTCTTTTTGACCTGTCAAAATCAGGAGTTCTTTAAAAGTGACATCGAGGCCCTTAAACACCGGTGGCAAAAGTGTATAGATAATGAAGGGGATTATGTAGAAAAATAATGCAGAATGTCTGATCAAATTCAAATTCATAAATACGAGGCTCACAAGATATCAATCAGCTCTTGTAAAACTTCCCTTTAATACTAAGTTTTTTAACCAAAGGTCCTCAAAGCTACTACAATAAATGAATCTAAAACCGAATGTTCGTGGCGCCGCACAAATCGCCAATGTTTTGGATAGGCCAGCCCTCGCGCGTGTGCGATGCGACTCGTCAAAATGAGCAATTACAAAAGTACACATAAGATACAATACGGATCGATGAAATTCGGTGACAATGAGTTAAATGCAAGTCGGATTATATATAATGTGTCCTAAATTGTTTGCTACACTATATTTTTTACTGTTTGATATGATGTGTGAAAGAAGTATAAGATGTTTATTTCACGTCTCCTTGTTAAGAGTTATCATAGCCAACAAGATCGGTACAAATCACATGGTTCCTTGGAGTTCTCCTGCTCATTTTAGAATATAGCTGAAACTTTGAACGTCCGTATCTCTCGAGTCGGGGGAGAGGGGGTATCAGATTTGATACGTGGTACACTGACAAATTACCATAATATGGATGTTTAACGTCTTCAGATTTAATTTTTACGTTCAAGAACAGATAAATTTGCAGCATGGACCAGATATGCACGTTTCGTGTACTTAACCGTCGTCAGTGAACCTTAATCTAAACAATGTAATATGAACAGTGAAGTTATTATGTCCAAAAATGTACCGAAAGACGTAGCAGGATCGGGTCCCTGTAAAGTGCGAAACGAAACGAAACGAAACGAAACAAATCGAAACGAAACAGATCGAAACGATACGAAACAGATCGAAACGAAACGAAGCAAAACAAAACGAAACGAAACAGATCGAAACGAAACGAAACAAAACATAAATCTTAAACAACTTGAGAAATATTGATTTAAATGCAGAGAACTAGCATGGATGTCAATGTCTGCATATATAATTGCCTTCAACCATGGGTTCTTGTGGCTGGAGGGTTTTTTAAAAGGTCAAAGTTGACGATTAAAACATAATATATACGGTATATAGCACCAGGGTTTTTTTTTTTTTTTTTTTTTTTTTTTTTTATTTTGGGGAAGGTGCCTGTGCCTGTCCTATTTGGGAAAATTTGCGACATTTTGCAGAAATTGGGAAAATTCTTATACAAATTCTCACCACACTATAACCATAAAGTATCATTTATTAACACTACAAATCCATTGTTTTGTTTGAACTTAACAAGGGATGAATGAAAAACTTAAATGCACTTAGAAATAGGACATTTTGTGCTGACTTCCAGGTTGTAAGTCTCCTTTTTTTCAGGTGATTTTTTCATAATTCCTCTTTGGGAAATTAAGAGTGATTTTTTGGGAAAAAGAGAGGAAATTTGGCATTGGGAAGGGGCCGAAATTCGGCCCCAAAACAAGGAAAAAAACCCTGAGCACAATGTCATTTTAAAGGACAAAACAAGAGTGAACGGTATGAATAACCTCGTCGTAGGCGGAAAAATATTATTTAGCAGGGAGGAGTCTAGTACAGAGGAAACGGAACTGTCCCGTTATTTGTATTTAAAAACTTTATCAGAAAAATGAGAACAAATCATGATGGGAAGGGGGGCGCACATTTCGTTTGAAAAAGGATAAGATTTTTTCCTGAAATGTGCCCCCCCCCCCAGTTTTATGATCTCATTACGGTGTCATAGCGTGGTTTTCTATCCCCTCCCCTTTATTCATCTTAAATACATGAATGGCATTTGACATTTACTTTTTTAATTGTCAAGTTTGACTCTTTCAAGAAACCCTATCGGCACTAGTTACAAATGTAGAACTCTTGGATTAAGGCAATATTACATGCTGATCTTGTCTTCAAATATTCGTTCTAGGCGATGTTTTGTTTCGTTTCGTTTCGATCTGTTTCGTTTCGTTTTGTTTCGCTTCGTTTCGATCTGTTACGTTTCGTTTCGATTTGTTTCGTTTCGTTTCGATTTGTTTCGTTTCGTTTCGATTGGTTTCGTTTCGTTTCGTTTTTGTTTCGTTTCGCACTTTACAGGGACCCAGCAGGATCGGTGGGATATGATGCTACAGGACCCACGTTTTCAAATTTCAAGAAATTTTGATAACAGAAATTTTCGAATACGTCGAAGAAACGATCAACCGTTGTTGATCGAACTTGGTTACATGTGCCCTCGGGGACCCCTGGTCCACCACAGTGACACTCACCAAGTGGTACAAATGTTAAACGTCTTTAAATTCAATAGCATCATTTAAGAACAGATAAATTTGCAACATGGACCAGACATGCACGTTTCGGGTACTTAACCCTCGTTGATGAATATGTAATACAAGTATCAAACTTTTAAGAACCTTGTCGCTATAAGTGGAGTCTATGACCAAAATAGCACTTTGCATGTCTGGTCCATGCTGTAAATTTATAAGGTCTTATATGATGCTATTGAATTTGAAGACGTTTAACATTTGAACTACTTGGTGAGTGTCACTGCTGGTGGACCAAGAGTCCCCGAGGGCACATGTAGCCAAGTTCGATCAACAGATCGTCTGTCTCTTTAACGCATTTGAAACTTTCTGTGACAAAAGTTCTTGAAATTTCTAAAAAAGTGTCCTGTAGCATCATATCCCATCCATTCTGCTACGTCTTTTGGTACATTTTTAGACATAATAATTTTCATACTTTTTGGTCATTTTACATTGTTTAGACTAAGCATCACTGACGAGGGTTTAGTACCCGAAACGTGCATGTCTGATCCATGCTGTAAATTTATCAGGTCTTAAATGATGCTATTTAATTTGAAGACGTTTAACCTTGGGGGATGGTGCTTTGATGTTTGTAATATTTTATATAATAAATGAATTAAATGACTAGTTTCCGAAACAGCAAAATAAAACATATGATGTCAAATTGATAAAGGGCCAAAACACAGCTTCTGTAGGCGCGACAGGATTGGAAAGAAGTAATTGTTACACTTAAAACATCCAGTCACGGGGAAGACGTTAAACTCCTCCAACGATAAACCTCAGAAACAATCGGCAGGTTTCGAGTAGAAATAATGAAACAAGTATAAAATCGTTTTTGTGCTTAATTAAAGCGACGACATCCACCATTATTTCATTCAACCCATAGTTAAGTAATACATATTACACAAAAAAACAAAACAACTTTAAATGCTTTGTTAATGCAAGAGTACTAACCATTAGTGAATGGCCGAAAAACTAAGTTGCTGGTTCTTATTTTCTTTCCTTCATAACAAAAGCATTTTAAGCCTCGATATCTCTGAAACTTTTCGAGATGATAAACAGACAAGTGGGAAGGTTATGCTGTGCAATCTAGATAAGTACAAACGGTGCTAGTTACTTATCGGATGACCGTACCTAGTTGACTTCGGTTGTCCAATGGTCTCGCAAGTAAAAGTGTAAATTTACCTTTTATTTCAAGCGGTCTGATGTCTTCTTCCTTGTTCATGATGTGTGCTTGTAAATTCGGTGGGGTTTTTTTTTGCATTCAGGTTTCCTTTTGTGTTTTGCCGCTGGTAATTCAACCGAGTTTGTTGTCCCACCTTTCACATGAGGTAAAATATAAAAATGATAGGATCTCCAACAAATCTCGGTTGCAGCACCTAAATCAAAACACCGAAACACCTGTATTAAGAGACGCAAAATGGACAATGAACATTAAAGAAGTACCTAACAATTATTCAGTCTCAATGTCGAGAAGGAAAGGCCAAATCGTGAGAATTCCAATCGGAACGGTTGCGAACCCCGGAATGAACAACATAATGATTCCGAAGTGAGACCAGGTGCCCGAGGAGAGTCAGCGTCTCCTGATTGCATGCAACATCCATCGCAACAGCTCCATGGAATCCTGTCACATTCGGTGATTGTCTCGATGTACATTTTGATGTACAGGTCAGGTAAGCATGTCTTGTTTGGTGACGACAGCCATTCAATCACAATGTAGAATGTCACTGATCATTCTGGAAAGGGGGATCTGATTTGCTTTTATAATATCCCCGCAGCGACCGAAGAACTTCCGCAATGATGATTTCAGCCGTTGTGTGATATAACCCTGAACAAGTAGCTTACTTGCAAGCTGTCTAACTCTAATGATGAAATCTTCATAATTGGAACATGCCCTGGTGTACCGTAACAGCTGAGAAGACGGAATGTTGCTACTCATGATAGGAAAGTTAGTTATATGAAGGTGAAATCGTCATGCTTGTCATACAGTGAGGTGTTCAAATGGCTGTTTGCGTCGAAGAAATAGAAGTATATCCAAGTGCGAAGCGGATCTGTCGTTTGTTGTTTCCTTGATCTCTTGTTCATGAGGATAGATTTCATGTAGATGGTCCTTAAATGTCGGATTATTGATGGTCAACACTTGATCTATGTATCTGAAGGTGAAATTGAACTGAGATGCAAGGTGCTTCCGCCCAGTCGAGAGTAAGGTCTGGATGAAGTCAGCTTCGTATGAATATAAATATAAGTCCGCAAGCAGTGGGGCGCAATTGGTACCTGTGGGGATTCCGACTATTTGTTGGAATACGATTCCTCCAAACACCACAAAAATGTTGTCAATCAGAAACTCAAGCATTCGGATGATATCGTATTCGGTATACTTTTTATTTGAATCAGAGTGTTCCTTCACGAATAAGTATCCTCTCACCCTATGGCGAGGTATTTGTATCTCCTATTACCAGTTTTTGAAAGAAAGGTGTTGCGAATAATACAAATATGACATCAAATCACTAAACACAAAAGACTGGATTGAAGTTTTGTCTGATGTCATTGATATGTCACTTCTTGTGGGTTTGCTCTATATCTTCGGAACAAAGGCGTGTGATGATTCTTACAAAAGTAAATTATGTCTATCTTTGATCCTTATTTTTGTTATTTTTGTTTATTATTTTTACTATGTCACATTAATAGACAGGTTGTGGCATTCCCAAAGTAATGCATTCTGTTGATTGAATCAGTTCGAATTTCAAAAGAAGCGTATACATGTAGTACTTTTTGTAAAATTTACAGAAAGTCTTATCTAGAAAGCGGAAACATTGACCTTAAAGTGATTTGGTAATTTATAAATTTGTACACTGAAAATCCAAAATATTGGCAAATGCTCTAGCACATCAGATGAGTTCAGATACATCAATACCATATGTCGGCAGCCCGGAATATCACCGTCAAGCCACGGAAAGTTTACTATGGCGAATCCCAAATTATGCCTTTATCTTACTTTAACCCATATGAACTTTGTTTGTTACATTTGGTTTGTTGAATATCAATTCTTGCGGATACGTTTGAAAGTATATTTTTTCAACACAGGGTTGCCAATAGTCAGAATATCATCCAAGAACCTAAAGTACCATTATAATGTTAAACGTATTCAAATTGAATAGCATCATTTTAGAACATATAAATTTGCAGCATGGACCAGACATGCACAACCTTCGTCAATGATCCTCAATCTAAACAATGTAATATTTTCAAAGAGTGTGAAAGTTAATATGTCCAAAAATGTACCAAAAGACATAGCAGGATGGGTAGGACATTTATTTAAATTCATCACGTTTTCTTCTAAATGCTCAACTTATTTATAGATAATTGTACCGAGTATTCTAATTTGGTTGATGTAATTATTTGAAAAAAAATACTGTAATTAATACAGAAAGAAAAATGTTGAGATCACAAATAGTATAAAATGCTGAAAGGGAAACTGGATTGATCAATTTATTGTTAACATATTGAACTAATTATATCCTTTAGGTATTTTCTTTGCAACAAAACACCTACTCAGATTGACTTGTTAATCCTGAGAACACTTGAGGATATATTTTCTCTAGTAAATAAGGACGCGTCTTTGATTTCTGAAATAGATATCCAACGATGAACTAAAAAGCGTCGATTATTTTTCAGGCTTCTTTTTTTTTTCAGTTATTTATCAGGCTTCTTATAAGAAAATATTTGGATATGGAGATATAAGTCATTGTAATCAATTATCAAAACATGGCGCGAATTTACTCCTGATTTCGAGAAATCTCTCTCTCCCTCTCTTCTGTTGTTTTTGAAAGAGTTAAGGTAAAAACGATTAAATTTTGATTATTTCTACAATACATCACCCTTCTTGTGCTGTGTATCTAATTTCATCGAATAGAGATTATCTCCAACAGGACGCATTACAAAACACACCGCAAACCACCGAGACAACCCAACTGAGAACACAGAGTAGATATACACAGCAAGAGACACAAAAGGGACAAAGAACTACGACAGCAAAAGACCATACATATAAACCAATGAGAGCAATGGGAATTCGGTGCCGACTTGAGACGGCAATCTGCAATGTTAGTAGTCAATTTAGCGTTTGTCTTGTATGTTGGTGCTTTTGGTGTGATTTCATGCATACGTCTACTTTAAGTACCCGAAACGTGCATGTCTGGTCCAAGATGCAAATGTATCTGTTCTTAAATGATGCTATTAAATTTGAAGACGTTATACATTTCTCTAGCCATGTGCTTGTGTCTTTAGTTAGCTTGGCAGAGTTATTAGTCGGTGAATAAGTAACTATTATAAATATTGAAATAACTTCTTTATAACTAACATCAAAGCTGCAAATGCATGTATTTTTCTTCAGTCGTTGAGATCCTTCTTACATCTTTCGGTGCAATTTATCATTTTGGTACATACTCCAGCTATATCACTGTTTTCATGTTTTCCTCTTATCAGCCTTAATCAATGAATGAAAAATAAAACACTAAACCGGAAATCGGAATCCACATTTCACAATTAAAATATTTACAATTCTTGAAAAATACAAATCAAAACTTTCTCGCGAGAAAAAATCGAACAAATCATAAATGTTAACATATGTGTATCAAAAATATGTCAGAGATATATTTCTAAGAGCGGCTTTATGTATGATGCATTTGAATATCCATTGACATACTTTTGTGGTAGATGTAACAGGCTATATAGCGCAGGTCAAAGTTTGATGGCGTTCACCGTTTTTGATTGACATTTGTTCAGACAGTCTAACTTGTTTTGTCGCTATATGGATTTAATGGTTTGTTTCTGAAAATTGAAAATGGATAAAATGGTATCCGCTTTATCTTGAAATCTGTACACAGACTTAACTTATGTCTATTTTGTGATGCATGTGGATTATATGGGATTTTTTGTCTATCTATCCACATAAAATGTTTTATTACATGTTTAAGTACATAATTTGAATCATTACAAAGATGCTTTTTGGTTTATGAAAGGGCATCGTTATAAAAAAAATGTGATTTTCGAACGCATTGAATGTTGTCTACCGTGATCTTTTAGTATATCTCCCAGCAATAAGTCAAACATAATTTCTTTATTTCAGAGTATGTTGCAAAGTCTTCATAGTTAAAATGTCGTTTTAAAATTTCGTACAATATTAATAATTTTTTCTTAGAACATTTTTTAAATTCTTAATTCTTTAGTACGAATGTGTATAATAAGAGTTTCGACATTCAGTATTTTTCTGACTTTGTGCATTTAATCTCCACAGACTGGTCAGTAATATGCACGAAATATAATTACGGTCGTATATCACGAGATACGCAAATGATATGTTCCAAGGAAAAACCTTTCGATTGAATAAAATTAATACTATCTAAATCTTCTGTGTATGAATTTATTTTAGGCCTATTATATGAGCATCATTATCAATTATATGATGGTCATCTATTCTGGTCAAGAATAAAGGTATATTCAGAGAACACTTGTGCAGAAAATTTTGTATCTGTTCATGCACCATATCATGGTGTGTGGTAAACATCGACAATTATCTTCTGCATTAGTATAGGTATATGATAGGCCTAAAACAAAATCATGTAAACATATATAGATAGTATTTACCTTTGTAAAATCGACAGAATTCCCGTGAAATATATCTTTCATGTATCACGTAATACGCAACTGTGATGATAAAGAAAGAGGTTTCTTCGACTCCTGAATCCAATTCTTGTATCCTTAGTGTACTTAAATGCATGACGCTCGATATCACATTTAAACATTCTTGCCAATGAGAAATTTGTTGCAAAGAATTTTTATTTTTTATACTCCAATTTGACTTTACAAACATTAATCAGATTTGCACCAAATCCCAATCAAACGTTCAAAAGTTGTTACATAAGATACCCATAAAGCCATTGAAAATTGCCGTCGCCAACGGTCTAAGTGAGTTTCCCTGGACGATAAGACATTCTTAGATTGATTAAGGAGTATTAGAGTGTCGGGTTATTTCGGAAATAAAATCACTCGCTTAGAATAGGAACGATTCAGATAATTGATATTGGTTTAATATTACATCACTGGTATGGGCTGTCGACTTTAATACCCTGTTAAAGAGGCGTGACATATTGCATATTGGTTTGCACCGCAAAGAGGTCAATCTTTCTGTCAATATACAAGCAAGGAGATCGGATCTTCGATAGGTTTGTCGGAAAACAACAACAAGTCAAATTTATGGCCGTCATTGTGTTCTTCTCATCGGTGTGAAGTGTATTTTGTTCACATTCTTCAACACATTCGAAAATTTTGTTAGCAAAATGTGGGTCCT
Source organism: Pinctada imbricata (assembly GCA_033119305.1). NCBI lineage: Eukaryota > Metazoa > Mollusca > Bivalvia > Pterioida > Pteriidae > Pinctada > Pinctada imbricata. The sequence continues at coordinate 27,369,196 of VSWD01000004.1, forward strand.
GTAACATCATATCCCACCCATCCTGCTACGTATTTCAGTACATTTTAGACATAAAACTTTGACACTCTTTGGTCATATTACATTGTTTAGACTGAGGATCACAGACGAGGGTTAATTACCCGAAACATGCATCTCTGGTCCATGCTGCAAATTCATCTGCTAAATGATTCTATTTAATTTGAAGACGTTTAACATTAATATAAACAATAATGGATATGCGCCATAGTGAAGAAAAATACATGAAACAATGTTTTTTTTATTTATTAGCGTATAAAGTTAAAACAATACACAACAGACAAAGTCCGTGAAATGCAGGGGAATAGAAATAATGTTAATCAAATATGTATTTTTTTTATGTTATTTGCCCTGTTTGTCCGAGCGAGCTTATGTACAAATTAAAAGATTTCCAAAATCTTTGGAAAGTAATGTTCTCAGAACAACTCTCTTTGGTGATGCGTAGACAGGCCCATCTGGAATCCCGTCATCATAATCAGTCATTATGCAACACGTAAAAATTGGATTGAGCGATCCAGATGACTACACCACTTGATATTTAAAAGTAGCAGATTGCCATTTTACGCCGTCAATGGCTACCCATGGGTTGTTTAATTTTTCTTGTCCATTTATGCCTCTTGTTGTTTATTCCCACTCTGTGTTTTCGAATTTTTGCGTTTCAGTTTTATTTCTGCAATCAAATCCTTTTGAAGATCCGATCTTTTCAATTGCTTTCCTTTGTTCCTGACCAAATTGAAGTTCATTTTCCTTTAATTAAACGTGAAAACACTGATGAATCTCGTCCGAAATCATAAACGCGATATATTGCAAACATTTACTGCTGCAGACACTGAAAATTATATCTATTGACATTATCGTATTGTCTCTTTTTGATTTATAAACTGTTTTCTTTTCAATTCGTCGATGAAGGATAAATCTGAAAAGGCACGAGACGTTATTACTACCTTAAAACTAATTTGAGAAAGTCAATTAAAAAATTCGAATTTCAAATAACGGACAATTCCGGAGTGATCATTTTTCAGTTCTTTTGTTTGACACCCGTCTGACCAGCAATGGTTATTATAATGGTAAATATTTTACTGGAATCGAAGTTGTATAAACATTGATGCTTAGATATGCTGAGTAAAGAATAGAAAAACTAGAAATCTGATAAGTCACACCTTAAGGAAAAAAGTATGTCACGTTCTCTGTGTTGAATACGAAGAAGGAACAAGGCAAACCCTCAGTCATAAACATAAACCATCTTTAAGAGAGAAAATCACTGACCATCGAGCATTGAATGGAAACTTCAAAATTTTGATTTTCCTTTTTTCACCTTTTTGCAATCATTTTGATGCTCCTTGACCATTTATAGCAATAAAAAGGTTTTTAATTTTTTTTCAAAGAATATTTAACTGTGTTTTAGTTGTTACCATGGAAACCTGTCAGTGAGACAAAAAATTCTATAAATTTGTAAGATTTCCAACGTATTTTTTTAAAGTTTCCAACTGCTCAATTAAATTCAATTTAGTATCAAACAAATGTCTCATGTATAGTGTTAAAGAAAAATTGAATAACATACATTAAATTGTAGTGACTCCGTTGCTATGGTAACCTGAATTAGGCCTATTTTTTCAATTTTGAAAACTTGAAATTATGTCTCTAAAAAATAATTCATTATTTCAAATCTGCAACAGTCAGGGTATATAATACAGATTGCGTGTGATTAACCAATCATAGCTTTATTATAATCATGAAAAAAATCGGGAAGCCTTTTTTAGGAAACTCGGAAAAAATGTTTAAAAAGTCCCTTTTTTCAGTAAAATTCAAAATTTATTATTTTCAATATCAAGTAATTTTAAATAACTTTTCTTATTTACAAATGAATTTTCCCTGTTATTTTGTATAAATAGACTAAGGGAGACATATTTCTATGTAATATGGGAAATTCCTCCATAGCAACCGATTTTATTCCATAGCAACCATTTTCAATAATTAGATTTAATTATTCATGACATGATTTGTACTTGTTATGTATATGATTTTTGTTTGGCTCATATGAGGATATTTTCTTTTGTTGCAAATATTTCATCTTTTATCCAAAATTTCACAGAAATTGCCCATTTTACCTAGCAACGAGATATACACCTTAGTTACCATACCTTTCAGTTCTGTAGATGCATAATACCGGCTTATCTTATATTACCAAGTATGGATATTTATTCCATACTAATGTGTTGAAAGTCTTACAATAATACGCAAATTACAAAACATGAGAAATTCTATACATAAGATATGATAAATCCTCCATAGCAACCAATTTTATTCCATAACAACCATTTTCATGAATTAAATTTATCATTTTATTACTGGCTTTTATCTAGTTATGTGTGCAATTTTTTTATTTGGCTCATTAAAGGATAGTTTCTTGTGTTGCAAATAATGTATTTATTATCAAAAAGCTAATTGAAATGTCCCATTTTACCTAGCAACGAGATGTACACTTTAGTTATCATACCTCTCAGTTCAGAAGATGCACGATACCAGTTTATTTATATTCCCTCGTATGGATATCTATTGTATACTCATTTATGGAAAGACTTACAGTGATATGCAGAAACATGAGAAATTATATATATAAGATGTGAAAAATCCTTCATAAAAACCAAATGTATTCCATAGCAACCATCTCCAATAATTGAAATTAACTATTCATGACGGGGCTTTATCTAGTTATATGTGCGATTTTTAAGATGGAGCTTATCTTTTATCTAAAATGTCACAGAAATTGCCCATTTTACCAAGCAACGAAATATACACCAAAGTTACCATACCTTTCAGCTCCATAGATGCATGATACCGATTTATTTCATATTACCAAATATGGAATTTTACTCCATAATTGGCAGATTACAAAATTCTCCATTGTAACTTACTTTTTACCTTAGCAACCATTTTACGTTTTTCTGCTAAGCACCATCAGATGGTATTTTCAAATGTAAAGTGTTTCCTTTTTGTAAAATTATGTTTACTATTGCATGTATTGTATGAAGAATGGAATTAAGAGATATCATTGTAAAGTAATAATTCATCTACCTTGATGATTAATAGGAAATGACAGGTCTGTGCCACAAGCCCCTCACATGTTAATGGGAAATATAGGCCTTCCTCTCCTAAAGGTGAGGGACCGATCGATATCTTTAATCGAAATAGTGTCAGATATAAGATGGTCCGGGGATCACTTAAGCATACCCTCCTCCTCTTCAGGATATGCTTCAGTGAACTCCATGACGAGCCTTACTGGCTCGTTAAGTAAGGCTCGTCAGAAGCTCCAATCGAAATTGTGCCATCAAGGCTGTATACAAATATTTTAAACATTTCCAATCTGTGACCTTGACCTTGAAATCATTGGTAATCTTACACAAGTAATAAGCAATAAGTGTATGAAGTCTGGTGAAGACCCATTCAAAAATGTACCCTCTACGCAGTATACAAAGCTTGAAACATTAGTAGTCTGTGACCTTGACCTTTCACCTTGAAAATTAATTGGGTTCTTTCTACGTCCTAAGTATGTATGGAGTTTGGTGAAGATCCAATCAAAACTGCAACCTTTGGGCTGTATACAAGGATTTTAATATGGATTCTCTGTAAAAACCTTTAAAAAATCTGAAATGTTTGGCCACATGTTTCAGATTTTGGATATTTTATGTGTACAAGGTGTATATGATGTCCTCAGAACGAAATGACCTTCTATTTTTTTCTCTGGCGTTCCGTTGCAATGTTAACCAAGGTTTTGTATAAAAAAACCCTTTAAATAAGGCAATATAAGCATCCCTTTACCATGGAAACGAATGTTAAATGTATATGCAATTTTCTGACCAGATTATTTAAACCCTCTTAAGTTAATATAATTTGATTATTCAATGCGACTTCTTAATGTAGGCCATATAAACTTCAATTTCAAGAAAATTGCTTATTCAAAATGTGCCATTTTAGGCCTTCGAAATGTGCCATTTTAGGCCAAGTTAGACCTGATTTTACCTATATTTCACTTAATTTTGACATGAGTAGTAATGCAGTTGCACAAGATTAGAATTACAGTTGCCTATTTTCTGAATAGAACTACCCTAGGACTTCATGGGAATCGGAGGAAAGGGGTAGGGCCACGAGACCCCTAAATCGGCCCTTGATTTTTCTCTTAAAATAAATTTCATGGGGAATACTTGATATCTCTCATGAAAATACACGAATGTTTACCGCTTTTCGTGAAAAGAATAATATCACCAAACAATGTGTCATTTAACTGTAATGACATCATGAAGTGACGTCATTTTGACGTTATTGACAAAATATGGCGAAAATTGCTGGGAATTTTGTCTTTTGTCATAGAATGCAATGTGGCCGCATGCGTTAACTGAGATAAAACGTTTATGACAAAAGGATATAATGATTATCTTTCACATATAAATTTTCCATCATAGTTTATGCATGCGGCCATTGCTAATTTAATAGAAATATTGAGTTTATGCATCAATTTCGCCGAATATGACCTATTTTGGTGTTTTCAAAGGGCTAAAAGGTGTTGATAAAAGCAATGTTTACAAAAAGTAGATTCGTGATTCAGTAGAGAACGTTTCAAAATGTCAAATAACAGTTAAAAATTCTATGAAGTACAATGTTCAAAATTTATCAAAATTAGGGCCAATATCGGGCTTCGTGGCCCTACCCCTTTATGTAGAATGAGATTTTTCTGGTTTTTGTTTTTGTTTTTGTTTTTGTTTTTGTTTTTTTTTTTGCCTTTGAAATAGGTTACTAAGGTAACATTTGGTACGAATTCATAAGTAAAAAGCTAATTTCTAAAGATATATCCCTGCTACTATTACAAATCTTGGTATGTAGATGTATTAAAGATAATTGATACTAACACGACCTTGAGAAAATGTCAAGGTCATGTGATCAATTTTCAAGGTCATTGAAATATATTTGCTACTTTCAGACCAAATGTTGTGACTTTTCACTAAAAAAGACATGATTAACAGTAAACGGTATGGAACAATCAATAAGGGGTTAAAGTATGATAACTGCATTATTTGTTGGGATGAGTATCAAAATTATCGAATACCATTGAAGACCCAAATAAATGCCACATATTTTATGAGAAAAATCTAGAAAATCTCAATTTTAAGCTCTTATTGAAAGTAGGTCATACATAGAAGTGAAATATGATTTAACAAAACTGTGATGAATTTTACTTCTTTTAATAGATTGTTCAACTGTCAATATTCAAAATCAAAATATCTAATGAAACAAGCTAGAGAAATCAATTCAACATAATTGGAAGTCCTGTTTTTGTGTAAATTTGGACAGATGACCTTGAAGTAATTAATATATCAAGTGATAATGATAAACGCAATTTGTATATAGGTATCCTATTTCATAATCATAGGACTCCAAAATGGGGAAAAACAATGTTTTTAAATGTGTTAAAATTTGCGGTACACCGAAATATTGATTCCAAGTTCCTATAGCAATGGTTTTTGATTAGTATTCATGACAAAATGGTGAGATTCTCCCTAAATTTTATTTCTTGAATTTTTTCAGCAATGGACATTCATTTTGACAAGGTGACATCGAATACCCATATGATGTGCCAAAATATGGTTTTCAACCTTCAAAATAGTCAAAAACAGGCATAAAATGACCCTAAAATAGATCTTATTTTTGACATGGTTTCCATGACAATAGAATGCCACAATATGTCTTATTTCTCATATATCTGATGGTGTCAAATAGATAGACCCCATTGCCATGGTAACCATGGTTCAAATACAATAATATAGTTTGTTTTCATTGTTTTTAGATTAAGTTTGATAATTACAGAAATTTTCATTAAAATCCTTGACATGCTGTGGCCAGCTGTTTTAGGTTTTTACAGGGAATCCCTACTAAATATTTACAACCTGTGACCTTGACCTTTGACCTAAAACCTTGAAAATGAATAGGGTATTTTCCTCTTGCCGTAAGTAATAATTGTATGAAGTTGAATACATTTCGAATGAAAAATGCAATCTTTAGGCTGTATACAAAGATTTTGAACATTTCCAATCTGTGACCTTGACTTTTGACCTTGAAAATCTTAAACTTCAACAGTGTTTTCAATGTTTATTTTCTGCAGCAATTTAATTATCTTAAAAAGGTTATCGATCTTCGTACTTAATATCAGTTATTCTTGATCTTTATTCCCAGACATATCAGCTTTTGGTTTATAAATTAAGTCATTATAGCCTTTTGTTTTACACTCTAATCCGTTGCTAAGGACATATAAAATACTGATCAGGAGGACAGGGGGGTTAATTTGCATCTTTCTTGAAGTCTTTTAAAACGTTTATGGCACAATTTGGCTAAAAGAGATTTAAGATTGTTAGGAATATGGTTACATCGCATCTAATTCAAGAAACAACAACGGTTGCTATGGGATATTCATGGTTGCTATGGATGCAATGAATGGTTGCTATGCAGTGCGTAGGTTGTGTGTCACTGTTTCACTCTAAAAGGCATAAAACTAAAACACAATCTAAATATTTTTTCCCGAAATCTCTGTTAATCTATTATTTTAAGGAGTTGCTATGGAATAAATGGTTGCTATGGAAACAAAAAAATATATAAAAGGATTCAATTATTTCATTCAACGCCAAAGCAACATTTATAGATTGATTTTACGGCAAAATGACGAATGATTCCAGTCAATACAGATGAAAAAGAGTAAGAAATCATTTTTGGTCGTTTAGTTTTTACACAAAATTAAGAAAGTTTAAGCTTTGTTTCCATAGCAACGGTTAGGAGGTTTCCCAATTTTATTTTTCATAAAACTCAATAAACTTTAGTACTATACTGATTCAGTTTATTTTTGTTTGTACCTGTTTGCAGATTTGAACTAGCTGACCCTAAAAAATGATGAAATTTAGTTGAGGCCTTTTATGAAAACTAGGTCAACTTCCGGTAACCATAGCAACATATTCAATATATGCAGAGGATTTTTTTAATAATCATTCTTAAAGGCCAAACCTCAAAGTATGATATCACATTTCAGAAATAATGGCATCTTTCATTTAAACTAAAGAAAACATAGTGTACATTTTGCTATTTTAGACATTTTGATATATATAAAATAGCGGTATCCATGGTAACAACTTTAAATGCCATAAAACTATGAAAAATTGACTAAATATCAATATCATGCACCGTTTTGTTTAAGAATCCTACATTTTCTTTCGATGAAATAAGAAAATTTGAAATGTAAATTTTTGCACTTTCCATGATTTTCATAGGGAATGCTCGATGGTATGTGATTTTCTCTCTTAAGGATGCTTTCTCCTGGCGAGCTGAACAGAAAACGTTCTAGACGACGGGAGATAACTCCTAATGTCGTAAAAGAAAGATGTACGACCTTTGTTTTTTCTGTTCACTGCATCAAATTCAATAGCATGGTTAAATGGAGTTGTTTGAGGATATATTTGTTATTTTCATAAGTATAAACATTTTATGTTATCTTTTTGCTTTAAAACAACCTTGTTCAAATAACATTACGTCACTGCGAGAATCTTTGACGTCACGCAGCAAAAATGACGTTCGTCTTCCCGCCATGAATAAAACAGATGAATAACGCTGCAGGAAAGGGATGTAATGTTTGATTACTTCTATTAAATAAGGCCCTTTCACATCAGCCTTACCGCAGCCATACGGTCTCTGCGATCCTGCACGCCGTACGGCTGCACCATAACTATTCGAGACCGCCGTAAGAATGCGGCACGAAATATTTTAAAAGAGTTCGTATTGTTAGATAACAGACTTTTTTGTGCGACTGTCGCATTGAAGACGTACGGGCATTTCACGGCCGACATGCGTCATAAGAGAGGAAGACTTTATAAAAGAAAAGATAAGGCACGCATTTTTCATCCAAAAAAAATCCGAATCTTGTAACCCCATGGACTGAAACAAAAATATTGATAATCCGGGGGGGGGGAGGCTCCGCAAATTAAAGGAAAAAAATGCTATGAAAGATAAAAATAAACTTGCACGGCGTACAGCGTACAGCGTCTTCCGAGAAACTAAACGTGTGTCATGGGGTGTGTGAGAGAGAGGGTATATTACATCTACATGTTCTTTAGACATATTTATCGATAACGTTGAATGTGGATTTAAACATTCAGAAACAGTCATACTTTTCCGATTGTCCTAGGTTATCGAATACATTCTGCGGTCGGAGAGTTCCCTCGTCTACATACGTATCCTTGTTCTTTATTTGCTGTTTACATTGTACATTAAACACAGGAAAGAACACAACAGACAAAGAAAAAAAAAAGAAAAAGAAAAATAGTCAGAAGACAGCGCCGCGCGCTGTGTATAGGTTTTTGTAGGAAAAGTGAAGGTTTATACAGTAGCGAGATATTGCCGGGTTTGTTAAAAATAGGTCAATCTCAAAGGTCAAGGTCACTACATCAAAAGTCAAGGTCCATAATAAAAGGTCTGTTAACGATTAATTTACGTGTGAAATATCTGTCAACATATTTATCAATTAATATGCAAAAAAAAAATGTTTCGGTGAGTTCAAGACGGGGGGGGGGGGGGAGGGGGGGGGGGGCTGACCCCCCCCCTTTCCCGTAGCTATGCAAAAAAAATATGTTTAATGTCAGATTATTAGAATGTATATAAATATTCACATGAAAGTACATGGAACAGCTATATAAAACCAAACATAATCAATAAAACCTGTACGTACTGTTGGCAATATGGTGTTTTTTCTATTTCCTGTATCATTTTGAAAGAAGGGGGGTAGGGTAGCAAAATGGGCCAAAACTTTTTCCCAATGCATAACTCCCCCTACTTTTTCTTTCATAAAAACATGCTATAAAGTCCCTAGATACACTATGTGAAGTTTTAAAAAAAGTTTGATGGAATTACGTTTTTTATCAGCATTTTAGTGCCAAAAATCTGTTCCGTACGTTATTTTAAAAATTGCCATATAAGGTAAGAATTTGCTAAAAATTTTATTCCGTTACATCTTATGTCATAAAAATTGTATTCAACAGTAGTAAAGTAATGTATTCTAATATATTTGAGTAATCCAATTCAACAATTCCGTAAGAATATATATATTTTAGATTTTATGAGTAATATTTCGCCAATTTTCAATTTTACCACAACATTCTGAGATGGTTGAAGATGGGTATATTTGATGGCAAATATCTGACATAAAGTCCATATCTTGGTATCCTTTTCTGTTTGTTTTATTACTTATCGGGTCAAGTACTATTGAAATATAATGGTAAGAAAAAAAGTTTGATGCTTTTGAATTCGAGATCTCAGAAGAAAGCATCCTTAATAATTACGCAATAATGGATATGCACAATAGTGAAGAAAAATACATCCAACGATGGGGTTTTTTTTATTTATTTATTAGCGAAAAAAAGTTAAAACAATACACAACCGACAAAGTCTGTGAAATTAAGGGGAATAGAAGTCATGTGAATCAAATATGTATTTTATTATGTTATTTACCCTGTTGGTCTGACCGAGCTTATGTACAAATTAACAAAGATTTCGAAAATCTTTGGAAAGTAATGTTCTCAGTACAACTCTCTTTGGTGATGCGTAGACAGGCCCATCTTGAATCCCGTCATCATCATAGTAATAATGTCGAAGCGTTCCAACTCTCTATCTTCTTGAAGAAAATTCTAAACCAATTTACATGCACCAGACACGTGTTTCGAATATTAAAATAAGTAATGATATAACACGTAAAATTGGAAATGAGCTATACTATTTATTTGTTACATAATTTTCTAAGTGAGTTTATGATTATTCCTACATGTACTCATTTCTTTGGAATATCGTAACGTATTATTTATCGTTCTGTCCATGAAAACTCAGTAACATTTTTCCTTTTTTTCCATTTCAGTGCTTAGGGATTCTTATAATACGTATCAAATACTTAAACATGTAAATTAATCCTATATTTTCATTAGTTTATAGTATAAGAGAGTGTTATTGCTGCTAATACACGTGTCATTTATATGTTACCTATGTATTTCATCAATATGAATAAGAATTACCAAAACTTTATGACATATCATTTAACAAAACACAGAAAAAGTAATAAATTTTGGCCGTGCTTTGCTTTCCTAAGTAGTCGGAAAACTTATTTTCCCTATAACGTTATAGAGCGTAGCATTTGACAAGCGACAAGACGTGCGTTTAATTCTATATAATACTAGAACTTTCATAACATCTCCGAAGAACGGTAATATCGTCATCCCCTTTTCAGGGTTTTGATCGATATATGAAAAAAGCTTGCAATTGGTGTCAGAGATGGGATTGCACATAAGGCTACTTAACTAGAAGTGCTTTTTACTATCTTAAGAAATGCAAATTATAAATGTTCAATGTCACGGGAACGTAAACATCTTTCACACCAGCTTCACTTTAATCAAGGAGGAGGCTGATCAATTGAACAATTATTTGCCCTTGTATGGATTTTCATCCATTTTCTTGTCAAAAGAAGCGACCTCATTTTACAAATTGGTCTCTTTCCATATTTGCGCTGTTTTTCGTCGAAAATACTGCATTGAATTTCGTTATGACGTTTATAGCAGCCATCACGTGCAATTGTAATCCTTAGTCGTTATACTTTTCTGACATACTTAGTTCTGGGGTATCTTATGGAGATTCCCTGCTTTCCTTTTTCCTCGGTGATTGTCGGTTTTATTGGTATTTTCTACGTTCTATTCTTTGTCGTCTGCAACGCAAGTGCGACATATCCGGTTCACTTTTTCAGGCGTCCGTCGTCTGTCTGATGTCACAATTTTACATATTCGGTTGTAACTTTCTCGATATATTTCCTTTCAAACTTATAATGTGACTCAGCATTAAAAATATTCAAGGTCACTTTCAAGTTCAAGGTCATGTACTTAAGGTCAAACTAGTTTGTTTAGTGAAAAAAGTTTTGAAAAAATAGGACGATCACTTATGAGGGTTAAGTACCCAAAACGTGCATGTCTGGTCCATGCTGCAAATTTATCTGTTCTTAATCATGTCGCAATCATGCAGACACGTGTTTTGAATATTAAATTCTCATCAGTGATGCTTTCAGCGGAGCCAACAAAAATAATTTCAGTAGCGCCCTCTTTTATTTTTTGAACTTAGATTTTTACATTTACATTTCAGAGAGTGCGCGGCTCAAGATTTCTTGGATGGTCGATTCAGTAGCATATCCAAATAAAATCTATGTGCAAAATAGCATTGGAGGGATGGTGCTAAGATGTTAAACTCCTTTATTCGATGATATTTATCGGTAAAATGGCTAGTTTCCGAAATAGCAAAACAAATATATATGATGTCACATTGATAAAAGGCCAAAACAAAGCTTCTTTCATGTGACAGAGCTGGAAAGAAGTAATTAATACACTTGACAAACATGAGGTCACGGGCAACGATTTTAACTGCTCCACACTGCAATGTGAAATACGTGTCTATATTAATAATGTCCAAGGGTTCCAACTGATGATGATGCTATTGAATTGAAGAGAGTAATATTTAAACTTTGTATGGTTCAAGAAATAGGTATGTTCTTTCATTTATGTTTTTATTCCACGTGTCGCATAGTTGTGAATGTTTAGTGAAAGCGAGAAGGGCTTGTGTTCCCTGATAATATACTTTCATATTTGTGGTTATAGCTAAAGTGATATGCACCATATTTGTGCGGAGATAATTAAGTATGTTTAGAAACAATACCAAATCATGCAGCTCAATGTTAATTTCACGGTCAACGTTGAACGTCTTACGATTGAATAGCATCATTTAAGAACAGATTGATTTCCAGCATGGACCAGACATTCACGTTTCGGGTACTTGATTCTAAACAAGGCAAAACGTTTCAGACACAGAAACACCTTTTTTGGACCTAAATATAACAATGATTAATGGAGAGATTCATACAAGTGTGCATGACAAAAGAGATGATAGTAAATTTCCCCTGGCTTGACGGTGACGTTCCTAGATTACCGTCCTATGGTATCTATGTTTCACAGCTCATCCGGTATACTAGAGCATGTACTGATGTTTTGGATTTTTATAGTAGAAATTTACAAATTACCAAGAAACTTTTGGGACAAGGTTTTCGCTTTCACAAACTAGTAAAGACTTTCTGGAAATTTTACAAAAATTATTGTCAACTGCTTCTGAAATTCGGACCAATACAGGCAACAGAGTATATTACTTTGGGTATTTCACAACCTGCATTTTATGGTGACATAATTAACAAGATAAGAAGGATTAAATGTTAAACGTCTTCAAATTCGATAGCATCATTTAACACTTGATAAATTTGCAGCATGGACCAGACATGCACGTTTCGGTTACTTTACCTTCGTCAGTGATCCTCAGTCTAAACAATGTAATATGACCAAAAGTGTGAAAATTATTAAGTCCAAAATGCACCGAAAGACAGAATTAATGGGATATGATGCTACAGGACCCTTGTTTTAGAAATTTCAAAAGATTTTGTAACAGAAAAATTTCAAATGCGTTGAAGAGACAGACAATCAACCAAAGTTGATCGAACTTGGCTACATGTGCCCTCGGGAACTCCTGGTCCACCAGCAGTGACACTCATCAAGTAGTTCAAACGTCTTCAAATTCGATAGCATCATTTAAAACCAGACATGCACGTTTCGGGTACTTAACCCTCGTCAGTGATCCTCAGTCCAAACAATGTAATATGACCAAAGATCGACAACATCACTATTGAAAATGCGTAAGAATCATCAAACGCCTTTTATACCGTGGATATGATCCTAATGTCACCAGACGGACACTAGGCTTGGTACTTGACCAATGTACAGTCTTGTCGCAGCGCATTCTTAAAACTTGCACTCTGACTGACTGTGACGACGAGACACCATGACGGGCCCTGTACAAACCTCTTTAGAGAAGACAGGGCCCCGACCACCTGTCCTCTCTGAATGTCATCGGACTCCTCGGGTGATAACATACATGAGCTCGCTACAGCCGGCAGAGCACGGACCGTATTACGTACGCCCTCTTTTGATATCCATTTACATATTCATCTGTGTTGCTTGGGCCACTGCGTTTTGTGTGTGGTCATCTGACAGTGAGGAGGTTGTTTTACACCACAATTTTACGTTCTTCGAAACCTCTTGGTGATCGGGAAAGTGGGAGGGTTGTGCGCACGTTATCAAGGACAACCACACCTTCTGCTATTTGCGTGGCAGATGGCCGTCCTAAGTCGGCCGTAGTCCTTTGTGTTTGATGTTTCTGTTATTTGCGTTGACTTTCCTTGTCCCTTCTGCGTCTCTTTCTGTGCTTGTCTGCTTTGTGTTTCGCATTGGGTGTTTTGGGGTTTTGCTGTGGGTGATGCAACCTGGTGTTGTTGGAGATCCCCTTCTTTGTTTTAAATGTCGTCAGTTATCCCTAATCTAAACAATGTAATAATGTAAACAAAATGTTTGAAAGTTATTGTGTCCAAAAATGTACAGAAAGACGTGGCAGAATAAGATGCTACAGGACTCACGTGTTAGAAATTTTGATAACAGAAATTTTCTGATGCGTTGAAGAAACGATGAACCGAAGTTGATCGAACCTGGCTCATGTGACGTAGGGACTTAAGGGTCAATAATGCCATGTTAGGTGGCATACCTGTTCTTAAAAAAGTGTTATTTTTATTATCTGTAAAGTTACGAGTTTTCGATGGTGTTCTACCTCGTTGAATACTCGTTGAGACGTGAATGTTCTTGCTGTTTCCTTTTATTTGTTGTTTTCAATGTTATCTCGCTTTTCTCGTCACATGCGCGTGTCTTCTGCAGTGATCACTTCATTGTTTGGGATATTTTCCTTTTCTTATTTTACAATACAATCATTATCCTTGAATTTTCAAGTACAATTAAGTACGTACGGCATGCAATATTTGTTCATATCTTCTCGTTTCAAGAAAAAGAATATTAACCAGGAAACTAAACAATGTATTAAGCTTAATTAATAATGAAAAGTCTTCAATAAACTAAACAAATAAATCTGTTACCGGATTTGTTTGAATGTAATAATGAAAAAAATATTTTCACATTCTCTACACCTGATAATACATTTCCCGAATATCTTTGATGACTTAAGTATATCTTTAGAACAGTATGACAGAAACTACTGTCGTTACTACTTTTCTCTTCATCTCACTCTTGAAATTGATAATGATTGTGTTCATGTACTGTTTCTGCCGAATATATACTCGAATTCCCGGTGACGACATGTAAGATCAGAAGACTCTTTCATGAAAAGCCTCAGGTTTTACAAGATTTTGAGACCCCTCGGTTGGAATCGATGTATCTTTCATAGAAGAACAAGTTTCTCTCAAATCTAAGGGCCAAAGTTAATAAATCTGATAGAAAAGAGACGAAATTTGAAAAATATAACGTTGATTTAATCGCAAAATTTTGCGATATTCCAATTCAGCGCCCCCGAAAATGGTTTATTCTGTAAGTATTAGGCTTTTCAAAATATTACGCAAAAATACATTGAAAAACTATCTTAAAATCGATGTTTTATTGCCACGTCACCGCTAGTTTTTTTCCTTTGCGGGCTGAAATCATGACGTTAAAATAGCGTAAACAATCGAAACAATAGCGTCACGTGATATGAGATACAGCTGCCACGTCTTATGTGATACAGATGTCGCTAACAAAGCTGTATGTCATGGTCCTATTCTGTAACACAAGCTCGGGTATGAGAGAAGCCCTTAGAAAGGATTTATGATATTGAATAAGAAATGCGAAAGTCATTCTTTATAAATGTAAAGTACGAAGAATTAATTGAATGTAGGAAATTGTATAGGAATAATAGATGATTGTTACGAAGAGCCTGTTTTCTATTCTTTACATAGCAGATTTCAACATCAATTTTTATACGACTTTGATTCCAGTAAAAGATTTACCATTGTAATAATCATTGCTGGTCAGACGGATGTCAAACAAAAGACCTGAAAGCTTATCACTTCTGAATTGTCTGTTATATGAAATTTGATTTTTATTGGTTTTCTCAAATTATGTAAAAGTAGTAATAACGTCTCGTGCCTTTTCAGATTTATTATTCATTCGACGAATTAAAAACAGCTTTTAAATCAAAAAGAGACAATACGATAATGTCAAAAGATATAATATTCGCTGTCTGCAGCGATAAATGTATGCAATATATCGCGTTTAAGATTTCGGTGTTTTAACGTTTTATCAAAGAAATATTAATTTCAATCTTGTCAGGAACAATGGAAAGCAATGGAAAAGAGAGGATCCTCAAAAGGATTTGATTGCAGCAATAAAACCAAAACGCAAGAAAAAATCGAAAACACAGAATCGAAATAGACAACAAGAGGCATCAAAGGACAAGAAACATTAAACAAGCAATGGGCAGCCGTTGACGGCGTAAAGTGACAACCTGCTACGTAAATAGCAAGTGGTGTAGACATCTCGATTACGTTTGCAGAATTTACTCTTATCTGTCATTGGACAGATCGTTCTCGAAGAATTCGGAATTGTTGACTGTATATAATAGATATTTCTTATGTTCGCGGACTTCGCACTTCGGACACCGCACTTGGCAGGGACTATGTCACAAAAGTAAATTGTTGACGTTGTCCCAATTTATTTATTTACTTTAGTTAATATACATATCTAAAGCTCTCAAGTATCATTTCGTTTATTCTGTGTTCAGATTTTACATTGATTACTTTAAGATTATCTCCAACAAGACTCGGTAGCAGCACCAACAGCAAAATAGCCTAAGCAAGAACTCAGAGCAGAAGAGCGTAAAAGGGACAAGAAACACATAATGCGACAAAGAATGGTATATATTGTTTTCATTTTCTGGCTTAAACATCGACGGCGAGTGCGGCTAGCCAACAGGGGATACTTACTACTCCCGGGCACCTGTTCCCACCTCTAGCTCGCAAGGGGTCCGTCGATGCTTAATTTTGTACTCTATTGTGAGTGCTGTGGAGATTGTTGTCAGGATCTTCTTTAACTCATAGAAGCATTAAACTCAAATGATTTCACATAAACCAACGAGCGCAAAGGGAATTGTTTGTAAAGAAATGAAATACTACGAAACTTTGAATTGAAAGATTACGAAACTAGAAAATGAAATGATATATGACGAACCTTGAAAAACAACGACTCACATGCAGGGGCCCAATTCTAAGTAACAAATGAATTTTTAAAAGGATATGAAAGTATACGAGCTCTGAAAAATAACAAGCTAACCGTTTCTCCAAGCAATATTTCATAAGATAATTAATAAGGTATATGCGCAATACGATAGATGGTATCAAATAATCTGATATAAATATCAAAGAAGTACCAAATCAAATTATTCAGTCTCAAAGTCGAGAAGACAAGTAATGTAAAATCATCAGAATTTCCATTGGAACCGTTGCAAACCTCGGAATGAATAACAGTACAAAGTGAGACCAGATGCCCGGGGATAGTTGCCCTGATTGCGTGCAGCCCCCGTCGCAACAGCTTCGTGAAATCTTGTCAATTTCGATGATTGTCTCGATGTAAATATTAGGTTAATGTTTCTTTTCATCTGACAGTGATGAGGTTGTTTTACACCAAAATTGTACGTTCTTCGAGACCTCTGGGTAATCGGAAAAGTGGGAGGGTTGTGCGCACGTTATCCAAGATAACCACACCTTCTGCTATTTCCCTTGCAGATGGCCGTCCTAAGTCGGCACCGGTTGCCCATGGGTCTCGTTGGTTTATGTGTAGTCCTTTGTGTTTGATGTTTCTGTGTTGTGCGTTAACGTTCCTTGTCCCTTTTGCGTCTCTTTCTGTGCTTGTCTGCTTTGTGTTTTTGCATTGAATGTTTTGGGGTTTTGCTGTGGGTGCTGCAACCTGGTGTTGTTGGAGATCCCCTCCTTTGTTTGGTGATTATGTCAGCTTTTTAATCACGTTTCAGAATGCCACTGATCATTCTGGAAAGGGGGATCTAATATGCTTTTCTTATATCCCAGTAGCGACCAAAGAACTTCCACAGTGATGAGTTAAGCCGTTGTGTTATATAACCCTGATTCAGTCGTTTACTTACAAGCCGTCTGGCTCTAACGAAATCTTCATATTTTGAACATGCTTAAGTTTGATTCCTGGTGAGGGCAACAGTTGTTTCATTGACTATACAAGATTCACCAGTATAGCATACCATGATACATATCTTTTTTTTTCAAATCCGAATCATCGATATACAAATAATACAGTATTATTGTAATACGTAAATATATCCTATGCTCAAGATCATTGTAATTTGTTACATGTTGTACTGACACATCATGTACATATCTATGTACATCTGTAACTGCATGTATAATAGATTATCTACCTAGAACATGATGAGGTTAGTCTGGCATATGCAGTTTCCTATTTATTCTGTAGGCTAACCTCTACTACAGAATAGTGCTGGAAATTAATTTTAACTGACCTGTAATTTGCGCTCAGCATTTATCAACTTAGATGTAGATCTATCGTCTTAATGCATATGCCACTGTCTACATGGGCCTGTAAATAATATCAGTACAATGTATCCAAGTGGATATATTATGGGTGATTTCACATCTTCAAAGACAAATCAGTTTGATTTTCACAGACAATTTGTGAATTACTGAGCATATATATACACTCTATGACTAGAAGTTGTATAGGGTTATCATCAAAGCACCCCAATACATGTAACAGTGGCGGATCCAGCGCCCCCTTTGCCGGGGATCAAGGGGCAAATTTTGCCAATTTGTACCGAAAATGGACCAAAATATACCTGTATTTGGAGAAGTTTGGTCAGTGCCGTGGAGGGAGGTTGTGGACGCCCCCTACGCATCCCCCTGAATCTGCCACTGAATAAAATAATTAATTTTTTTGCGCAAGTTAAAGTTTATAATTGTCGACTTTGACAGTGTGTCTACTTATGAAGAAGAAGAAATCAAATATCTACCATGTTTTTGTGAATTTATATTTTACCGGCCCCTGCTAGCAATAGGAGTCGGGACAGTCACTCTTCTCATAGACTAGAGTCGATCATACTCTGCCATGTCAATGTTTACTGATTAGAAAGGCTTCATCTTCCCTGTATGGCCTGGTTATTGGCACATTAATGGCTGTTTACAGTAAATGCCAAGTCTCTCCCTATAGCCTGGGCAAACGGTTAGATTTTTGTTGTAAATGAAATTTCCCATCCGTAAACAAACGACTCTTACGAGATTGCCCTCCGAAAATATTTCCGCGTTGAAATCGTTCCCGTGCCACATATCAGACCAACATGCTGCTTCAAATACGATGAGATCGATTTATCACAGTCATATAATTTCAACCTCTGCGTTTCCAGAGGACATAATATGTAGAAACTGCACTCCGATTTGCAGAAAACACATGCGGGAACAGGGTGCCGCCATATTGTTTATCTTCGTAACAACGCCCTCTTCCATTAAGAACGATAACTCTAGTACTATTCGGCACACAAAAATTGAATATTTCTTTACTGAAAACGATCACATTTATGATTTTTCACAACTATTTTATTTTTAATTGTCGTAGAATCGATCTCGAACTTTACCATTCTAAAAGAATTTTCGTAAAATGGTGTTGCCTTTTTTATACAACAAGCAAAGTTGGGTATATTTCTATAGAAAACATAAGGAAAAACTTCTTCTACAGTGAATTTGAAATTGCGATTTATTCAAAATTAACAAAAAATTTACACTTTTCCCTTTAGGAATTCATCTGTACTTGTAATGTGAATAACTTATTAAGTTTTGGTAAAGTTTCATAACATTGCATGTGCCAAGCATATATAAGGATTTTCTGATTCTTACATGGAACGGTACTGTATCAGTTGAGAAACAAAATATCATAAGCAGGAGATGACGGAATATTAAAGGATTTGCCAAGTCTAATACCTTTAAATAAATGCTGCATTTTAAGTTATGATCAAATTCTGAAGGAAATGTCCGCATACTCGAAAAACAAAATAAAGCTTTGAAAAATGATTTCGTTAAATAAGAATAGGAATTTCATGCAATTATAAATCGTAAGCTCCCTTTTCTGGGAAATCGGAAAAGTGGGAGGGTTGTGCGCACGTAATCCAGGATAACCACATCGTCTGCTACTAACGTGGCAGATGGCCGTCCTAAGTCGGCACCGATTGCCCATTGGTCTCGTTGGTTTATGTGTAGTCCTTTGTGTTTGATGTTTCTGTGTGATTTGACGTTCCTTGTACCATTACGTCTCTTTCTGTGCGTATCTTCTTTGTGTTTTACAGTTGGTGTTTTGGGGTTTGCTATTGGTGCTGCAACTAGGTTATGTTGGAGATCCCCTCCTTTCCTCTTTCATCATTTTGTCAGTTACCCCACACTTTCAGGACTAAATGAAAGACAAAAGACCTTTAATGTTATTGTTGCGACTTTTCATGGACTTAAGGTAATAGAAGGATGGATATGTCCACATGTGAAGGGCCATCTCCTCGAACTATTCAGAGCAAAAATTAAATTTGCCCGTCTCATTTTCTCTGTTGCACACGTTTATTTTCTGCCTATCTTAACTTTTTCGTATTTTTGGAGAAACCCACATGATCACTTTGCATACCTATGTAATGAATGAAGTATCAAGAATTCATATATATATATATATCTGTATTTTTTGGATGAATTTAAAGTAATTTCTCGAAATTCTGAAAAAAAAAAGATAATCAGTTTTAAGGTAAACGTCTTTATATTGAAAAGCATCATTTAAGAACAGATAAATTGGCAACATGGACCAGACATGCACGTTTCGGGTACTTAACCGTAAGGCGTTATTTTCTTATAAGTATGATATTGCTGGTTTCCATGGCAAACATCTGTGATCTTAATACCTGAAGAGTCTAAAATAGCATTTTTTCTACGCATAAAGCTATGGTTTTGCTTTCCTAAAGCAGTTATTTCAATATGTACCCGATTTATTTTCGAGCAAAAATAGTGTTTCTAATAAATATCACAATAATTTAATCAACCATCAATGGATTTGACCCAAAAACATAGAGTTTGACTCAAATATCGCATATTTAAAGAGTGTAATAAATAGTATATATTCTGATGTTTGAATAATTGTTAGCAAAACTCCTACGAAAATGAAAATTGTTTCCCGATTTTCTGCAATGTTTCATTTCAAAACATGTTTTTCTCCCAAAAATACCCATTCAACAATTAAAATTCCAAGTAGTAATAGTGTACAAATTGAAGTCATTTCATATATCGTTCATGTTGGTTTCAAATGTTATGTGATTTCAAATAGAGCTATTCCCTGTAGACGCAGCCCTAAGCTTAAATTTCTTATTGAGTTATTTTGCAAGAAGACCAATGAGTTAAAGGAGATCCTGACGACCAAGTAAATATACCGAATGGCAAAGTTCATTTTAATGAAATTCCTTCTCTCCCTTTCAAACGTTATGTCGGTTTCACTGCCTTATACTGGAGTAAAACTTATGAGAAGACATATTTTTACAGTTGTCAATATTGAAATATATGTTCTATAATACCAATTTTATTGTACTAGATACATGTTTCGGATATTGCATCATCGTCAGTAGTACTTCATGTCAAACAAATTAAATAAAGCAACATTGAATTTTCCTGGTGCCATCTAGTGCTAGGAATTTCAAGTCCAAGAGAATGTTCTCATGTTGTAGACTTAGAGCTTTCTTGAAGACGACACTACACTACCGTACAAAAAGTTTGTTAACGCAATATGTATTGTTTCCACCGCTTGCTTTTGCCAATTCTCATCTAATAGACAAATTTGATATTTACTTTACGAGCATTTTGAGCTGATGAGTTAAAATTTTCTTCAGGAAGGTATAGAGTTGGAACACATCCGTATTTTTAGAAATAGAATTATTCATTTCAGTTAAATACTCCAGCAATGTAATGATTCTGATCAAATATGGAGAGAAGATTGTGTTGAAACTTCGGTGTATCCACGTCTTAAGTAAACATATATACTAAACTATACAATAGATGAATTTATTTAATCAATTATGCTACCGAATCTAACCTACAGGAAATTTGGATCCGCACACTCTTTGTAAAGAAGGCACTCAAAATTAAAAAAAAATTCTAACTGAATAAATTTTATGAGTCTTAAGATCAATCTGATACTGATAAATGACAAATATCATCCATATTTGTCATTGATACTGGCGTGGCAGATGGCCGTCCTAAGGTCGGCACCGATTTCCCATAGGTCTTGTTGGTTTATGTGTAGTCATTTGTGTTTGATGTTTCTATGTGATTTGGTTCCTTACACCTTTTGCGTGTCTTTCTATGCGTGTTTGTTCTATGTTTTTACATTGAGTGTTTTGGGGTTTTGCTGTGGTTGCTTCAACCAAGCGTTGTTGGAGATTCTCTCCTTTCTTTTGGCTTCAAGTATCACAGATGAGGATTAACTATCCAAAGCATGTGTCTGTTACATTAAAAATGGATTGAAATTCTGTTCAAGATGGTAACGAGCTTGAACACTTTCATCTTTTTACTCTTCTCTGATAATACTGATTCGCTTTTAGGACAACGCGTACAAGTTTTGAATCTAAGGAAAATATTATGTCGTTAATGAGTTAAATAATATCCTCATGATAATCTCAACAGCACTCAATATAGATCACCAAATTGAGCATCGACGGACCCATAAAAAGCTAGAGGTGGGACCAGGTGCCAGGGAGGAGTAACCATCCCCTGTTGGCTAACTGTTAAGATACTTTAAACGGGTTTTTTTCTCGCTTGATTCATTCCTATTTTGATGGTCTAAACGTAAGAATCTGGTTACCTTGGATATTTTTGAATTAGTGACATAATACCCGGGAATCTATTAGTACACAATTGTAGTATTTGAAGAAAGGCATTCAGAATTAAATGTAAGTGAACCCATTTTGGCCGATCGAATATACATATCATACAATGTACCTGTTAATTTTTTATATTGCGTATTATCATTAACTCTAATTTACATAACCGTTTATATAAATATGGTTTCCCAATCGCCATAACGAGGTCACGCGCAATGCGATAAATCGTTGTATTGAAGTGCTTCCGGTCATAATGACGCGTTTATGACATCCGACAGCAAACTGAGTGTTGCTGACTTGACTGAGCGTAAGAGTTTGCAGTATTTCTCAAATGAATAAAACGTTGATAAGATGAAGGGTAAAACATTTTTACTATGATACTAAATGTTTATCTGAAAAAATCGTGAAGTAGAGCAGTGCTAGAAAAGCAAAAACTTCCATTTTCTAAGATCTTTTCTAATTTTCATGTATATTGCAAAACTTCTTTGTGTATTAGAAGAAAATAGTAGTCGACAGTAAACTGAGTGTCGCTGATTTGACTCAGCGTGATATTTGGTGGCATTCTTAAATGAAAAAAAAAGGATTAAAGGAATACATTTTTATGTCATAATAGAAAATGTTTGATACTATACAATTATTGCACAGGTGAATCTGTCGATATGATGATTTATGGAGTGATAAATTATGAAAATTAGAGTATATGATAATACAAAAAACGCCATGTCCATGTACTGAGATTCTTACCAACAAAAAGGTATTTCTTTGTCAAAATCTATGATATTGGAAACATGAAAGTACTACTGATTTTCAAATGAAAAATAAGATTGTTGATATTGTATTTAAATTGAATAATATGATTTTGACAATTTTGTGCAAGAAATTATTTTAAGACATTTTAAAAATTCTTCTCATTTTCTTTTTTTTTTTTCGTCTTGTTTAATGAAATACCTATAATAATAACTCGGACATTACGCCGAGTCAATATCATTCACCAACTGTCAATATCGGGAAATCAACCAATAAGAATGAATGCCCCACTTAACGATTGTTGTAATTCTAAACATTATCAGAAGATAAAATTTTGTAAGTACGGATAGGCTTTAAATGATGATATAGATCCAAAGACTGACCATTTATCCGTTTTCATGCTGCTTCCCCCATGAGGACGGAATCACCTCTCTTCTTGAAAAAACAGAATGATGTATGCTATGTGACACTTAATAGACCTTATTTAACATGAATCGACATAGCTAAATCACTGCGTTGAATGACATATAATGAGGTACAAAGCGTGAAATTGGCAATCAAATGCACATGGGAAAACCAGACAATCTGACCCAAGCCACTTTTGGCATCTTTCATTGAAAAACAAGATGGGAGGTTGTTTTTTTTTTTTTTTTCATTATCTTCATAACAAAATCAGCTGTCTCCTCCGCTCGCATTATCTAAAAACAGTATTATATATGAAATACTCATGAGTGTGGTAACGCTAGCATCATATCCCACCCATCCTATTACGTCTTTCGGTACATTTTTGGACATAATAACCTACACACTTTTTGGTCATATTACATTGTTTAGATTAAGGATCAATACCCGAAACGTGTCTGTCTGGTCCATGCTGCAAATGTATATGTTTTTTTTAAAATGAGCTATTCAATTTGAAGACGTTTAATGTGATAACTTCAAGGTCGTTTTGTTGAGGACATTTTCTTTATTCTTTATATAAATACATGCACTAAAAAAGAAGTCGTGTCCAGCCCAATCCTCTTAATTTGCAATTTCGAAATTCGAGCAGAATTCTGAAGAATCCCTAACTTTTTTTTCGAATTTGATGCACCAGACATGCATATTTTGAATAACGGACCCTCAACAGTAGGGCTGTCACGGTTCAGCTGTTGGTCGGTTCGGTTCAGGAAAATGAACCGCAGTTCTCTGTTTTTTTTCCGGTTCGGTTTGAGTTTGTGTTTTTAAATTCCATAAAAGAGTGAAATAATGGTAAGAATTAAGGAATCATTGTAATATTTTTTTGTTTGATCGAGGAATCAACACAAAAAATTGAGGGAAAACTGCATCGTGCGCGTAGCGCAAGATGCACAAGTTTTCCCTCAATTCTTGGTGTTGATACCTCGATCAACCAAAAAGTATTACATTGATTACTTATCATTTCATTTCGTCGCTTTTCAACGTTTATTTGCTGCTTTGAAATCGTGTCGCTAACGACCTTGCCTATGACGTTGCTAAGCGCGCACTTCCGTTTTGTGTTAATAAAGGTATCAACAAAATTTCTCGGCCAATCAGAATCGTCGTTTCTTAATAACAACAAAGGAAATTAAATGATTAACAAATCAACAAATAATTCTTTTTCATTTTCTGCTTTGAGATTATTTTTCTTCGAGATTTTATCAACTTTGAACAAAGTAACCAAACTAGAACGCACAGAAGTCTTCTTAGACTCCGCCTCTCAAACAAACAGGTACACGTTTACAATCAAGAAGTGAAATAACCAATTTCAATGGGTGAAATACCACAAAGTACCCCATCACAGTCTGCGTATCATACAAAATTGAACTACTATACTGAATTGACCCTTCCGAACGCGGGAAAAATTTGAGAAATTCCATGACGTCACAATGCAATTTCGATGACCGAGGTTCGTAGTTTGTTTGTCCGAGGTAAAAGCATTGTGACGTCACGAATTTTTGCATTATTTTCCCGCAATCGGAAGGGTCAATACCAGATATAACCAAAAGAAAAAAAACCGAACCGAAATCCGTAAAGTACTATCCGAATCGAACCGAACAAACTTGAACCCTACTCAACAGTGGCACGTTGAACAAGGAGTCACTCCAGATTCAAACAGGCTAAACTAATGCAACAAATCTCACAACCCCTCCTTTAATTTCTACATTTCAAGTATGTTGTCGTGTTTCCTCCAGAGGGCTAAAGTATTCAAAATCATGCGTAATTTACCCTATATTCCCCTAAATTCGATAATATGACCCTGATAGATACTATATGAAATGGATCATATACACCTTATTTTGGAAATAATCAGATCAAAGTGAAAAAAACATCGACTTCTTTTCTGTGAAAAAGGCACCAACGTAATCGTGTTTACTGCATAGTTACAAGCAATTTTTACCTGATTGTCGTAAAATGTTCGCCATAGCTTATGAATTATGAAATGGAGTTATATAAACAAGTAACGGGATGTCATACATGTAAGGTAAAAAGTCTAACGATTTTACTTCCGACAGTTGGAACAATTCACTTGTAATCTATATTTAAAATGTTTGCTGCTAAAGTAAATAAATATTTGTTTTTCTTCTTGTGAAGGAAATTAATGTCTTACAGATTAGATCATTTACGTTTCTGCAGTTTTAGAAATTCAATTACACCACCCTTCTTTTTACTCTAAGCTTTTAAATACATGCAAATTTTGTTTGGTCCAAAGATGTGTTAACTTTGAATTGTGTAATGGCAGATTCCTCTAGAAAATATCATGTTTGGCAGACTAAGGAGTATATATGGTTTATACAGTAAAGTGGCCCCCTAAAATCAACTTCTCCATAATCAAATTTTGTTGGAACTTTTAAAGAGTTAAATATTTGTAGTTATGCCCTAAAGCATAACTGCACGTTATCTCAACGAATAAGCATAAATTGTTTATTATACGTATATTAAACTGACCAAGGAAGATACCTCCTTCAGTCATATTCCAGTATAATCCGGAACGTACATGTATGTACGTGTTGGTTTCTTCAAATAGAAACACACACTGCGCATTTCGAGATGGCGTGCTCTCTGCAGAGGAAAAACTAGAATATTTAACTAAAACCCTCCCCTCCACACCCTTTCTCGTTACTTTGATAATTCACTCCACGAACTCTAATCTTCAGATGTGCTTATATCAGTTTCTTCTATTATTTCAATGTCAAAGTTTACATTCAATTTCCATGTTTTTGCTTGTTTCACTTTTATTCCAGCAACATTCTACCATGACTCGGGATTACGCTCGACGTAGATTCTCCATTTGGTTGGCCTTGCTGATAATTCATGTACCTAGGACCCATGCCTACATCCGCGACCCTCTTACACTGTACTTCATGATGGGATGCCCACTCAAAGTTCCGGTCGTTAGTCCAGATTACCTGCTCGTACCACCTTGCCTTAAACGCGTCATGGCTTTCCCATTCCCGTCCAACTGAGTTCATTGTTTCAAAGACTGCAGCTCTGCTCATCAATATCTGTCTTAGTGTTCGGCAGAATTTTGCTTTGAAACCTCGCTTCAGTTTCTGTTGTCTTCCAGACTCTGAGCCAATAATTGGGGTTTATTATTGATTTGTATTGATTATCTATATCAATTATATACAATTGAATGTTGTCGTAGACCATTGATTTAGTTATATTGTCAAAATATTGATTCATTGATATTGAAATATTGCACATATTTCATTTCAACTTATGAGCTATTGAGCATTGAACTATGAACTATTGAGCATTGAACTTGATGAACAATTGAACTGAACTTTTATTCAAGAACTAAGAAAAATCAACTTACTGAGCATTTAATTCATTTGCCTATTGTGCATTGAACTATTGAATATTGAATATCTATTTCAAATAAAGCCATGACATGAACCGCCAATTATCTTCCTTTGCTTTATTCTGTGGCGATAACTATATTTTAAGAAATCTAGTCATAAACACTACCTCTCGCTTTCTAAGACATTATAAATGAAGCCTAAATATCATGAAAACCGGTCATTTTGTCTATTTTAACTAAAAATAGAAGAATTCCTGATTATTTTCATTGAGATAACATCGAGCGGGATCTTGAACAACTTTTTCCTTTTATATGCACTTAAAGACGTGCAAATGTAACAACATATCAAAATATAAAAGTTGTTCAGAAACCCGCTCGATACTAGCTACTAGGAATTTTGTCGAAAATAAGCCCCAAAATGACGTTTTTCCAGAAATTTGGCGAAATATACCATTTTTGATGCTCTAATTCTAAGAAATTGAGAAAGGAAATTAAAGGATATGTATGATTTCATAAGTAGCCTACATTGTAGAGTAAATATTGGCGCAAATTCATTTCTTTGTGTAAATTTAAGATTTTGCTCAAAAAGGGGGCCACTTTTCTTTGTAAACCGTATATAGTCCTTTCATTAATGACTTGTAGTATACATCTATTTGTTTATAAAATCTATTCAGGTTGGACCTACATTCAATTATTTTGTACATTCCGTGGCCAAGGAGCGAAACTTTGGGTACCACTTAGACAGAAATTGGGATGGTCTTTGACCCCCCCCCCCCACGTTCTTTTTAGTCCTATCTACTTGGATATTATACCCGCGCTACATATTGAAGATATTTGAAAATAAATGGTACGGCGTATTTTGACAGTGTCATCTGCAATGCATTCCACATTGCCTTCCTAACTTGCATTGGAAATTGTTCAATAGATAAATCGTCCTTCGTTTTTCTGTGCAGCTGTAACATTGTCTTGGTGTTTAACCTTCATTGGCGTGGTGATATAATGCTCCCAACATTCTGTTTTCATTGGATGTTGATAGAAAAGAATGTCATACATGTTGATAGAATAGATAAAAGTTTATTCTTACACGTTATATATTCGTCATTTTTATTTTGACAAGACAATATTAATCTTTGTTTTGCGATAACGAAGTTTGGTGACAATGCTTTTACTGTACTTAATAATCATTCCAATGTAGGCTTTGAGTGCTAATTGGTATCCTTTTTTAGATGTGTTGTGACATTCCTGTTCACATTGCCTTTGCATAGCTCATTTGTTAATTTATACTTCTGGTTTTGGTGTTCTCTTTTGTGCCTATGTCCTCAAATAATAAGTGTGTTTGATTTGCTTGTTTTCCATTATTTGCTACAATTTTGTTCTTGAGCTTCATTGTTTGAACTGCAAGGTTTTTTTGTTTGAGTTATTTTTCTTCTCGTTATGGTGGCACTATTAACGAAAAGAGGTGAACTGTTACAATACTTAGTTGCAACACCTGCAGCAAATCACCGAAATACCCTCAAAACATTCAAATTTCACAAATAGAATGTCTGGCCTTAAACCAAATCATATGATAAAGGTTTTAAGGGACGACCATTTGATTCTGAGAGGGGAGGGGGCTGTACTTTTACAAATAAACATTCTGGTCCCAAAAATGTTGAAAATAAATGATACATGTATGAACCTCTTAATTGCAGACAATATATTTTCTGACTTATGTTGTTACTTAAACCGTACCTTATATTAAAAACCTTTCGTCTCGCTTCGCACACGACACACCAACCAAAAAAAAAAGTCAGGAAAATAAATAATACGGCCTGTTCTGCGTTGAAAATAATGACAGGAAAATATTTACCAGTCCCCCCCCCCCTTTTTTTCTCGGAATCAAATGGTCGTCCCTTTACCTACACCTCTATTCAATTTTTACTACATCAAAGAGTCGAAACCTAATATGGTTTATGCATTTTTTTGTTCTTTGTGTTGCTTTCAACTGTTTGTGAAATGATCGTCTATCATTATATTTTTTCATTATTGAAATTTTTGTTCATGTTTGTGAGCTTCACTATGCTCATTGTAATAGGTTTTTTTGTTTTTGTTTTTGTTTTGTTTTTTTGGGGGGGGGAGGGGGGGTTGTTTTTTGTTTTTGTTTTGTTTTTTTTTTTGTTTTTTTTCATTTGTTTTAATTGATTTGATTCTAACATCAATTTATGCAAAATTCTTTAGAATTGCGATTTTTTTTCCTGGCGTGGTCCTAGATTTACAACACTGAAAGTACTTACTAGATAATTGTAAAAAAAAGTTGACATACAAATACTTAAATCCGGTATAGACTGAATAATGCCTTAAAGATAAGGTAGCAAATAGCAACTAGAGCGTGTTAATGAGATCATTTTTCTCGTATCCTGTAAAAAGAATGATATTGCGCTCATTACAGGACCTTAACAAGACATGGTAGAAAAAACAGGTATCGGTTTCTTGTCCCTTGAGATATTTTGACAAAAACTACCTTCAAGAGTGTAGCGTATGTCTCTGAACTTATTTTAAGTTCATACGAAATATTCCACATCAAACTTAGAAAAATGAATTATTGCTGATTCATGTGAATAATCTTTAAAAAAATTATATTCTACATAATTATCATTTCATCAGAATTATTTACTTTTTCAAATACTCAAACAGTCAGGGGCATCACTGAATCCCTAACCTTTCAGTAATGACTGAAGTCCATAATATTATTTATCAGTAAGAGTAGTCTTTCTTTGCCAATGATCTCCTGGTGTATTGATGAAATGATTGAAATCAGTCATTTTTATTCATACATAAAAAAGAAACTTTGGAATGAATTTGTTCAACGAGAAGTTTTCTC
The DNA here is from genome assembly GCA_033119305.1 of Pinctada imbricata. Classification (NCBI taxonomy): domain Eukaryota; kingdom Metazoa; phylum Mollusca; class Bivalvia; order Pterioida; family Pteriidae; genus Pinctada; species Pinctada imbricata. The sequence goes on from VSWD01000004.1 coordinate 27,398,517, forward strand.
CCTTTTAAACTTTAAGAAATTATGTTATTCAATAATTTTCATAATATCATAATGGTATCTTGTGTACCGTTTCACTTATCGATGGATCCTGAAAATGGTTATGATCTATTGTTTAGTGTCCAGGTGATATGGATTTTAATTTCTAATACGCAATTCACAAAGTGCTTTGGCCCTCCCTCTGAAATCAAATAATTGTTTGTTGAATATCCATATCAATATTGCATGAAAAATTTATAACACATAGGTCATTTAAGTATAGAGACTTTGAAACGACTTGTTGGGACAATAGTGGACTGTTTCCCAAGTAGACATGAAATGACTGTAACAAACCCGTCGTAAACTAAGGTGACAGTTTTTTATGTATGCGCCTCTTCGATTTTGGTGCCGTCTTAGTAATTCTTTGTCTGACAGTGAGGCATTTTTTTATACACCAACTGTGTGTCTATAGAGATCACTGGCCAGCTGGATGAGAGGTTCCAAGTGTTCAGTGCACTAGTAATTCGTGTAACCACACCATTTACATGTGATGTAAAGACCGTTTTAAGTCGGTGCTGGAAATTCACTGGTCTCAATCCTTTTTGTAAGGTAATTGTTCAATATAATTATGATTATTTGCTTTGTTTCGTGGCTTGCACAATGTAGCATAGCTCTATAACTTCTCGACCATCAATTTGTACTGCGGTTCAGTGTCCTGGTTCAAACGCTGACCAATATTTTCTTTTGCTGGAGATATGTTATTTTCCATCCACACATTGTCTTATGCTCATTTCTAACGAAAAGCATGCTTAGTTGCATGTTATCCACAATGATGATTAATCTTGTACATGTGTATTCATATATAAATGTTAAACGTCTTCAAATTCAATAGCATCATTTAAGATCAGATGAAATAAAAGCTCAAAACGACTAAATGAGCAACCATTTGCATTTTATGGAAGGGACGAGGCAAGAAGAATCAACAAATTATGTTTGTTACTCTTTATGAATTTTGGATCATGCATTATGCCGAAAAAAAAATCCTTGAAAGGATCCGGAGGTTCAACTTAATTTGCGGCTCTGAAAATACCCTTTAATATTTCAGATTGTAGTTTTCTGTGCTCTCCCTCCCCACAAAAGGTTGCTCCATTGATTACATGTAGGATACCAATCAAATTGAAATCCTCTTTCATGTCTAAAACCATAGACGATTTTGGTAATTCAATTACTTCTACATGTCTTATCCAGGATAACCACACCATTTGCTACTTGCGTGACAGATGGCCGTCCAAAGTCGGCACCGGTTACCCATGGGTCTCGTCGGTTTATGTGTAGTCTTTTGTGTTTGATGTTTACATGTCGTGTGTCTCTTTTCCGCCTCGTGCTGTACTCGTCTTTTTTGTTTTTGCATCGGGTGTTTTGGTGTTTTACTATTGATGCTGCAACGGGGTTTTGTTGTAGATCTCCTCCCTTCTTTTTGTTACTGCACATGAAATGACTAGTTTATCTCTTTAGTCTGCTCTTACGTCTGCTGACATTGTTATAAGATATACAAGTAACTTCAAAAGAATCTTGACATTTGACCCTAGACCTTGTAAATCTACAATGCTCCATCACAATTTAGTATGCATCCTGTCTGGTGATAAGTGTAAATTGAATATGTTCTTTTAATATATGTTTTCAAGAACATTATCTTCCATAAATATACCCAAGCTAATGTTTATGAACTTTATTTTGAAACTATAGAACCTATACATGATCTATAAACTACAATACAACACTTAAAATTAAAACATTTCCATATAAATCATGTCCAAGTAAAAATGCAAGGTACAGCATAAATTCATACAAGATTGCAATGATTGTGTTCATGAAATAAACATATTAATTTAAAAGATGAAAAGAAAAGTACACAAGTTGAAAAAAAATGCAGTAACAGATTGAAGCTTGTGAGGAAGAGAGAAATTCTACATCTATGTCAACATGGTAAACATGGTCAAATCCATATAAAATACAAATAAGATGAGCCTATCTAGATGCAACATGTGCAAGTGATTCATTTCAATATGGCTAATCACATTTGAGCCTAAACTATCACCTATAAGGTGATTTTTGAACGACATTATACATCAGTTCCCCTTACTCTATAATAAATGAATCCGTTTTTATGTTTTTATCAAATGTAATTCATAGATAGTGTAGGACTGATGGTAGTACAATTGAAAAATATCATTAAAACAAACATGCGTGTACGAACTATGGACATGATGGAATCCCTCTAAACATTATAAAATTGTACATGGCAAAAACACTATGACTAAGAGGTATGGTCTCATCAATAATAAGGCTTATCATTGCTTTGTTAAAACACAAAATCATCAGAATGAACAAAAAGAATAGTACTTGATGTTTTAAACATTAAGAGTCATTCTCTGTAAGCATCAAAGAATTCTCAGAAAACTCGGAAATCGCATATCTCAGATTTAGATGATTTTCACTATGTAAGCCAAGTTTGACCCCCTGAAAATGAAAATGACATTGGTTTTTGTATTTTGTATATGGCCATCCGTTGCCATGGTAACCATACCACCCCATTTTGGCCAGAAAATGGGCTTTTGCAAGCTCGAAATTAGCAACTTTCATGTCCGTTTTTCACAATGATAGTCTATAGGTGGGTTATATTTTGACATATGATGAAAAACTACTTACATATATGTTTGATATGAGACATTACTTTTTGGTTGAAATATGGGGGAAAAGTATTATTTTTTATTGCAAACTGTCCATATTTTGACATTTTCCAAAAATACAAAAATACACCATTTTTGGCGATTCATAGAAAAATAACGCAGCATAAGTTAAATAGTGGAACAGGCCGTAATGAATCATTGATCCATTTTGAGAAAAATATAGAAAATCCAGAGATGTTATTTTTGTTTAAAGAAAATAAATTCAATTTAAAAATGGTTACCATGGCAACATCTGTATTTTACATGATATATGTTTTTCATCAAGTACCTTAATTTATGGACAAGATAAACGATCAAATATGGTATATTAAGCAAGTTCACACTTTTTGTAACATTTATATATCCACTATATTGGTATCTTATCATTGGTTGCTATGGTAACCATGGCCGAAAAGGTACAATTCTTACTTTTTATTCAAATTTTCCGTCGTTTTGAGGAGTTTTTGTACATTTGAATTAAATTAAATAGATAATTTCTATGTTTTCCTTTGAATGATATTCCATTTTCCCAAAATCATTGAAATTCTGGAGAAATATATAGAAAAAACACAAGAACTTCTCCATAGCAACGCACACAATCGTTGCAGATACAGAGCTTAAACAAAGCCATGTTATATGATTTTTACAATAAGTATCTCGAATCATGGGAGAGATAAACGACCAATTGTGGTACATTAAGCAAGGTCACACTTTTTGTGACATCTAAATATCAAGTATATTGGTATTTTATCATTTGTTGCTATGGTAACCATGCCCTGAAAGGTATCATTTTCACTTTTTATTCAAATTTTCGGTCTTTTTTTCAGAATTTTTGTACAGTTTGAGTAAATTAAAGTGGTAATTCCTATGTTTTCCTTTGAATGATATTCCATTTCTGAAAATCATCGAAATTCTGGAGAAATATGTAGAAAAAACGCAAGAATGCCTCCTTAGCAACGCACAAAATCGTTACAGATACAGAGCTGTAACGAGGCCATGATATATGTTTTACATCAAGTATCTCAGGTCATGGGAGAGATAAACAACCAATTGTGGAATATTAAGCCAGTTCACACTTTTTGTGACATTTAGATATAAGATATATTGATATTTTATCATTGGTTGCTATGGTAACCATGCTCTAAAAGGTACCATTTTCACTTTTTATTCAAAATTTCCGTCATTTTTTTTTAGAGTTTTTGAAAAGCTGAAGTAAATCTAAGTGATAATGTCTATGTTTTCCTGTGAATAATATTCCATTTTCCCAAAATCATTGAAATTCTGGAAAAATATATAGAAAAACGCAAGAATGTCTCCATAGCAACGCATGCAATTATTACAGATACACAGCTGTATTAAGGCCATGATATATGTTTTACATTAAGTATATCAAGTCATGGGAAAGATAAACAACCAATTGTGGTATATAAAGCATGCAAAAAAGATACATTCTTTACTTTTTCGGTGTTTATGTACATTTGAATTAAAAAGACAGTTCCGATATTTTCCTATACTTGATATTTATATTCCTGAAATTTTTTTGAGAAATGTTCAGTAAATGTAATAAATCTCCATAGCAATGCAATCAATTAGAAATGATACACAACTAAAACAATGCCATGCTTTATGTTCTACATTCAGTTGTTCAAATTATGAAAGAGATAAACAGTCAATTTTGATGTAGAAAGCAAGTTCACAGTTTTGGTGACATTTTAATATCAATAATCTTGATATTTTGTAATCGGTTGCCACGGCAACCATGCAAAAAAGGTGCAATTTTCACTTATTGAGCAAATTTTCCGTTCTTTTTTTTATTTTATTGTTTTTGTATATTTGATCTAAATTAAGGAGACAATTCCTATGTTTTCCTATAATTAATTTTCCTTAAAAGTAATTGAACTTCTGGAGAAAATATGTAGAAGAAATGCAACAAGTCTCTATGGCAAAGCACATAATTTTTACTAATACAAAGCCAGAATTTCGTATAAAGCTTTTGAAATTTCGGGATTTTTAATATCTCACCAATGAATACTCTGTTGCATGAAATAAGTACATTTTATGAAAATAATGAGAGTTGAATACCTACAGGTATGCTCTTCTCATTATTCTTCATCAGTATGTCGAATTTCAAAAGTCTAAGTTGAAAAGCTACATGTATTCCTTGGAAGCTGGAGTCATCGGTTCATATCAAAATAATGATCTTACTAGATCTGCTAAAGATTGGCCTAGCTTCTTTGACTTCATTCTGTTATAGTTTGGAATTTCTGGGTGTGTTTCTATCATAGTTCTTAACCAGGATATGAAGCATAAAAAAGCTTCCTTTAATACGTACGTCTTCAGTTATTGCATTGATATTTAATAAAGATTTACCTAAGTTTGACCTTGACTTGACCTTGAAGGTTTAAAATTAATAGGCATGTTCAACTAAGGATTCTTTATACATGTCAAGTTTGACCTTGACCTCTGACCTTGAAGGGTCAAAATTTATACGCATATTTCACAAATGATCTTTAATTTGTGTATGAAATGTGAAAGCTGTTCCTTGAAAACTTTTCGGGTCAGAACTTTCCGGGTCAAAACCAAATAAATGATATTTTATTGAATTTTGCCAAAGATTGACCTGGACATTAGACCATGAAGTTTAAAAATTTATAGGCATGTTTCTCTCATGATCCTTTATCTGAAAGATGTACACTATTTACTTGAGTTATCGCGTCGGACAGACGGAATACGTGATTCCTATAGGGCTCCCACATTATCAAACAGGGCCTTAAATAGTTGGAAATTGCAGAAAATCAGCAAATCAGATCTTAGAAAGCATGGTTGCTATGGAAACCATTTCAAAAATATAAACAGCTTGACTTCCCAAATTGATTTAATTGATTGAGAATCATCATTAAAAATGAAGTTTATACAAAGATACAATTCTGTACATCTTTAACAAATTAATTTTTGAAGTTTTTTGGTGATTTTTATATTGAACATACAACTATTTCCCATATCATTTCATGATTTCCCCCCTGAATTTCATTTGAAGGCTTCATATTTTATCTATCAAGTTTCAAAAATATTTTTTTGCTTCAAATTTTAGAGAAAAAGACCGAAAATAAAAGTTTTTCACAGAAACACTGGAAAAAACTTATGTCAGTCTAAAAGCTCATAAGAGCTTATGTTGCACTTGTTACTTTGACATGCCGACTCAAAATAAAGCTCATCTTATCTTTAACAACTAGGAATTTGCACAATGGAAAATGGAATATCATTTATTGGAAAGCACAGGAATGGTCTCTGTAATTTGATTAAAATATACAAAAACAATAAGAAAAAAAAAAGAAGGAAAAATTTGCATAAAAGGGAAAATTTTACCTTTTTTGGTGTGGTTGCCATGGCAACCGATGATTGAATATCATCATCATTGATATTAAAATGTCATAAAAACTGCTAATTTGCTTAATAAACCAAAGTTGATTTTTAATCTTTTTCATAATTTGATAACTGGATGTAAAACATATATCATGTATTTCTTTTGGATGTATATCAACTATAATTTTATGCGTTGCTAGGGAGATTTCTTGCATTTTTTATACATAATTCTCAAGAAATCCAATGATGTTAGTAAATGGACAATAAGGTATTGGAATACATAGGAACTGTCTCTTCAATTCTATTTAAATGTACCACTACAGTCCAAAACAATTGAAAATTGGCAGAAAAAGCTTAAATTGTACCTTTTTTGCATGGTTACCATGGCAACCAATTACATAATACCAACATTATTGAACAAAAGACTATCACATATACTGTAAAATTGCTGAATATACCATAATTGGTTGTTTATCTCTTCAATGATTTGAGATACTTAATGTAATACATATATTACTGCTTTGTTTTGGTTGTGTATCATATATTATTGTGTGTGTTGCTATGGAGATTTCCTTGCATGTTTTCTATATATTTCTAAAACATTCAATAATTCTGGAAAAATGGAATCTCATTTATAGGAAAACATAGGAATTGTCTCTTTAATTTAATTCATTTAAACATCAAACAATGACTGGAAATTAGTATAAAAAGTGTAAATTGTACCTTTATGTGGATAGTTACCATGGCAACGGATGATGAAATATTGACATAATTGATATAAAAGTGTAACAGTAACTGCTAACTTGCTTAATATACCGAAAATGGTTGCTTATTTTTTTCATGATTTGAGATACTTATGTAAAACATATATCATGACTTTGCTTTAGCTTTGTATCTGTTAGAATAGTGTGCGTTGCTATGGAGACTTTCTTGCATTTTTTTTCCATGTCTCTCGAATTTCAATGAATTTTGGAAAATGTAATAGAATTCGTAGGAAAACGTAGAAATTGTCTCTTTAATCTAATTCAAATGTACAAAAACACCAAAAAACAACGGAAATTTTGAATAAAAAGTGAAGATTGTACCTTTTTGGGCGTGGTTACCATGGCAACCGATGATGAAATGCCAATATATGTGATATCAAAATGTCAGAAAAAGTATGAACTTGCTTAATATACCATAATTGGTTGTTTATCTTGTCTTTGAATTGAGATAATTAATATAAAACATATATCATGTAAAATGCAGATGTTGCCATGGTAACCATTTTTAAATTGAATTTATTTTCTTTAAACAAAAATAACATCTCTGGATTTTTTATATTTTTCTGATAATGGATCAATGATTCATTAGGGCCTATTCCACTATTTAACTTATGCTGCGTTATTTTTCTATGAATCGCCAAAAATGGTGTATTTTTGTATTTTTGGAAAATGTCAAAATATGGACAGTTTGCAATAAAAAATAATACTTTTTCCCCACATTTCGACCAAAAGTTGATGTCCCATATCAAAGATCAATGTAAGTAGTTTTTCATCATAAGTCAAAATATAATCCACCTATGGACTATCATTGTGAAAAACAGACATGAAAGTTGCTAATTTTGAGCTTGCAAAAGCCAATTTTCTGGCCAAAATGGGGTGGTATGGTTACCATGGCAACGGATGGCCATATACACAAACCAATGTCATTTTCATTGTCAGGGGGTCAAACTTGGCTTACATAGTGAAAATCATCCAAATCTGAGACATGCGATTTCTGACCCACTTTGATGCTTACAGAGAATGACTCTTAAAACTTATAGAAGGTTCTGGATCCAAATCTAATAATTTCTGGCTCTTTAAATACTTATTGGATGTCAACAAAGTCTACCAGGAATTCTTTATTTCCTACGGAGTATCCTCTAGCGCTTTCCTTCAAAAACACCACCCAACATGCATCATCTTGTGATTCTTCATCTTCTGGGGGATCAACAATCTATAAGTATAAAGCAATCATGATAGATAATGACACAAATGTACATTAGTTAACAGAAATAGGAAAGTTATACCTCGAAAACTAGATAAGTAAGATCGAATCATATACATTGTAATGTAAAAAGTGTATAATCCTACAGGCCTGAATAACATTTCATGAAATTATTAATACATTAGCTTGAAGGTAGAGAGAACCATCCAATCAATTGTCTGTCATAAAAAAATTAAAAATTGGGCTTAGAGTTTCAAGTTTGATTAGCTTAAGACTTAATTTATCATGAAGATCCACATTTATCACTATTTCCCATACCTTTGCTTTGTACACCAGCATCTTTTTCTTCACATCAAACTTCACATTAATAAATGTTCCACTTTTCAGAGTTGGTCCATTAGATACATCAAATCCATTCTCCTCATCTGCTTCTGTTTGGGCTACTATATCTATGGCATTTCTAAAAGCGAAATAAAGATAAAATCACCATCATCATCATCATAATTGTATGTAAGTAAATATAAAAAGAAATAAGTTTCCTTCACTTTACAACAAAAGAATCAAGAATATGAAAAATAAGCCCTTCAGGAAATTTGACCCAATACCAAACTCATTCCAATCTTTTCAAGAATACACAAAATTTGAAAACCAATATCAAATGTGTAACATGTTTAATTCAAATTTCAAAAAAAAAATCGGGGGGGGGGGGGTGGTTTGCATTTGCCATTGGTAAAAGGAGTAAAACCTGTCCTACAACCAACATATAATAAATGTAACATATACAAAATAAGTTATTACTCCCATACCTTCAATCGATCTCTAATGCATATCCTATCCCCTCTAAACCATCCCTCTTTCTCAACCTTAAAATGTTCTATCATGTCTATGAGATTAATGTGTCATTGATTTAAATTAAGGGACTGATCTTCATAATTTTTCAACAAATTTTAATTTTGAAAGTGACGGAAAACAGTCTTTTTCTAAACCTTTATACTGATTTCAATCAATTCTTCATTATTGAAGTCCATTATAACTGATTTCAATCATTTAAGAAACATTGCATCAAATATTTCTGAAATTCACACAAGCCAAGGCACAAATGATGGATAACAGTCATATCAGTTCCAGTGTGTGATGAGGGATAAAAAACACGAACCTCTCATTGACCACGGAAACTGTTCTTTCATCTGTGTCTTTATGGATCTCTTCACCATTTGTGTATACATGTACTATGGCATTTCTGAAAGTGATAGATACAATCATGACATGGAAGTAAATATTGAGAAATATGTTTTGTTCTCTTTCCAACAAGAGCATGAAGAACATAGAAAACTAAGCACATCAGGATATTTGACCCAACCCCATCCTCCTCCCATCCCCTCAGCACCACCCCTACCTCAACCTTAAAATGTTCAACGATACATGTATTTATCAATGTGTCATTGGTGTATATAAAATGACTGATTTTCATACATTTTTTAAATAAATTTTAATTTAAGAAATGCCCAAAAACAGTCTTCAGAGGGTGCATTTACCATAGGTCGAAGAAGTAAAACCTGTCTTACAACCAACATATAATATTAAATGTAACATGTGAAAAATAAGTTATCACTTCCATACCTTTGGAAGGGTGCATTAACCATTGGTCAAAGAAGTAAAACCTGTCTCACGACCAACATATAAAAATGTAACTTGCGCAAAATAAGTTATCACTACCATACCTTCAATCAATCTCTATCACATATCCCATCCCCTCCATACCCCCCTCCCTCAACCTTTAAATTTTCAATTAACAGTCAGGGGCATCACTGATTTCAGTCCTCTTTGGAAATGACTGATACTAATAATTTATTTTTCGATTTCCTTTCTAATTAAGCACGATCAAAGATATTCATTTTGCAAAATGATAGAAATCAGTCACATAAAAATGATTGAATCTCGTCATATTGTAAAGTTTGTCCATTTAATTGCCTTTACTAATCTAATTCCATGGATTTGTTCATGTTGTAGAACTTTCTATTCTGCACCCAATGAACTCATTAAATGAAAATGCGCAGGAATAAATTTCGAGAAATAGGAATGCGCGCAAAAAGTATGGAATTCAGAGATAAAGCAGCAAGTAAAGTCAAAATCAAAATTACTGATATTAGTAATTTCTGAAAGAGTACTGAAATCAGTGATGCCCCTGACTGATGATACATGTGTTTATCAATGTGTCATTAGTGTATATTAAGTGACTGATTTTCATGATTTTTTCACCAAAGTTTGACCTTCAGCGTGACTAAAATCAGTCATCTTTTAAAGCCAAAATCTTTATTTCAATCAATTCTGTGAATAAATTCTTCATTATTGAAGTCCATTATAACTGATTTCTGTCATTTTAGTCACATTGTATCAAATATTTCTAAAATAAGCTTAGTCTACATCACACAATTCAAGACACAAATGATGGATAATTGTCATATCAATTATGACTGATATTGGTCCCTTCCAGTGTGTGATGAGGGATAAAAAAATAAACACGAACCTCCCATTGACCACGGAAACTGTTCTCTCATCTGTGTCTTTCTGAACGACTGCACCATTTGTCTTAACATGAACTTTGGCATTTCTGAAAGTGAAAGAAACAATTATGACATGAAAGTAAATATTGAGAAAAACGTTTTGCTCTCTTTCCAAAAAGAGCATGAAGAACTTAGAAAACTATGCCCATCAGGATATTTGACCCAACCCCAACCCTCATTCCAAACTTTTCGAGAATGGACAAGATATGGACACAAATAAGTGACACGTCATTCCTCACACTTCTTAAATTCCAATTTTCGAAACATTCGGGAGGGTGCATTAACCATTGGCCAAAGAATAATAAAAACCTGTCTTATGACCAACATATAATAAATGTAACATGCGCAAAATAAGATTTCACTTCCATACCTTCAATCATTTTCTAACACATATCCCATCTCCTCCACCCCCTACCTCAACCTTAAATTATTCAATGATACATGTATTTATCAATGTGTCATTGGTGTATATAAAGTGACTGATTTTCATGATTTTTTTACCTTCAACGTGACTAAAATCAGTCATTTTTTAAAGCTAAAAACTTTATATTGATTTCAATCAATTCTGTGAATAAATTCTTCATTATTGAAGTCCATTATAACTGATTTCAGTACTTTAAGTCACACTGCATCAAATATTTCTAAAATAAGCTTAGTCTACATCACACAATTCAAGACACAAATGATGGATAATTGTCATATCAATTATGACTGATATTGGTCCCTTTCATTTTGCATTTTCTGTATATAAGCCCCAGTTATGCGATTTTTTGACCACATTGAGTCACGTAGGCATTGACCTATTTATCGAACATTGTGTATTCAGCTGCGATATTGCGAATAAACTCTGACATTAGTACTGAGAATGCTCAAACTTTATCATGGCTGCGCGAAGCGAACTTCCCGTCCCTGCACCTATGAATATGAAAGACGATTTAAAGGGGAATTGGAAATTTTTCAAGTCTCAGTGGTAGAACTATGAAATTGCTACGGAACTCTCGGAGAAAGATGAAAAGATCAGAGTTGCAACACTTAGACAATAATGGGGAAAGATTGCTATCATATCTTTGAAATGTAAACGTCTTCAAATTGAATAGCATCATTTAAGAACAGACAAATTGGCAACATGGACCAGACATGCACGTTTCGGGTACTTAACCCTCGTCAGTGATCCTCAAATCTAAACAATGTAATATGCCAAAAAAAAGTATGAAAGTTACTATGTCGAAAAAGCGTACCGAAAGACGTAGCAGAATGACTGGGATATGATGCTACAGGACCCATGTTTTAGAAATTTCAAGAAATTTTGATAACAGGAATTTTAGAATTTTAAAACTTGTCCCTGCAAGAGGATGATCGAAAAAAGATCAAACCGGTACTTGATGCTTTAGAGGCACATTTCTCACCAAAAACTAATGTCATCTATGAGAGATATATATTTAACACTGCTGAGCAATTACCAAATGAGAATTTTGACAATTATCTATGCCGCCTTCGCAAATTGAGCAAATCATGCCAGTTTGGTGCAATAGCCGATGAAATGCTTCGAGATAAAATTGTTATTGGCACCAAGGATTCCGCAGTTAAAGCCCGTATGCTCAGGCAACCTGAATTAACGTTGGATAAAGCCGTTAATATGTGTCGCACTAGTGAACGCACAACATCTCAATTGCAAAAATTGCAGTCAGGCCATAAAACCACACCTTTGCCTGAAAATCAAGTAAACTACGCGCACTGGGAACAGAAAAAGAAGCCGACTCCTTACCCTAAGCAAAACATAAGAAGGATGAGCAGGATAAGGGTTCGATACCCCAAAATTCAACACATGTTACAAAATGTAAATATTGTGGTGGATCTCATGCGAAAGTCGTAAAAAATGTCCCGCATATGGTCAAACGTGCAAAAAGTGCAACAAGCCGAATCACTTTCCGTCTGTTTGTCAGCACCAAAAAGTTCATGCATTAGGCGATGAAAATTATGATGATGATGATAAGTGTGATGATTCGTATTCAGAAACCGACTCCAATTTTACATATGATATCACATCAAGGCGAAGAAAACAATGGTTTGCGAAAGTTAATATGACATGTCAAGGTCAGTCGCAAGATGTCATATGTCAACTGGATAGTGGTTCTACATGTAACGTAATAAGTTTCATACAATACAGCCAAGTTGTGCAACATTTTAACCCACCATTACGTCGTACAAATAGTTCGTTAAATCTCTATGGTGGAAAATCTACACTTTAACCGAGGGGCAAAGCTATGATTAAATGTCTCATTACCTCCTCTGGAAAGTCCGAAGACTTGGATTTTTACGTAGTCGATATGGATCAGACTGCTATCCTTTCCGCAGATTCGTGCGAATCACTTGGATTACTTACCTTAAATGTAGTGAATCATGTAAATCTCACACCGCAGAGATCGGAACCGTTGTCGTCCGAGCAAATCGTAAGCGAGTACAAAGATGTATTCGAAGGCCTAGGTCACTTCCCTGGTAAATACCACATTGACCTCGATCCAACAGTCAAACCTGTTCAGCACTAACCAAGAAGGGTACCGCAAGCCCTTAAAGCCGACTTACATAGACAAATCAACACATTAGTTGATCGTGGTGTACTTCAGAAGGTTACTACTCCAACAGAATGGATCAGTAACATGGTCGCGGTTAAGAAACCTGGAAATTCCGGCAAGATCAGGATATGTTTGGACCCAAAGGATCTAAATAAAGCGATTTGACGATCACATTACCCGATGCCGACCATCGAGGATATCTTACCAAAAAATAGCAAAAGCTAAAATTTTCTCTGTGTTGGATGCTAGAGAAGGTTTCTGGCATATTGAGCTAGACAATGAAAGTAGCTTTCTTACCACATTCTGGACGCCGCTTGGACGTTATCGTTGGCTCTGCATGCCGTTTGGTATTTTCTTCAGCCTCGGAAGAGTTCCAGAGATGTCAACATGAAGTTCTGCAAGGTCTCGAGAACACCGATTCGATAATCGATGATATACTCGTATATGGTTGTGGCGATACGATGGATGAAGCCATTGTCGACCTCGATATAAAGCTTATCGCATAACTTGAAAGAGCTAGAGAAGTAGGACTAAAGCTCAATAAGGATAAACTAAAACTCCGCAAAACAGAAGTAAAATATATGGGACAAATAATAACCTCTTCAGGAATGCGCCCCGATCCAGACAAAATCAAAGCTATTATCGATATGCCTAGACCAACAAACGGCAAAGCTGTGCAGCAACATACCTATCGAAATACTAACCTCATCTCTCGGAAGAATGTGAACCTCTTCGTCGTCTCACCGTTAAAGATGCTACATGGTCATGGCAGACGCATCAGGATAACGCATTTACCGATGTAAAAGGTCTTGTTACCAAGCAATCGATTCTTCGTTATTATGACTCAAACGAAGAAGTTACCATACATTGTGATGCTTCCGAAGTAGGGCTTGGAGATAAACTATTACAAAAAGGACAACCGGTAGCCTTTGCATCTCGAGCACTCACAAAATGTGAACAGTCATATGCGCCGATCGAAAAGGAGTGTTTAGCTATAACTGTTTTTGCCTGCGAACACTTTGATCAGTATATTTTCGGTCGAGAAAACATCATGGTACAATCTGATCACAAACCATTAGAGACTATATTAAACAAACCTCTACTTGCTGCTCCAAAGCGATTATAACGCATGTTACTTAGGCTCCAAAAGTACAATCTAAACGTTGTTTACATTAAAGGATCTTCGTTATACATTGCAGACACGTTGTCGAGTGCATCGCTTTCGACAACGTGTCTGCAAGACAACTTCGTAAAATTCGAGTAACGAGTACATTTTTGCATCTATCGAGCAAATTGATGAAGCTGAGTGGGTACCATATATGTCTCAACCTAGAATTCAGCAAATTGAGGACCTAACAAATAAGGACGAACACTTACAAACGCTGAAAAAAAACCATTCTCACTGGTTGGTCCGAGTCTCGTTCAGAAATCCCAGTGGCAATCTCAGATTATTGGAATTTTCGTGATGAGATTACAGTACAGGACGGTGTTATCTATAAAAACAGTCGTGTCGTTATCCCAAAAGCTTTGCGACCCGAAATGCTTACTCGCTTTCATTCCAGCCATCTTGATACAGATTCGTTCATAAAAAAAGCCCGAGATTCATTATTTTGGCCGAATATGTCTACCGACATAAAGGAACATATTTCGAAATGTAGTTTATGCAACGAAATACAACTTGATGTCTCATGATATTCCGAATCAACCTTGGTGGCGACATATTTACTGTAAACAAGCAAAACTACTTAGTAACTTTTGACTACTTTTCCGACTTCTTCGAGCTAGATGTTTTGCAAGATGTTAGCGCATCTACAGTCATATCGTGTCTTAAACAGCATTTTTCTAGACATGGTATACTCGATACCGTCATTTCTGACAATGGACCGCAGTTTAGCAGTAAAGAATTTCATACATTTGCTTGCGATTGAGAATTTGAACATTCAACCTCTTCTCCGTACCATAGCCAATCCAATGGCAAGGCTGAATCAGCCGTTAAAATTGCTAAGAAGCTCGTCAAGAAAGCAAACCGCAATAATTCAGATGTATGGAAAGCCGTTCTGGATTGGAGGAATACTTCGACAATAGACATTAACAGCAGTCCTGTTCAAAGATTTATGTCGCGACGAACCCGACATTCTTTACCGACTACAAGTACGCTTCTGCAACCAGAAATTGCTAAGGATGTGCATGGCAAACTTCAAATGAAACGCAGAGAGTCAAAGTTAAACTATGACAGGCACGCCAAGAAATTACCGAAACTTCAAATTGGACAGAAAGTCCGAATGTCACCTTTACCGACCGATCAACAGAAGCGTTGGCAATTTGGTACATGCAGCGAAATTCTAGGAAAACGCTTATATATAATAGACTGTGATGGTAAACAATACCGTAGAAACGGACATCCGTCCCACAAATGAACAGCAAGCCGTCAACCAAAAAGCCGTTGATGTCGATCTAGATTTGAACTTTGACAATATTGACAATTCTGAACCAGTCGCTGCTGAATCTGTGACAATCGCGAAAGATCGCGTCGTGCAACAATTTAAACTCTGCCAGGCGCACCTGATAGCGTTAAGAAACACTTGACTCGCCAAGTGACAATCTGAACATTAGGTCAAGCAGATTTAGGATCATCAGACTACCTTCAAAATATGATGATTTTCATGTAAATCTTAAATCGTAAATGATTCATTTCATTCAAAATAATTTCATTCAAAGATTAATTTATGATTAACGTTCAATGTTTAATTTGAAAATAATATTTCATTTTTCATACAATGTGACAAGATAATGTCGAAGAAACATTTTTCCTTTATTGAAATATTACAAATAACTGTTAATCTGAACATAAAGACAATATATTATGTGTTCATTTTAAAGCATTATGGGTAAAGCAATTATACATTGACAAAAATTAATTTTTATTGTTTTAAGATCAAATAATCTTCAGAAATATATTTTGATGATAAATTCATAAATATAATAATATGATCATGATGATTATCACATACTATTCATAATGTTTTCTTTCAGGTACATTGACATTCAACTTTGACATTTCATGATATTCATATCATATATTTTTAAATCATTCATATACATGCAATTTCAATTTGACTCTTTTACTCATTTGTTTATCATTGAATTTGTTAAATTATTAATAATTTGCTAATTGGTAAAGAAACTTTAATTATCAGAGATATTAATTTTCTTTTTATATAAAATGGGAGATGTTATACATACCGTCTATGTTATACTCTCATTACTGTCTACTTGTGTGATGACGTCATTGATTCTTGAGTATTTTGTGTATTGAATAAAAAATGAAACTCAAAACAAACACCTTCCAAGACGGTGCAACATTTTTCATTGTGAAGCAATGATTGAATAAATGATTGAACCAATCATTGAACGATCGACTGAACCGTTTATTGTCCTTAACTGACCCGAAGTCAACTGTCTTCCGTTTTGAAAAATGGAAACACATTTTTCCTTTAGAATTATTAGAAACATCACTAAAAGCGCATTTCTAAGGAATGAGAAGGACACCCCGCGACTTACAGATTTGAATAACTTTCATCAAAGTCATGGGTGGATCTAGATTTTTTCCAAAGTGAATGAGGGGAGGGGTCCAATTAATCTATGATTGTGAAAAAAATTCAAAAACGGCAAATTTCTGGGGAGGGGGCGGGATCCTGAATCCCTAGCGCCCTCTAGATAAGCACTTGAATGAATAGGATCCGCTACAAACGGAGACAGACAAAAGTAAAATTTTGTACTGACCGGAATCATTGAATTACTTTGAACAGAACACAAATAATAGCGGAAGATTCCAACAGTTTCTTAGTATTTATGGAAAATTGTAAAGACAATCCCCGACCCCACCTCCTAAAATTCGCTTGTTAGGTATAGTGATATATCGTCAGTTTGAATACCGTATTAGTTTCTTTTATTTTCTCTCATTCAATTCAAAATCTTGAAATAATTCCTTTAATTTCTTTAATGTAATTTTCTGTTAAATCAAGTTTTAAAATGCGTAAAATTCTGATCTCTCTACGATCTATATTGTATGTAATTGTCATTGTTTACTGACCATGAGTAGTTTTCTTTACCGTTCGTATGGAACGTAGGAATGACGACTTATAATTACTAAAGCATTGGTGATAATTGTTTGATGGCCTAACAATTTCCGAGATCGTAGTGGGTTATTCAACTGCTCCTCGGGCTATGCCCTCGGAGACAGTAGAATAACCCTTACATAATATGATAATTATTTTTCGGAAACAAGTAGAGTTATGTATCATTGTTCACGTCGATTTATAAATATGTTTATTTCTCGACATGATCAGATCTAGTGTCCCTTTTCATTTTTTATCCCATCACACCATAGTTGCAGCCTTTTTGTGTAAATAAAATGTGATATTGTCATCTTCAAAAAAGATTTAGAGTACCGCTTCTGTTATAACAGAAAAAACCATTGTTTTGGCTGCACGTCAATTAATTAGAAATGAAACGGAAGATAAAAAGTCTACGGGAATTTTTTTATAGTAAAATTACTTAAAATGCATGACGTCGAAAGCTTTGACGTCACTTTTTACTATTGTTTACACGGAGAACAAAATGGTGGCGACTTTAAATCAACAAGGAAATTTCCTGTAGACATTATATTTTTCATGTTGATGTTTGAAGGCAGTTGATAGGGTAAGTTGAAGTTAATTTTCAGTCACAACTTATGGGGTCAATTGTGGGGGACAATGTTTAAGAGGAAAATTCGTCAGACGACAGAATAAATCGCAAAAACAGGGTGCTCTGGATTAAGTAAACAGGACAGCAGATATTTCATCCTTGTATTTTTTCCTCAGATTATAACGTATTAAAGATGGAAATCGGCGTAAACGTAAGAGTAGTACATGTACGCAGTTATGAGTTGACTACCTTGAATCATTTCATTATAAGAGAAATAGTCTCTACCAGTCTCCACAAGGGGTAGGTCTTACCTACCAATCGTCATTAAAACTCTCTTGTCCATGGATGAATCGGTTCACGAAGTTTTCAAAACAGTCAAAGCGATCGATTCTGATAAGCGCAGAACACAGGGTTCTTACACTGAGGTTGGCAGCAAGTCTTTTGTCCCGAATTGTTTTCAGTATTCTTTTATTTAGATGGTATAATCCTTTCCTGCCTGCGCTACTTTGAATTTCTTCTATGTCTGTGAGGCTCAATCCAAGTTCCAATCCAAAATGGATGAAGTCTTTCCCAATGAATATGGATATACTATCAATCATTTCGTCAGTACAGGTTTCTTCAAGTCTTTTTGTTGGAATTGCATCATACACTAAAATACAACGATGTTTGAAAATGTAGAAAAATTATTTATGCAAACTTAAGATAAAAGAATATTGTTAAGGTTAAAGGAACAAAGTCTACTAGAGCCTCACCAATAACAAGTGGTTGGTCCTCGACGAAGTTCGTTCAAACGAAACCCAACGTGTCTCGTTTATCAAAGATGGAAAACAAGCATAAACATGATAAAGTATAGTAATTGATTTCGAAATGGATTTTAAAATTTAATTTTAGTAAAAATGCGACATCTTAACCTCACCATTTTAACACTTTCAACATGCTTTACTGAATATTTTGTATATGTACACATTCAGTCACGTTGATACGATTCATTTCCTTTTCCTTTTCGTGGAGAGTATTATAATCAAACGCCTTTTATATCGTGGATATGATCCTTCTGTCATCAGACCTGGTACTGGACCAGTCTTGTAAAAGCGTATTCTTAGCAATTGCACTGACTGTGACGACAGGACTCCATGACGGACTTTCTCCAAACCTCTATAGAGAAGAAAGGGCCCTGACCACCTGTCCTATCTGAATGTCAGTCAGACTCCCCGGCATGAGCTCGCTACAGCCGACAGAACACGGACTGTTTGTTGTCCCTATAATTACTTTACTCGATATCAATGATGAAACATTCATTGTCATTAGCAACCAAAAGTTTTTGTATAAATATGCGGATTGGTATGTTAGAATCAAGCTATGTCAGGTTGAAGTTGTCGATATACTGGAAGAGCATTTAAAATTATCATCAAGTGATTGCTTAATTTCTAGGTGCTTCACCAAGAGCTGCAAAACTTTGAACATCATTAGAGACATTTTATTTCTCAGCAACCTTACACATGTCATTTAACATGCATGGTCTTGATAACCTTAACTGCAAGACATCCAATAATGTCCATGGAACAGATTGTTCGCTTTTTTGATTAATTAATGTCAGAGAAACCAAAGGTCAGCTCCGGACCAGAATGTCAGGACATCGGTCAAAAATAAACAATAAAGGAAATCGACTCCTTCATTTATGCGAGTCAGAATCCTGGAGAAAATATAATATACCATCTCATAAACAATCCCAGTTTGAGCACACCTTTCCGTCGCAACAGAGAGGACGTCTGGGTAAAAAAAATCTTAACACTGCAGCGCCGTATTGATGCAACGACAACACCAGTGGCATAAGAAACCATTAGTCTCGGTTGTCAATCGGTATGTGTGACTAGCTTATTCAACAAACCACAACGAAGATCTCGAAGTCATGGATTTTGTAAATATAATAAGCCTGAGATACATAGTTTCTCCCTCGATGACTTGGTTCATTTTGGAATGAGCCTCTGTCTATAACTGACTGTCTGTGTGTCTTCAAGTGTATGTCTGTCTGCGTAAGTCTATCTATCTGTCTGATTTACTGTTTATCTATATATCTGTTTGCCTTTCTGTCAGTAAGACTGTCTTTGTATATTTCTTAATCAAGGTTAGCTCAAGGTCAAATGTAATCCTCTATGTTAAGGCAAATCCTATATGATGAGGTCAATTCTTGCAATACTTTTAATTTATCTTCTTCTTTCTTTTGATAAAGTTTTTATGTCAACGTAATATTTCATAAAGTGTCGCTACAAAAAAAGCAATACAATTAGTCGGGGAGCTAGTGGGGCCCCCCATGCACCCCCTTGAGTACTTTTTTTCAAGGGTACCAAAATGTTCCTTAGGGTCTACAGAAACGGTTTCCAGGATGTACTCAAAAATAAACTCATTTAGGCTATGTGTTTTTCGACCGTTTCCATGGCAACCCCCTGCTAAAATCACGAAAGCACTATTGGTTAAGTAAAATAGCCATATCTTGGCCAAATGTTGAGCTAAACATCTGTAATTGGTATCAATATAACGAGGAAAGGTTGTTCTATTAATCACGTGATCATATGCAAAATAATTAATTTGCATATTCATGAATATTCATGATTTTAAATAAAAATGCTTGGAAAATATATAAAAATCGACACTTTTCATTTAGTTTTTGCTCCTAAGCTCTATAGTTTTATCTATGATCGTTATTAGATTATATAATAAATAAATACAAAGTCTTCTATCTCCAATGACAAAATATTTGGCTCAATATTTTAGTTCAATGGCTTCTAAATTGATGTTCTGACAGAAAAATGGCTATTTTAAGTAAGATAAGCTGATTTTTTTATACTTATTATAAGATATTTACTACTTATAAAATCGAATATCTGAACCTGTTTTCTAGTGTTTTTTTTTTCAAGTTTTTCTCATGTAATAAATGTTTACAAAACATGATATATGTATTTTTGGTAATTTTGGGGCAAAAAACCCCCGTATTTTTCAGTACAAAACAACAGATATCTGGATATAATCTATTAAAGGCAAACAGTTCCTGTAATCTATAAATGAAACGTATATACTGATGTAATTTCATGGTTCTAAGATCGGTTTTTGTGTAAGAAGTAAAAAATGTTACTGTATTCTGCTATTTTTGGTTGAAATGTCGGTTTTTCATACTAAATTTACAAATTTCTGAGAAATATTCTAAATATGATTTACAATTCAATAATACAGTATTATCAACCAATAATATAGCAAGCCACTCAATAACATGGTCTTCCAACTTTTACCACTTAATAATTCAGTATAACCGTACAATAACATAGCAAAACCACTAAATAACATAGTAATTTGACCCGTTATAACATAAAAAGCCATCTCAATACAGTGTAAACACCAAATGACATAGCAAAACCACTCAATAAAGACACTGTTTGACCCATTACTATATGAAAATCACTAAATAATACAGCATAACCAACCAATAACATAAAAAACACCCAATAACGTGATGGTTTGACCCTTTGTTATAATAAAACCACTTACATTTGTAATAACACAGCATATCAACCTTATTACTTAGCATTACTACATAATAACGTGATGATTTGATCCTTTAATGTAACAAAACCACTCAATAACACAGAATTACCACCCCAAAACATAGCATTACTTATCCATAGCGTGATGATTTGATACTATATTATAACAAAACCGCCAAATAACTTAGCATAACTACTTAATAAGGTGGTCGTTTGACCCTTAATTATATCAAAACCACTTAATTACACAGCATAAGCACCCAATAACATAGCATTACCACTCAAAGACGTGATGGTTTGACACTTTATTGTAACAAAACCACTTAATAACACTGCATAATCACCCAATAACTTAGCATTACCACTCTAGAACAATCTTTCATCGTTCTCTCTATGGAAGCAGGGCTGTTTTAATGTGGATTTTAGCAATTTAAAGGGTCAAACAGACATGCTAATCAGTGATTTGATACAATAAAGGGTCAAACCATCACGTTATTTGGTGGTTTTGTAATGTGATTGGGTACTCATGCTTTGTTTTCGAGTGGTTTCATGATAAAAAAGAGGCAAACGACCACGTTATTGAGAAGTTATTTGGTGGTTATGGTGTGATATTAAGTGGTTTTGTAATAATAAAGTGTCAAATTATCACGTTACTGAGTAAGAATGCTAAGATATTTGGTGTTGTTATTGAGTTGTTTTGTTATAAAAAAAGATCAAATCATCACGTTATTTTGTGGTAATGCTAAGTTATTGGGTAGCTATGCTGTGTTATTGAGCGGTTTTGCTAAGATAAAGATCAATTCATCACGTTATTTTGTGGTAATGCTAAGTTATTGGTTAGCTATGCGGTGTTATTTTAAATTTGTGTTATAGCAAATGTTCAAACCATCACGTTATTGGTTGGTTATGTTGTATTATTAAGTGATTTTGATATAGTAAAGGGTCTAACAACCACTTTATTGAGGGGTTTTGCTATGTAGGCCTTTCAACAAACGCTAGGTGTCGACTGAGAGTAACGACAACTCGTACCCAAAGTGTCAGAATCGGAACCTTTCGCGCTTCTTCATAAAAATGTAGCGCAAAAGTTTCTTCAAATCATGAATTTTCTTATTTATTTACCTCTTTTGGGTTGTTGGACAAAGTTTGTAGGATTGAGTATAATATTTTAATTTGTTTCATGTACTAAAGACAATAAAAGGACAGAGACAGATAGCACAAAATTGCACATAAGATTTTTAGACCGAGTTACAAATGTTCATGTGGTAATATATTGGAAGGGAGAGAACTCTTTAATAATATCTGTTAAATTCGAGACCCTTTAAACTATGAAATGAAGTGAAAAGTAATGAAATGAAACGAAAAACAAAATTACAAATTTTACCATTTAATCATTCGTTTACGATATAACTATGGAAATTTTTCCCTTGCACACCCTATGCGCCTCGGGAACTGCGAGTCAAAGATCGGTATGTCTTATACATATTTATAAACTACATTTCAGATCTGTAAAAGACTATCTAATAGCTGACTAGGTTTAATCTAGGCATAGATGTAACCGATTTCGTTAAACTCTGCTTATATAAAGGGGGAAGGGGGGCATAAGTATTCACTAAAAATTGTATCCCGAACTTCTCAGTTTAAAATAAACATCAAAAATAAAAAGGACAGATATACCTGTATGTGTTAAGATAAATATCATGAGTTAGGAACAAAAAATACATGTACAAAAGTAATATGTCGATAAGTATGCATAACGAAGACAGCATCAAAAGTAGCGGGAAAATATAGAGAATAAATGAGAGAGAGAGAGAGAGAGAGAGAGAGAGAGAGAGAGAGAGAGAGAGAGAGAGAGAGAGAGAGAGAGAGCGCATGTCTTTGATTATTCATAACATTGAAAATTTATTTCAACATTACACATTTTTATAAAAAAAAAAGTGACGGCAATGACCCGCACCCTATAAATAAGACGCAGAAATGATATTAATACAGATTGCTCATACAAGAGGAACCTCGTCCAAAATCTGTAAAACAAATATCATATCTGCATGATTCAGTTTCAATTGGAGGGCGTTGGCCGCCGGCCGCCTATGTCGTGCTTGCAAAGGGTTTAAGGGAGGACGGGTGGACAAGAAGTTTTTAAAGAACACATGAAAAGTGAATAATGTTTGAAAATTGTTTGTGTTATGGATATACATGTATTGAAATTATTTTGTAATTCAACCATTTGCTAATTCAAGAGGTAGGGT
The DNA here is from genome assembly GCA_033119305.1 of Pinctada imbricata. Taxonomy (NCBI): domain Eukaryota; kingdom Metazoa; phylum Mollusca; class Bivalvia; order Pterioida; family Pteriidae; genus Pinctada; species Pinctada imbricata. Next base: position 27,422,158 of record VSWD01000004.1, read on the forward strand.
ATACCCAGCCCGCGTTCTTAATGTTTTAAAAAATCTGTGAATATGCTTAATATGCACATGGGGGGGCGCCTTCTCCCCCCCCCCTCCTTTCAATCAAAAGTTATTGATTTGGATAAGGCCAACGGGTACTTTCGCGCATCCGATTCAGATTTTGCAATACATTTCTGCATTCTGCTTTCTTTTCTTTTATGTTTTGATTGGATTGATATCAATAGGGGGTAGAGGGGGATTTTGAATTTTAAATTTTGATTTTGAATATATGAATATTATGCAATGGAGATCGTAATTGATAAATATTGACCATCTTTTTGTAACGATTAAAAAAACATTCATTGACTTTCGCTTTCGCTCGCCAGTTTTTAACCACTTGAATGTATATGATCATTTCATAACAATACGGCTTACCGATGTACCCTTTCTCCCTAAAGAGAATAGAGGGTAGATAAAAAAAATTTCTACCCAAGGCGCAGCAAAAAAAAAAAAACTGCTCGCTCGTATTCGCTCGCCTACATCACTTAATTTAGCATAAATATAATTCATTTGAAGGTCACATATTTATAAAGGACTCTAGAGGGAGAAATGAGAAACATATACGTCCCTTCCCCCTTTCTGAAATTCTGGATCCGCCACTGATCCATTTCTAAATGCCTGAGTCAGGGCTGTGCTCTACATTTTCTTTTTCTCAATATTTGATAAATTTATACATCGCTATATACATTTTTATGAGTTTTAATTGTATAAACTTATACTCAAAATATGTCACCTAAAGTCCGCTCGGCACTTGAAAGCGTGGATCAAGAGCTAGGGGGATGGGTTAGGGAGGGGATCAGTCCGATCCCCCCCCCCCTTTTGAATTAACTAAAAAGTAAGATATTTTTTTCCAGCTTATATACAAATTCTTTTAAATTTTTCGTAAATTTTGATTTAATAAGTTCAATGATAACAAGAACCTAAAATTAAAATTTACAGGGTTTTTTCTATGATGTCTGCGTCGTTTACTATTGCGTTTATTTTTTAAAATTCTTTGCCGACCAAAAAATAAGTATTTGTTCCGTTACTTTTCATTTCGTTTCTTGTGCGTTTCATATTTAAAAGAGCCCGTAAAACTCGGTTACTCAAGATGAGTCCCGAGAATCAAATGTTTGTTAAATTCTATAGTTTGAATTACCTCCCTTCTTAAGCAGATTTAATTTAAAATTCGGTAGAAAAAATTAATCATTTATCGATAATTAGCATGTCTTTCCCAATTCAAAGTTTCTTACTGCTATTTAGACACAGATTCAAAAGTCGTGAAGCACTTTCAAAAGAAATTTTTCGGATTTCAAAATTTAGTTGAAAGGCCTATGCTATGTCATTGAGTGTTTACACTGTATAATTAAGTGGTTCCTATGTAATAAAGGATCAAACGACTATGTTATACAGTGGTTTTCCTATGATATCAAGTGATTATACTGTATTATTAATTTGTGTATATTTAATGAATGGTTAAAAGACCATAATTTGAGTGGCTTTTCTATGTTATTGGTTGGTTATACTTTTTTATTGAGTTGCTCTGTTACGTTATTGGGTGGTCATACCGTGTTATTCACGATTCATTGAGGGTTTTTATTTTATTTTTCTAATTTGATACTCTTATGATACGTACAAATAAATTTAGTTTCATATCCCATATTACAACAAATATAAATTATATTTGAAATATTTCTCAGAAATCTGTACTTTTAGTATAAAAAACCGACATTTTTACCCAAAATAGCAGAAAAAAAGTAGTATTTTTGCTTCTAATACAAACATCGATCTTAGAACCATAAAATTACATTAGCATATACGTTTTATTTATAGATTACAGGAACTGTTTGCCTTTAATAGATAATATCCAGATTTCTGTTGTTTTTTACTGAAAAATACGGTTTTTGCCCCAAAATTACCAAAATTACGTATATCATGTTTTGTAAACATTAATACATGAGAAAAACATGAAAATACACTAGAAAACAGGTTCAGATATTCGATTTTATAAGTAGTAAATATCTTATAATTAGTATACAAAAACCAGCTTATCTTACTGAAAATAGGCATTTTTCTGTAAAAAACATCAATTTAGAAGCCATTGAATTAAAATATTGAGCCAAATGTTATGTCATTTGAGAGAGAAGATTTTGTAGGTATTTATTATATATTCTAATGACGATCATAGATAAAACTATAGAGTTTAGGAGCCAAAACAAAATGATAAGTGTCAATTTTTATGTATTTTGCAAGCATTTTTATTTCAATTCATGAATATTCATGAATATTCAAAATAGTTATTTTGCATATGATCACGTGATTAATAGAACAACCTTTCCTCGTTATAATGATACCAATTACAGATGTTTAGCTCTACGTTTGGCCAAGATATGGCTATTTTACTTAACCAATAATGCTTTCGTGACTTTAGCAGGGGGTTGCCATGGAAACGGTCGAAAAACAAATAGCCTAAATGAGTTTATTTTTGAGTACATCTTGGAAAACGATTCTGTAGACCCTAAGGAACATTATGGTACCTATGAAAAAAAGTACTCGAGGGGGTGCATGGGGGTCCCAACTGGCTCCCCGACTAAATAGGTCAACGTCAAATTCCAAGGTCGATAGTAATATATGAAACCAGGGTCAATCTACTTAGATGTATGGTCATGTATAAGGTAGATTGTACTTCTGGTCAAAAATCGGGGAAATTATGCATGGATACCCTATGTTTTCTTTAATATTATTGAACATTGGGTTAATGTTAAGCGTCTTCAAATTCAATAGCATCATTTAAGAACAGATAAATTTGTAGCATGGACAAGACATGCACGTTTCGGGTACTTAACAGTCGTAGGTGATCCTCAATCTTCACAATGAAATATGGCCAAAGAGTGTTAAAATTATTATGTCCAAAAATATACCTAAAGATGTAGCAGGAAGGGCGGGATATGATACTACGGGACTCACGTTTTAGAAATTTCAAGAAATTTTGAAATCAGAAAGGAGTATGTATTAGTCGGGGAGCCAGTTGGGACCCCCATGCACCCCCTTGAGTACTTTTTTTCATAGGTACCATAATGTTCCTTAGGGTCTACAGAATCGTTTTCCAAGATGTACTCAAAAATAAACTCATTTAGGCTATGTGTTTTTCGACCGTTTCCATGGCAACCCCCTGCTAAAGTCACGAAAGCATTATTGGTTAAGTAAAATAGCCATATCTTGGCCAAACGTTGAGCTAAACATCTGTAATTGGTATCATTATAACGAGGAAAGGTTGTTCTATTAATCACGTGATCATATGCAAAATAACTATTTTGAATATTCATGAATATTCATGAATTGAAATAAAAATGCTTGCAAAATACATAAAAATTGACACTTATCATTTTGTTTTGGCTCCTAAACTCTATAGTTTTATGTATGATCGTCATTAGAATATATAATAAATACCTACAAAATCTTCTCTCTCCAATGACATAACATTTGGCTCAATATTTTAATTCAATCGCTTCTAAATTGATGTTTTTTACAGAAAAATGCCTATTTTCAGTAAGATAAGCTGGTTTTTGTATACTAATTATAAGATATTTACTACTTATAAAATCGAATATCTGAACCTGTTTTCTAGTGTATTTTCGTGTTTTTCTCATGTATTAATGTTTACAAAACATGATATACGTAATTTTGGTAATTTTGGGGCAAAAACCGTATTTTTCAGTAAAAAACAACAGAAATCTGGATATTATCTATTAAAGGCAAACAGTTCCTGTAATCTATAAATAAAACGTATATGCTAATGTAATTTTATGGTTCTAAGATCGATGTTTGTATTAGAAGCAAACTTTTTTTCTGCTATTTTGGGTGAAAATGTCGGTTTTTTATACTAAAAGTACAGATTTCTGAGAAATATTTCAAATATAATTTATATTTGTTGTAATATGGGATATGAAACTAAATTTATTTGTACTCAATAAAAAAGTATAACCAACCAATAACATAGCAAAGCCACTCAAATTATGGTCTTTTAACCCTTCATTAAATATACACAAATTAATAATACAGTACAGTGGTGATCGCGGGAGATTACACACTTTTACCGAAGTTTCCGAGGCTTAACCTAAGTTTCCGAATTTCGGAAAAATCCTACCTAAGTTTCCGAATCCTAACTTTACGAAAATTACCGCTTTGACCGAAGTTTCCGAATTATTAAAATTCGGTAGGAAATTTAGGGTAAACCGTGAAAGTTAGGTATTTTAGTTAGTTTTTTTAGGAAAAAGCGTAATATTTCGGGTTTTTCGGGGTAATGGTAGTTTTAAGATTGATTTCAACAAAACGAAATTTCCATTATGTAAACAAAAAGAATGCAACATGTGTATGCTGGGATGTAATTGAGAAGGGGGGTGTATCCCTTGAAAATTTCCAAACATAGTCATATACTATTTTATTGGCAATTTGCAATACTAGGGATGGTTTTTTTTTCTGAAATAAATAAGCTCACGCTGTCACAACGCTTCCCCTCCCCTGATTGTCTAGATTCGCACGTACATCATATGATGTATGTACAGGTCAAATTTGGTATTGAATAAGTCACAGGGGGGCCGTAGCCAGATTTTTTTTTATTTCCATGAAATCATTCTGCAATCAAAATCCCAACCCCCCCCCCCCTTCCCTCGCTACATTTAATCAGCTATGTACAACGATTTCCCACAGATCTGCGGAAAATCGCTATACGTTACGTAGCTGATTGAATGGAAAGCGGGACACGTCAGTCATTGAAATATTTAAAAAAAAACAACCTTGCTTCGGCCCCCTGTGTACAATAAATAAAAAAAAAATAAAGAAAAGATCCGATATTAGAGAAGTATTATAAGAAAAGATCGTTGAACTAAAGAAAAGATATATTATCTAAGAAAAGATCGTTGAATATAAACAATTCGAATTTCCTCTGATCGACGAAGTTGTACTTTCCGCAGTGGAAACACTTCGGCATTTTCAAAAATTCTTAAGAGATTTTTTAATTTCAAGTTGAGAAAACTAATGTAATTTCAAAAGGCAATAAGTTTTATATTATATTCCTACATAAAAAGCCGATTTTACACTGCATGTGTACCGACTAGAAATAGAGCTAATGATCGAACTTGTTTGCAATTTCAGGCAAGTTCTATGTGTGTGTGGTTTTTTTTTTAATAATTCCTCATTGTGTGTGTGTGTTTGTTTGTTTGTTTTTTGTTTTTGTTTGTTTGTTTTGTTTTGTTTTTTTTTTTTTGATTTTCTAGAATTTCAGCTGTCCTTACTCCTAAGCCGGGGACGTGTATAATACGTCCCTGCCGTGGCTTTTAAAAATAACAGCATTTTGTACAATGGAGAGGCGTGGAGGGTTTTGTTGTTGTTTTTTTTTATGGAGACCCTCGATCAGGGCCCGGTTTTTTTTTCCTGTTCTTTAGCGGATGCATGGCCAAAGATAATTCAGCAGACCCTTCGGGCTAGATTTTTTTTGGGGAGGTGCAAACTTTCTGGACATTTTTCTTAATTAGGGAAGGGAGCAGTTTTCCTGCCCCTCCCCTCATAAAAATCATTTGGGGTTCCTTTGTCCTTCTCAATATTTTATAATTTGTTAGACCAATCTGATAAAATTCTTGTCTAACTACCATTACATGTACAACTCTATATCTAACAAATTCTTTCCAAGGTGTTCTCAATCTTATGACAGCCCTTTGCACTAATTGTGATAGGTAGAATGAAAAATGTGGCCGGTCCAGGAATCAAACCAGAGACCTTCTGCTATGGAGGCAGATGCTCTTAGCAACTGAGCTAACCGGGCACGATAACCGTACCGTAACACACTGTAATTTTTTTTACAAGTCCCGAGATACAAATATGTTGCCGGACTCTGTCCGAAAACCTGTGATTGTCTGCAATCTTGAGGTAAATACTCCTATGCAAGATCTGTCATAAAGGAATAAATAATAACCAACTATTCATTCAAAGTATTCATACTGAATCTTCTACACAGTTTCATAAAAAAAGTATATTATGACCTTGACCTCTTACCTTTATTTAAGAGCATAATACACCCTTGGGTCCTAAGAGATAATTATGTTAAATGTTTTTGAAAACCATGTAGAGGGGAAAAAGTTTTGTCACAAAGTTTTGCCAAGAAAGTCTTTTGTTACCTTGACCTCTGATCTAGATTCAGGTCATTAAAAAAACCTAGAGTGCTACGTATACGTAACAATTCTGCAAACAACACAATAAAATTGATCACCAGGAGGACTGGAAACTGATTTGTTCAAGGAAAGGGCAAGTTGCTCGTTGCAGATTGACCCTCAATATGTGACTTTGATTTTGAAGTTAACCTTGACATAGATACTGAATAACAGACATTGATAGTTTCCGCATATATGCCATGTTGTATTTGCTTTGCAGTGAGTAAAATAGAAATCAAAAGGAAGTGTAACATAATGAACTGATGAGCATGATCATGTATAAACTGATATTCAAATAAGTGATCTAATGATTCTAATCACATCATCAATATAAATTTACATGTGTAAACATGATCTATAGACCTTTGGCTGATCCAACTTCTGTAAGTGCTTGGTAATTTTTTTGCATTTTGTGCTGACATGTTTGTGTGTATACATTTTTGCAAAGATTTTTAACCCCTTCAATTTCATTGTAATTGTAATTATTATAGCTTATTTAGCTCAAGTATAATGTGGGTCAATATTCAACACCTTCTAGGTCAAGAAGGTATAGCTAAAAAATTAACATAAGATACCAAAACCCAGTTGCTTTACAATTTATTTCCTTTCTTGCAACTGATGAAGTACATGTAGAATACTATCAATCTGACAATAATAAACTTACAACTGTAATTGTCAAAAGACAGCAAGTGTGAATGGCAGTAGATGGTTAATTACTGTCTACATTTGAGTAAAAGAATAACACTGTTCAGGAACAGGTATGTCACCTGTCACATGTTTGACCATAAAACATTGCCTTGACCTTGAAAATGACCTTGAGCTAGACTATAGCCTCTAAACATACTTCATTCTGATGCATATCAATTAGCTATAGATACTGTAGCCATATATATATGATCATGTATCTTCAATGAACATCCCCCTCCCTTTTCACTTAAGTTCACAACTATGTGACACATGATCTAAAAACCTGTGACATATATCATAAGGCTGGTACAATACTCTGATTCATCAATGCATCACAATATTTTTTTTTCGCAATCCAAGTATCGATATATCCAAACACACCAAAGTTAAAATTTACAAAAAAAATATTCTATTGAATTTTCTGGATTTTTGTCCCCAACGCCAAAAACAAATATAACTTTCAGAGAAAATGAAAGTACATGTAACATTCGGAGAAAGTGAAAAATGGCTACGGGGAAGAGGATTAAGTTAGAAATACCAAGCACATCACAAGATTGGTGTGGTAAACATTTGGTTTTCTGGTTTATGAAGTACAAGTTATAGGAATCGGGAAAATTCTGGTCAGAAAGCTAGTATTGAATACATATAACCTGTTGAATAAAAAAAAGCTACTTATATATGATGAATATAAATAGTATCAAATAGGATTTTGAGAAGGTTTTATCAATTTACTTAGTATTGCGATACATATTATATCCGATATCAGGTATCATGATACATATCAGATCGGCTGGGTGCAGTATTGTCCTTGCCCTAATATATCACATGCCAATTTCTTGAATTATACAATGTTAAAAATATTTTGATGAAAAATAAATGAAATTTTAAAATTTTAAACTAAAAATGCTTCGTAATGATCTTTGACCTTGAAAGTGACCTTGACCTGCTGAGTTTCATTATGCTTTACTATCTCTGCAAGTTTTAAAAAAATGTTTGATGTATATCAAGTAAGTTACAAACAAATATGTGACAGACTGACAAACAGACAGACAATCAGAGACAGATGGACAAACAGCCTAACAAAGTGATTTTTATATGGCGACATTAAATTTCTCAATCTGAGTAAATCAGAAACCACATGTTTTTGCCATTCCACATACATGTATTAAATGCCATATAAAACTGTTAATTTTTCTTCATCTTGTCTTGATTCTGGTGTCCAAGATACACAAATTATGAAGGAAGGAAGCTATGCCGCACCAATCCATGATCACTCACTTCTGTTTGACCATGTTGTATGTGTTGACTCTCATTATCCTGAAATAAAACGAGTACAACTTTTAAATGAAATAGAAAAAATATGTGATGATAACAAACATCTAAATCACATCATCTAACAATAAATCATAAAGGTAAATTCCTATCATTACCTAATAGATATCATTGTATAGTTCTCACTTAGTCGTAAATTATATGGTTATATGGTAGAGGAATGCAATAATGCAATTATATTTTATAATCAAATAAAACACTGCTAAAGACAGTATGGCTGGATTGCAAATTAAGCTTTTGTCACTAACTGGGTCAAGGTCAGGTCAAATGTTACTGCATAAATTGAAAGGATTTGTCAGAGGCAACCAATAAGTATAATATTATGTTTCTACTATGTTTATAGCTCCTGAGATTTTGGTTCAATCAGAAACTTAAGCAAAATCATTAACTAGGTCAAAGCCCTAGGTCAAGGTCACTAGGTCAAATGTTACGAGATAAATTGTCAAAGGCAACCTACTAGGGCTGAGTGTCGCGAGTCAAATTTGTATTGCGATATATTGCGATATTTAGGAAAATATTGCGATATATTGCAATATTTTATAACATTGTCATTGATATTCCTTATCTTTTTCATTTTCCTACTTCAATTTTGCTTTCAAAATTTTGCTTAAAAAATCTGAAAATGTTTCCATATAGAGAATAAGTGTCATAATTTGTGTCTTGTTACGGGTATGCAACACACAGCAAGTGCATTTATTATGGTACATGTAATGCGCGTTAACGCAAACTTGCTGTGTGTTGCAAGAATGTGATAATTCTGCCTGCTAGGACAATGGCAGACACTCGTGGACATACAGACAGTGCAAAAAGTCACTCAAAAACTTCCTACCCTTATTAAATAAATGAGAGGAAAGGCTCACATCTGTGAATTTTAAACACAACGACATTGTACTTTTAACAATCTGCCAATCATGAACTAGATACTTGCTAAGAATCGAGCTAATATGTTCAAGTCTTTCTTGCAAATTGGTATACCAAAATAAATGATTATTTACTTTTGTCTTTGACCTGTGCAGTGTGTTGACGTAAGGTCAAACAAGCGTCAGGCTGTGTAGCATAGTACGGACACTTCGTCTTGTTTAAAAATGGCTAGTCAGAAAATTGAACAATTTAAATGACCCTAGCTATTGATGTATTTTGAGTAGTAATTCGCGTTCGCTAAAAATACCGTCAAAAACCGGTTTTTGAATACAAATACCATGGTACGTATTGCGAAGCCTCGTATCACAATATACAGGTACCACGATAAAACCGCTCAGCCCTACAACCTACATGTACCAGTATAACATAAAGTTTCTACTGCATAAAGTTCCTTAGATTTTGCTTTAACCAGAAACTTTAACCAAAATCTTTAACTACGTCAAAGTCCAAGGTCAAGGTAAAGTTTCTTAGATTTTGCTTTAACCAGAAACTTTAACCAAAATGTTGACAACGGATGACAGACAGTCGGATAGACAGACAGGCGGACATTGTCAATCTATAGACTGGAATTGCTTTGCAATCAAGCCAAATACTTTTTAGATGGTGGCATTTTCAATGTCTATCTTGTCTTCGGGCCAGTGGTTGAATTTTTTTTTGTAAAGACTGGTGGACAGTGATTTAAATCATAATCTCTTAATTTTGTTATTCAGGCACAAACCGTTCTAATATGCTGCTATTTACCGATAGTCCTAACCCGAGTAAGGATCAATCTATCAGTCAATTATTATACTGCCGTCGACTTACTCGAGTATGGACTATCGGTCAACGGTAGCATAATAACTGTTATATTACACTGCCGTTGACTGATAGTCCCTACCCGAGTAAGGATTATCAGTCAACAGCAGCATAATAAAACAGTCCGAGCCCGAATCACAAAACGAAATAGGTATTATACATCATCAGATCATTTTACATGTACTACGTGTACTAACCTACCGTTGAATTTCCAGAATACCGGGCCAGTGCAATCCGTACGTCAATCGTTGATTATTGGATTGAATGCAGTGGCTCTGACAGTAGTTTGCGATTCCTTCATTATGTTTGGACCATGCTTGTTGTTGTTTTTGATACGTACTATATACATCCTTGGTACCATTCATCAGTACATGTAGTACATGCATGCAATAATTCAACCATGCACATCTTGCAGATTCTTGGATACCTTGCTGTAAGTACAGACATTTTACCGGTCTGTTCTTCAATGTGTAACACGGCTATGATCATTCTCCATAAAATTCCTGACTGTTTCGTGCATTTCATCAAGGGAGAAATATAAAACATCAAGTTTTACTGCTACAAAAATTCGATCGTAGTCATGTTTTGAAACCGAAAGTAGACCTAGAACATTCCGAATCCGACAAAATACAGAGCTATTCATATAAAAAAAGGGGGGGGGGGATAAAATTAAAAGAGAGAGAGAGAGATAAAGCTGTTTTATTATCATAATTATGCAATATGTAATTTCTCGGTAGTGCGTGAAAAAATGTACATGTATGTCTGTGTTTGATTGGGGAAGGGGGGGGGAGGATGACCCAGACCACGTCTAAAGGCAAAGGAGAGGGATCTCTTGTCTAATTATATATTAAAATTATCCTAGAATATATCTTATTTTCTAATATTTGAGGAAATTAACCTCGTCTTATCGTAAAAAAATTACAGATCCGTGGTTTGCAATGATAGAAAACGAAAATGAATTTTATCGTCACTTTATGGTGCAAATAATGCTCGTTAGACAATCAAATTGAATCAGTTGTACATTTGATGCCTTCAAATGAAAAACAATTTCGAAATAATATATTTACTTAAAGAAACAAACAATAATAATAAATATTCACGCAGCCTCGTTTTCGATTTCGGGTAAATACAATTATTTAGGTTATTCCGGTGAAATTCGGAAAGTTAGGAATTTTAGGTAACATCGGTAAATTTAGGGCGGAATTTTGCCCGAAGTTTCCGAATTACCAGTTTTTCCTAACGAAGTTTCCGAGGTGTGCCCGAAGTTTCCGAAAAACAGTGTGTAAACTACTACGATCACCACTGTATAATCACTTGATATCATAGCAAAACCACTGAATAACATAGTCGTTTGATCCTTTATTACATAGGAACCACTTAATTATACAGTGTAAACACTCAATGACATAGCAAAACCCCTCAATAAAGTGGTTGTTAGACCCTTTACTATATCAAAATCACTTAATAATACAACATAACCAACCAATAACGTGATGGTTTGAACATTTGCTATAACACAAATTTAAAATAACACCGCATAGCTAACCAATAACTTAGCATTACCACAAAATAACGTGATGAATTGATCTTTATCTTAGCAAAACCGCTCAATAACACAGCATAGCTACCCAATAACTTAGCATTACCACAAAATAACGTGATGATTTGATCTTTTTTTATAACAAAACAACTCAATAACAACACCAAATATCTTAGCATTCTTACTCAGTAACGTGATAATTTGACACTTTATTATTACAAAACCACTTAATATCACACCATAACCACCAAATAACTTCTCAATAACGTGGTCGTTTGCCTCTTTTTTATCATGAAACCACTCGAAAACAAAGCATGAGTACCCAATCACATTACAAAACCACCAAATAACGTGATGGTTTGACCCTTTATTGTATCAAATCACTGATTAGCATGTCTGTTTGACCCTTTAAATTGCTAAAATCCACATTAAAACAGTCCTGCTTCCATAGAGAGAACGATGAAAGATTGTTCTAGAGTGGTAATGCTAAGTTATTGGGTGATTATGCAGTGTTATTAAGTGGTTTTGTTACAATAAAGTGTCAAACCATCACGTCTTTGAGTGGTAATGCTATGTTATTGGGTGCTTATGCTGTGTAATTAAGTGGTTTTGATATAATTAAGGGTCAAACGACCACCTTATTAAGTAGTTATGCTAAGTTATTTGGCGGTTTTGTTATAATATAGTATCAAATCGTCACGCTATGGATAAGTAATGCTATGTTTTGGGGTGGTAATTCTGTGTTATTGAGTGGTTTTGTTACATTAAAGGATCAAATCATCACGTTATTATGTAGTAATGCTAAGTAATAAGGTTGATATGCTGTGTTATTACAAATGTAAGTGGTTTTATTATAACAAAGGGTCAAACCATCACGTTATTGGGTGTTTTTTATGTTATTGGTTGGTTATGCTGTATTATTTAGTGATTTTCATATAGTAATGGGTCAAACAGTGTCTTTATTGAGTGGTTTTGCTATGTCATTTGGTGTTTACACTGTATTGAGATGGCTTTTTATGTTATAACGGGTCAAATTACTATGTTATTTAGTGGTTTTGCTATGTTATTGTACGGTTATACTGAATTATTAAGTGGTAAAAGTTGGAAGACCATGTTATTGAGTGGCTTTGCTATATTATTGGTTGATTATACTGTATTATTGAATTGTAAATCATATTTAGAATATTTCTCAGAAATTTGTAAATTTAGTATGAAAAACCGACATTTCAACCAAAAATAGCAGAATACAGTAACATTTTTTACTTCTTACACAAAAACCGATCTTATAACCATGAAATTACATCAGTATATACGTTTCATTTATAGATTACAGGAACTGTTTGCCTTTAATAGATTATATCCAGATATCTGTTGTTTTGTACTGAAAAATACGGGGGTTTTTTGCCCCAAAATTACCAAAAATACATATATCATGTTTTGTAAACATTTATTACATGAGAAAAACTTGAAAAAAAAACACTAGAAAACAGGTTCAGATATTCGATTTTATAAGTAGTAAATATCTTATAATAAGTATAAAAAAATCAGCTTATCTTACTTAAAATAGCCATTTTTCTGTCAGAACATCAATTTAGAAGCAATTGAACTAAAATATTGAGCCAAATATTTTGTCATTGGAGATAGAAGACTTTGTATATATTTATTATATAATCTAATAACGATCATAGATAAAACTATAGAGCTTAGGAGCAAAAACTAAATGAAAAGTGTCGATTTTCATATATTTTCCAAGCATTTTTATTTAAAATCATGAATATGCAAATTAATTATTTTGCATATGATCACGTGATTAATAGAACAACCTTTCCTCGTTATATTGATACCAATTACAGATGTTTAGCTCAACATTTAGCCAAGATATGGCTATTCTACTTAACCAATAGTGCTTTCGTGATTTTAGCAGGGGGTTGCCATGGAAACGGTCGAAAAACACATAGCCTAAATGAGTTTATTTTTGAGTACATCCTGGAAACCGTTTCTGTAGACCCTAAGGAACATTTTGGTACCCTTGAAAAAAGTACTCAAGGGGGTGCATGGGGGGCCCCACTAGCTCCCCGACTATATGGTTTATATAGTAAAGTTGCCCCCTAAAATCGACTTCTCCAAATTTAAAATTTCTTGTCATTTCTAGAGAGTTAAATATCTATATTTTGAGAAATCAAGTTATAAAAACTCCTCCTCGCTTAGTAAGAAATTGTAAAATTTGCATAAATATCATGAAACCTGTAATTTTGTCAATTTTTCATGAAAAATAGTATAATTCTTGATTTTTTCATTGGGATAACATCGAGCGGGATTGTGAACAACTTTTTCCTTTTGCATGCACTGAAAGACGTACAAAGGTAACAACATATCAATATATAAAAGTTGTTCAGAAGCCCGCTCGATACTAACTAATAGGAATGACAAATATGGATAATGACCCATATCCCTGTATACAGCACAAAATCAATAATTCAGAAAATCAGAAACCGAAGGCATACAAAATCAGGATAAAACAGAAACAAACAAAAACCTCCACCACATGAAAAGAAGGGAACTCCCGATATGGGAGTGAGACCAGGTGCCCAGGAAGAGTAAGCATCTCCTGCTTGCATGCAACACCCGCCGATTCAATTCGGTAAAACTGTCACATCCGGTTACTTCCATTTCGGAAGACAAAGAGTACAATCTTTGGTTGGATGGTTCAAATGGTCTATGACAGAATATCATCCACCATTCTTGAGAGTGGGACATCATAGTATATGGCGAGTTCCCGATATCGACCGTAGAACTTCCTTAGTGACGATGTTAGTCGGGCACAAACATATCCATGATTGAGAAGCTTATCTGAAAGACGCCTAGCTCTCAGAACAAAATCCGTATATTTCGAACTTGCTCTAGCATAGCGTATCAAGTGAGATATGAACACGCCATAAGCAGGCGATGAAGGGATGTTGCTACTCAGAAAAGGAAAGTTTGTAATGCTGAAATTGAAGTCGTCACGTTTGTCATAGAGTGAGGTGTTCATGTGGCCATCAGTGTCGTAGGACAACATTATGTCCAAATAGGATGCTGAATTATTCGTCTCTGTAGTTTCTTTGACTTCAAGCTCCGAAGGATAGATACTGCTCAGGTAATCCGCGAATTTTGGATTATTGATGGACAACACATCGTCTATGTATCTGTAAGTGAAGTTGAGGTCAGAAGCTAAGTATCTTTCCCTTTAGAGACCAAAGATTGAATGAATTCAGCTTCGTACGAGTAAAGGAAAATGTCGGCAAGGAGTGGGGCACAATTTGTCCCCACTGGAATTCCGACAATTTGCTGGAAGACTTTTCCTCCAAACACCACAAAAATGTTGTCGATCAGAAAGTTTAACATCTGAATAATATCTGTTTCAGTGTACTTATTTTCAGAATCGGACTTTTCTTTTACAAAGTAGGTTTTGTCATAGTTAACAACAATGAATTTGTAATTGCGATTACCGTTCTTACTTGTTAACGCATTACTTATAATTTTTGCGAGTCTCTCTTTCAATTTAGAATGTGGAATTGTAGTGTAAAGTGTCGAAAAATCAAAGGCTTTGATCGAATGGACTCTACTAAAATGAATGGATTTCAGATGTTCTAAAAGTTCTTTCGAATTCTTTAAAATCCACATCTGGTTGATACCACTGCGAGAATATTCTGTCGAACAATATTTTTGAAGCCCAGATTTGATTTCAGATAAAACTTTGGTGAGTAAGATCGATACATATTTGGTAGAACATTTTGAGGAGCCAGCTATGAAACGTTGTTTGTACGGATTCTTATGCATTTTAGGTATCATAATGCAGTATAAGTATGGCAAATCTGAATCTAAAATGTTAGTGTCGAAGCCAAAGGAAGCAAGAGCTGATTTGTGGTTATCTATTATTTCAGAGGCAGAAAGGTTTGTTGGGGTGTAAGTGGGATTTCCAGGTGTCGAATTTAAACCCAACTCTTTAACTAGACTGTCGAAATAGTACTTTTTTTCCAAGTAAATGTGTAATTATTTGAGGATTTGTCCGCTGGTGTGATGACATAATGTTCTTGGAGGTAGGTTAGCTCTGTGACAACACCAGGGTCTTAAAATATAGACTCGAATCCGGTGTTCACGGTTGATTTTTATCGGTTAATTCTAGATAAAAGTAACCCTCTGATGGATTTTATCCATTCGGAAAGGGTGTCGAGCTGTACATCCTCTTTCTTTGCCCAACGTCTTGCATATTCCTCACAAGAGTCCATGATAATTTTGACTTTTGGTTCAGTGAAAAGGACATACTTTCTCTGTACTTGGGATTCTTTTTAACAATTCTCTCAACTTGTCGTTTTTGACTATACTAAGGTCACCAGTAATAACGCGTCCACAAGGAGAGTAGTTGAAATCCGATGACGAAGATTCGCAAGGAAGTGGAAGTAGTGAGGGATTACTTAAATCAATACACTGCAAGAATCGTTTGTAATTGTAAATTTTAGATGCAACTGTTGGTGTGTAGCTATAAGACATGCAAGGAGTTTCTTTTCTTTTGAAATATAGTAGGAGTTTTTTCTTCAATTTTTCAATACATTTGTTTGCAAATCTTTCTTTAATGAAAGGACGGTTTGTTTTCTCCTCTGATTTATCTGATCTAACTGCTTGAAATAAACGAAAAGTAGAAATGTCCAAGATGACTCCTTGTAGTCTGTATTCTGGGGAACGTGTATAGGTAAATGTGTGGTCCTTTGTATGTTTGTAAATTTCGTGTAACTTCCGTAAAGAAACAGAGTATAATTTGGTACGAATATAATGAAGGCCTAGAGGCTCATTCAAAAATGGAGCCAAGTCATCGAAGGAGAAACTATGTATCTCAGGCCTATTATATCTACGAATGCCATGACTTCGAAGTCTTCTTTGTGGTCTGTTGAATAAGCTAGTCACATTAACCGATTGACAACCGGGACATATTAGGTTTCCTATGCTGCTGATATTATCATTGCATCCATAAGTTTGTCGAAAATTAGCCCCAAAATGACGTTTTCTGGAAAATTGGCGAATTATGCTATTCTTGAAACCCGTTTTCTAAGAAATTGAGGAAGAAAATTAAAAGTTATGTATCATTTCATAAGAAGCCTACATTGTAGAATAAATATTTGTACAAATTCATTACTTTTTGAAAAGTTAAGATTTTGCACTGCAAGGGGGCCGCTTTACTATATAAACCATATATAGTCCTTTTCGAATGCTTTGACAGTATAAGTGTTTTGATTTTTTCCCCTGACATTGTCGCCATAGCAGTTTATATATAGACATAACCTCAGACAGTGTATGTATTTTATATATTGTTTTCATTTTCGTGCGTGAACATCGACGGCGGGTGCGGCTAGCCAACAGGGGATGCTGAATCCTCCCGAGCATCTGGTCCCATCTCTCGTTTGCTGGGGTCCGTCGATGCTCAGTTGGTGTTCAATTGTGAGTGCTGTTAAGATCATCGTCAGAATCTTCTTTAACTAATTGAAGAATCGGTCAACCGAAGTTGATCGAAATTGGCTGCATGTGCCCTCGGGGACTCCTGGTCAACAAGCTTATACAGGTTTCAAATTTTTTTTGGTTAGAAAATGTTTATACGATGTAAAAAAAAAATATGATTTATTATTATAATTTTTTTTGTCTTTAGGGCGTAACGTTACAGTTTGGTTCATTCGAATTTTAAGACGATAAAGAATTCCCTACAATCCAGAATTTATTTGAGAGTTTTTATAAAAGGTTCAAAGATGATCAGCACAAAAATCCAAGAAAGTTATCATAGGGAGAATAAAAGTTCTCACGACCAGATGTACGAGATATTTGATATATCATATGTACATCAGCACGACATAGTCAAATTCCAAATTGTATCCCAAAGGTCAATACTTGAAAACCTTGAAATCGTGAGCAAAACAAAGGAGGGGATCTCGAACAACACCAGATTGCAGCACCCATAGCAAAACCCAAAAACACCCAATTCAAAAACACAAAGCAGACAAGCACATGAGAGACGCATAAGGGACAAGTAACATCAACGCACAACACAGAAACATCAAACAGAAAGGACTACACATAAACCAACGAGACCAATGGGCAACCGGTGCCGACATCTGACACGGATTAGAAGAAGGTGTGGTTATCTTGGATTACGTGCGCACAACCCTCCCACTTTTCCGATTTCCCAGAGGTCTCGAAGAACGTACAATTGTGGTGTAAAACAACCTCCTCACTGTCAGATGACCAAACACAAACAAGACCGCAAAACGCAGGGGCCCAAGCAACACAAATGAATATGTAATTGGATATCAAAAGAGGGCGTACGTAATACAGTCTGTGCTCTGCTGGCTGTAGCGAGCTGATGTATGTTATCACCCGAGGAGTCCGACTGACATTCAGAGAGGACAGGTGGTCGGGGTCCTGTCTTCTCTAAAGAGGTTTGGACAGGGCCTGTCATGGAGTCCCGTCGTCACAGTCAGTCAGAGTGCAAGTTTTAAGAATGCGCTGGTATAAGACTGTAGATTGGTCTAGTACCAAGCCTAGTGTCCGTCTGGTGACATTAGGATCATATCCATGGTATAAAAGGCGTTTGATGATTCTGACACATTTTCGATAGTGATGTTGTCTATTTTTGATCCTTCTTATCTTGTTAATTATGTCACCATAAAATGCAGGTTGTGAAATACCCAAAGTAATATACTCTGTTGCCTGTATTAGTCTGAATTTCAGAAGAAGTTCCCAATAATTTTTGTAAAATTTCCAGCAAAGACAGGCAGCTCCGTGGTCTTCTTATGTAAGGACCTAAGTATAGAATCCCATCCAAGATAGATTTTATTAAATGTCGCGAAGTGCTAAAGGAAGCTTTAGATAACTATACCAAACGATGGTGTAAATCGGAAGGAGTCGAATCGCATGCTCTGAATGACTGGAAAAACCTCATTTTGGATTTTACCGATATTCGAATAGATAACTACCACAAAAATTCTTAACTTATTGAAAATCCAATTTCTAAATCTGAAAGATATTTCAAATCCAAGTTACGTACTTTACATGAAAAATATGTCTTCGCACCTGCAGACAAAGCAGCCAACAACACCATAATTATTTGAAAACACTACTACATATCAACTTTAGTTTCGGAACTTTCCTCTACTAATACTTATACTTTAGAGAAGACAGGGCCCCGACCACCAGTCCTCTCTGAATGTCAGTCGGACTCCTCGGGTGATAACATACATGAGCTCGCGTCGGCAGAGCACGGATTGTATTACGTACGCCCTCTTTTTATATCCATTTACATATTCATCTGTGTTGCTTGGGCCCCTGCGTTTTGCGGTCTTGTTTGTGTGTGGTCATCTGACAGTGAGGAGGTTGTTTTACACAACTGTACGTTCTTCGAGACCTCTGGGTAATCGGAAAAGTGGGAGGGTTGTGCGCACGTAATCCAGGATAACCATACCTTCTGCTATTTCCGTGGCAGATGGCCGTCCTAAGTCGGCACCGGTTGCCCATTGGTCTCGTTGGTTTATATGTAGTCCTTTGTGTTTGATGTTTCTGTGTTGTGCGTTGACGTTCCTTGTCCCTTACGCGTCTCTTTCTGTGCTTGTCTGCTTTGTGTTTTTGATTGGGTGTTTTGGGGTTTTGCTGTGGGTGCTACAACCTGGTGTGTTGGAGATCCCCTCCTTTGTTTAAACTAGTTTGTGAAAGCAAAAACCTTATCCCAAAAGTTTCTTGGTAATTTGTGAATTTCTACTATGAAAATCCAAAACATCAGTGTATGCTCTAGCATACCGGATGAGCTGTGAAATATTGATACCATAGGACGGTAATCTAGGAACATCACCGTCAAGCCAGGGGAAATTTACTATGTTAAATCCAAAAATCATCTCTTTTGTCATACACGCTTGTATGGATCTCTCCATTAACAATTTTGATATTTAGGTAAAAAAAAATGGTGTTTCTGTGTTTAAAACGTTCGCCTTGTTTAGAATCAATTCTTTTCAAAAACAGGATTATCGATAGTAAGAATATCATCCAGGTACCTAGAAATACTAATGAAACATTTCACATCATCATTTTTTCTTTGCTATGGAAGATTTTCAAACGTGTATAAAAATAAATCTGCAACGAGAGGCGCACAATTAGTACCCATAGGAATCCCTACAACCTGCTTGTAGAGTTTATCACCAAATCTTACATAGATATGGTCCAATCGGAAGGACAAGGCAATACACAGGTCACCACATGTCCATGATTTGTATGATTTGTAATCTGTGGCGGAAAAGAAACACTTCGATTCAGATGTACAAATATAAGTTTACCCCTCTCGATCAAAACACCAATTAATGAGTTTGGACAGTCGATCATTTATTTTGTCATGAGGAAGCGTGGTGTACATATTAGAAAATAGCAATCCAAGGAATGCTTGTGTCGCCTGCGAAGCGGTTTGATTATTATTCTAGAAAGTGGATCAAAATTCTTGAAAAGTAGGTCTAGGTCAAATATCTAGATCAAGGTCAAAAGGTCAAATTTTATGGTCTGTGTAGAAAGGTCTTGTCACAAGGAATACACATGTGAAATACCAAAGCCCTATCACTTACCAATCAAAAGATATATCCATTCTTAATTTTTTTGAAAAGTAGGTCAAATATGTAGGTCAAGGTCAAAAGGTAAAAAAATAATGGTATGTGTAGAATGGCATTGTTACAAGGAAAATACATGTGAAATATCAAAGCCCTATCACCTACCAATCAAAAGATATAGCCAATGTTACTTTTCTTGAAAAGTAGGTCAAATATCTAGATCAAGGTCAAAAGGTCAAATTTAATGGTCTGTGTAGATAGGTCTTTTCTGAGGGAATACACATGTGAAATATCGAAGCCCTATCACTTACCAATCAAAAGATATAGCGAATCTTATCTTTTTTTCAAAAGTAGGTCAAATATCTAGGTCAAGGTCACAAGGTCAAAAGTTATGGTATGTGTAGAAAGGTCTTGCCACAAGGATTGCACATGTGAAATATCAAAGTCCTAACACTTACCAATTAAAAGATATATCCATTCTTATTTTTTATTTTAAAAGTAGGTCAAATATGTAGGTCAAGGTCACTAGGTCAAAAATTATGGTATGTGTAGCAAGGTCTTATCACAAGGAATACACATGTGAAATATCAAAGCCCTATCACTTACCAATCAAAAGTTATGGGCTGTGACACCCAAAGTGTGACAGACAGACAGACAGACGGACGGACAGACGGACAGACGGACAACGGACAAAGTGATCCCTAAGTGTCGCTATGCTTCGCAGGCGACACAAAAAGTCGTATGAAGATATCGTATTGGCTTCAAAATTTATCAATTTCATTTTGTCAATCACATCCCCTGAATTTTTAATAGACCACAAGAAGTTTACACCATTCCTGTTCATGACAGTTCACAGTATTTTGCCACATGTTCCTTTATAGCCGTGAGTGCTGACGTCAGATTTCTAGACAAAATTGTAGTTGAGCAGTTTCTAGAATTAGCAATGTATCGAAACTTGTAAGGAGACTAGTGAAGTTTTGGTATACAGTATATTGTAGGGAGATCCAATTTAGAAATAGGGATGTTAAAAGAAGAAATTATACTGTTATGTTTGTTCAAAATATTGGGAACACTATCATTGCTTTCGATATAAGTATTAGTAGAGGAAAGTTCCGAAACTAAAGTTGATATGTAGTAGCGTTTTCAAATAATTATGGTGTTGTTGGCTGCTTTGTCTGCAGGCGCGAAGACATATTTTTCATGCAAATTACGTAACTTGGATTTGAAATATCTTTCAGATTTAGAAATTGGATTTTCAAAAAGATGCGGATTTTTGTTATAGTTATCTATTCGAATATCGGTAATATCCAAAATGAGGTTTTTCCAGTCCTTCAGAGCATGCGATTCGACTCCTTCCGATTTACATCATCGTTTGGTATAGTTATCTAAAGCTTCCTTTAGCACTTCGCGACAATAAAATCTATCTTGGATGGGATTCTATACTTAGGTCCTTTTTTATCTTGATCCAAGCCAATATGATACATGTATTTCATCTCTCAAATAGTAATTTTTTACGGACAATACCAAATCTCAAGGTCAATGTCAAAGCCAATACCTTATTTCCTAGGTATACTGTGTTTGGAATTGGGCGATTTTTGACATGCTTTTTACAACATGGATTTAATGAAATTCCGGAATTCATTCAAGGGGTAATTGGCTATATAGCAGTTTTTCCCAAAGGGAGAGTCAACTATGACATGGGGGAAAGTCTACTATATAATGCTATCTACTAAATAGTATAGAGTAGATTTTCCGGGGGAAAAGCCACTATATAGCCCTTTTTCCGGGGAGAAAGATGGTTAGGTGAAAGACTGCTATATAACAATAGTTGCCCATTGGTCTTGTTCTTTTACATGTTTTTATGGTGTGAGTTTACCTTCCTTTCCCTTTTGCATCTCTTTCGGTGGGTGTCTGCTCTGTGTTTTTGCATTGGATGTTTAGAGTTTTGCTGTGGATGCTGGAACCTACTTTTGTTGGAGATCCCCTCCTTTGTTTTATTTACGAAGTTCGTACAGTGACAACCGTTTGTTTTCGGTAAAGTATCATTGACAAACCTTCTTTTGGTTTGGAAGTAGGAGATCGAGAGATCTGAAATATATCCATCAAGAGAGAAGAACAATTGGAAAGTACAACAGCATTTTGAAATCAATATAGTAAAATTAGCTAAATTTATTGTCATGGTAACCAGCCTTTTAGACAATATCAGACCATATCGGTGAGACTATTTAAAATTTTAGGAACTAATTTTAGGATGTTTAACAAATCTTCCATTAATGTCATATAAAGACCGAATTAAAGAGGTTCAAAAAAGCCATTTCTTAAACTTTAAAGGCTGTTTGGTAACCAAAAGATTTTGAAGCAAGTTTTATGTCCCTACGTGTGTCTGAAAGCTGAAAGCATCACTGATGAGAATTTAATATTCGAAACACGTGTCTGGTGCATGTAAATGATTTCTTCAAGTAGGTAGAGAGTTGGAACCCTTCGACATTATAAAGTATCCGTTGTACAAATGAGTCATTTTACATTGTGCTTTAATCATCTTCATTGTAACGTATGGTAATTTTTATGCATGGTAAGGTACTATAAACTATATATTTTCTGAAAGGTTATGATGCCCTGTGTACAGATATAAGACTCCCAGGTCTTAAAAATCAAACGGAAAACTCTTGTACAACTTTGTTATTTTGCATATGTCATATAGAGAAAATAGACAATTTAAATGCTTCATCAGTTATTCCCCTTTGTTTTTCTAGCCCCAAAATTACTATTTCTGATCAGTGGGCATTATAACCTTTCAGAAAATATACAGTTTATAGTGCCTTACCTGGCATGGAAAAATGCCCTATTGTACATCGGATACCTTAAATTTCATGAAAATCGGAAATTGTTTAAATGGTTACACGGAATAGACCTTCTTCTTATTACCGGTAGACTTTCACTTTAGACACTCCAAAACCCGACATCACTTCGTTTGACTTTATTTCTAACTGTAACGTCATAAATCAGATACGACGTCAAAGTTAGAAATAACGTCAAATCTTGTGATGTCTGGTCTTAGAATGTGTAAAATACAAGTCATTGTATCAAAATTTTACAGAAGCATATTGTGCACGGTAGTCTAAAGTGACTAAAGTCAGATTAAACTATGAGGATGAATAAATTTATACACTACCTTCCGTATAGTAGGAATCCCTATGGGTACTAATTGTGCGCCTCTTGTTGCAGATTTATTTTTATATACGTATGAAACAGAATTTATCCAAAAGCAAAGAAAACATGATGATGTGAAATTTATCATTGCTACTTCTAGGTACCTGGGTGATATTTTTTCTATCGAAATCCTGTTTTATATTACATTGTCTAGATTGAGGATCACTGACGAGGGTTAAATACCCGAAACGTGCATGTCTGGTCCATGCTGTAAATTTATCTGCTCTAAAATGATGCTAATGAATTTGAAGACATTTAACATTCAAAAATGTTATTTATCCAAAAGAATTGATCCGAAAAAAGGCAACCATTACAAAAACAAAAACACAATTTTAAGACCTAAATATAAAATTATTAATTGAGAGATTCATATGATTAGCATACATGTGTGTAGGACAAAACATGTGATCTTGGATTCAACATGGTAAATTTCCCCTGGCTTGACGGTAATGTAGGCCTTTCAACGACCGCTAGGTTTCTACTGAGAGTAACGACAACTCGTACCATAAGTGTCAGAAATCGGGACATTTCGAGCTTCTACATAAATATAATGGGCAAAAATCACTTCAAATCATGAACTTTCTTATTTATTTATCTCTATTTGGTTGTTGGACAAAGTTGGTATGATTAAACACAATACTTTGATTTGTTTCATGTACTTAAAACAATAAATGGACAGAGAAAGATAGCACAAATTTGCACATTCGATTTTTAGACAAAAATTTGTTTTTCCTTGTGGTAAAACATTTGAAGGGAGGTAATTCCTTAATAATATCTGTAAAACTCGGGGGCCTTTAAACTAAGAAACGAAATGAAAAGAAACGAAATGAAATGAAATGAAACGAAAAAAAAAAAAGAATTTTACTGTTAAATCATTCGTTTACGATCAAATAGTCACTGTGGTGATATTACCTTGTATGTTCCTCCCGTGCGTATCATAGTCAGTGCCCCCCCCCCCCCCCCCCCGGCAGTGCCCAACGAATGGGCACTTATGACATGCTTTTGGAAGCATGAAACTGTTGTTTCCTAACATAAATCTATGAAAGTAGTCAGAAATAGTCCCAATACACCCCAGAAACCACCGATTTGAATAAATTTTCCAAAATTTTCTCGGGGATAGATTACGAGGTCGGGAAGGATACATTGCTGTCATGTCCATCGACTGTACATGTATACGTGAACAACAAGCTTCATTGAATCACGTTCATAGGACTTTCTTCATCTGAGGGTTTGAATCAGGATTAGTTCGATATAACCTTCTACAAAATTGAAATTTTTATTTTGAAATCGTTTTTTTTTTTTTTTTTTTTTTTTTTTTTTTTTTTTTTGAGGTCATTGAACAATTAAAATTGTTTGACAAGATTTTTACCGGCACCTCCAAGAATTTTGCAAATAGTCAAAATGCATCTTTTTCTTTATTTTTAGAATCGAATTGCCAATGAATAATTATACCTTTCTATCTGGACGATGCAGAGTATGGGGCACCCACGATCTCTTGCTTTTCAAGGAAATTTATCATTTACTTTTTTTGTCCTATAAAAATTTTAAACAAGCAAGCGTGGATATAGAGTGATGGTTAGGGGGAGGTAAGATCCCCCCTGGAATTAGCAAACAAATGCTTTTGCGTAAATTAACGACTGGACCCCCCCCCCATCCCCATGGGCTGACCTCTCTGCCCTTTTAAAACCACTCTCGATCCGCCCTTTCCTTTTACTTCTGCATGCCGTGCAAAAGCAATACAGCATCAGACTATGTCGACAATTTTTTTAAAAATATACTAATAATTGTTATTGACACTGACTGTATCCCTTCTAAATTCAGTTCAAATACGCTTCAGATGCCACCAAATTGATTCATTTTTTCAAAATTATATCGGGGGAGGCCCCCGAACCCCCACCAATGGGAGGGGGAAACATGGTTGAACTGTCATATTATGTGACTAAGTAAAATCAGACGGAATCTATTTTCAATTGATTATCAATAGATTTTAGTCAAAAGAATGATAGATAATACATCATATTGAAGCATTGCAGTACTTTTACATTTTTTACATGAGCTTTCTAAAATTAATCCATTTCTCTTCAATTTTTTCTAGAAAACACATTTCATTTGCAAAAGATTTTATTATTCTAATTTTGTTTTGTTTTCCGACTTTGGGCTCAAAACCTACCAGCACGAGGACGCAAAACAGAAAATAACAAAGAAATGGCCTCAATCGGTTAAGCCCCCTTCACACTTTCACGGATCGAGAAAAATTTTACATCCGTAGCTATCTGTAGCTCGATCCGGCACTAGTCTTGACAAGTCGTAGCTATCTTTGGTAATCCGTAGCTATCCGGGATGAGACAGAAAATTTTTGGACATGTTCAAAATTGTCCACGTCTCCGCTACGGATAGATTTGTCGTAGCGGAGTCGTATGGGAGTCTTGCATGTAGCAACCCGTACTGGAGTCGTAGCCATCCGTAGGGGAGTCGTAGTAACCCGTAGCGCATCCGTAGCAATCCGGGACTATTTTTGTTATCAAAATAGCAATACGACTCTACCGCGGATTGCTACGACTCTGCTATTGATTGCTACGACTCACCTACGGGTTGCTACGGATAGCCAAAGATTGTGTCTTTAAATATTTTAAGTATATAAACTTCAAATCTATTAGTTTTCTGTGCGTTTTTCAGTCAATATATGAGTTAATACTTCAACTATTCAATTTTAGGTAATGATATAAAGGCATGTATAAAACCTCAATACTGTTATAAAACAAATGAGACCATCTCAATTTGAAAATATTCGGTGTTTAAGTAAATAATTATGGTTTAAAAATACATAGGAAATTCAAGCCAGTCCTACCAATCCGTACTGAAGTCGTAGCTATCCTTGTGCGAATCATGGTTATCCGTACTCGAGTCGTGCAATCCTATCCGTATCTATCCCTACACGTGTCGTACCTATCCGTATCTATCCGTACGCGTGTCGTAGCAATGTCGGGACGATATCCGTGGCAATTCTTAGTTATCCGTACTCGATTCGTATCAATCCGTACTGGAGTGGTTCATCGAACATTTTGCGTCCCGACTCGCCACGGAAAGACCTTTTTTGGAGTCGTAGCGGAGTCGTGGCTCGATCCGCGAAAGTGTGAAGGGAGCTTTACGCAGAATTGTATCATTACACTCAGTCTGAAAAGTGATTTTTTACGACAATATATACTGCAGCACCTCAAATGTACTTGTATTGATAAATTCAAAGGCTATATGCTGAATTACACTTTCTCTGAAAAAAAGAATCAGGCTTTACTTATCAATATATATTTATTTTCTTAAGGCATATGGGGCTCTGTACCTCTCATTTTCTTTGAAAAAAAAATTAAAACAAAAAAAAAGCCCCCCCCCCCCCCAAAAAAAAAAATAAGCAGAAAAAAAGAAAGGTTTCATTACTTCTTTTCATACTAAACTGAAAAGACTGGATTTTCTATATCTAGGGGTCGTTGAGTTCTTTGGCTGTTTTCACCTGTTTTATTATTTTTCAGAGACTTCCGTGTTTTACAGTCATGAGAAATAAACTTGCTATACCGACACTGTTACATTTTGTAAGTGTTGACCTTTAAAAGACTGACAGACATACATGTGATTTCATTTGACAGAATAGGAGAAATATCTGGTTGAAGAGGAGGGGATATAAATATCTACATGTACAAATGTAGCTGTCTTGTAATACACACATCCCCAACTTTCGATTTCATTAAAATTTGTACCTAAATTTGGTTTTAAATGTGAAGGTCATTTGTAAACGAAATGACATCGAAGTATATGCGCATTTGTAACGGCCTTCATGATAATAGATCAATTCTACAAATAATCTAGCTGTAATAGACAAATAAAGGATGTACATGTATGCGAAATAAAACAAAAGAAATATTATAAATGAATAAAAATTCAAAGCGGTTCTTCCTGCATTCCTATGAGAGAAATTGTCGTAGATGGCGCCACTGAATGAATTTTTTGTCTATAATGAGACAATTCAGAGTAGGTTTTTTTTTTCATTTATTGATTCTCATGAGACGTACTGTATAATCGTACAGATTTCATAATCAGATGTCTCATCTTTTTTTTTCAAATTCAATTGGATTTTGATATTTGATATTTTCAGAAAAAAAGTTACCAAAAAGGATTCTATGCATGGCAAAACAGTATAGAAAATATTTCTACCACAAAATGATTCGCTCTTTAGTACGAGCAAAGTACGGGTGAATTGACAAAACTAAACTATCACCATGAACACTGAGCTTGTCCTTACCTCTAAAAAACTCTGTTCGGTCGGCATAACTGTTTCTTCCCTTAATGTTTGATGTTACGTACTGGGGAGGGTGGGGGCGGGGGGTTCCATCCAATCTTATTGTCTCGTTTAAGTAATTTTATGGGAACAAAGCAAAAATTTTTATGCAATTTTTGAGCAAATGGACATCACTGACCTAGATGTATTTTTTAGATTCTACGAAGCGTTTTGTCGGCGTAACTTTTTTTCCGTTACGTATCTCGAGTTGAGGTCAGGGAACTTCGTTTGTCGTATCCTATTCATGGTATTCCTGGACTTACAACGTACGAAACTGACAGAAAATGTACCGGACCTTTCGAATTATTTACGGTACGCATGTAGGTTGAACTCGTGGATAACATACCGAACGTACATAATCCGGTTACGTTTCCTCCTTTTCTACGTTTTGAATTTCCAATTATAAATATCTGTATAAATATTTTCTTTGCAAAAGAAAAAAAATCGTTTCGTTTCGTTACTTTTCATTTCTTTTCTTGTGCGTTTCATAATTTAAAGAAACCCGTTAAACTCGGTTAATCAAGAGGTGTCCCGGGAACCAAGTGTTTGTCAAATTGTACAGTTTGAATTGTTTCCCTTCTTAAGCAGATTTTATTTAGAACTTGGTATTCAAAATCAATTAATTTTAAAAATTCGCATGCCTTTATCAATTCAAAGTTCTTTAATGCTCTTCAGACACAGATTCAAATGTCTTGAAGCACTTTTAAAGGAATATTCTTGAATTTGAAAATTTGGTTGAAAGGCCTAGGTAATGTTCCTAGATTACCGTCGTATGGTATCTACATTTCACAGCTCATCTGGTTTGCTAGAGCACGACTGATGTTTTGAATTTTCATAGTACAAATTTACAAATTACATAGAAACTTTCAGGTCAAGGTTTTCGCTTTCACAAACTAGTAAAGACTTTCTGGAAATTATACAAAAAATATTGGATCAATACAAACAACAGAGTATATTACTTTGGATATTTCACAACCTGCATTTTATGGTGACATAATTAACAACATAGTGTTATCAAAGATTACGAAGCTCACCTCGCGGCAGCAAAATTCAATTTAAACATAACTCTAGGTACATGTAAATTGGCTTTAAAAGAAAAATCGCTCAAGTGGAAAAAAGTAGGTCATGGTCATTTTATGAAAGTTTGATCAAAGATACATCCAATATGCAAGTTTGGTACATGTAGCACTTATACATTGCTCAATATTAGCCTTTAAAGGTAAAATCACTCCAGCGGAAAAAGAAGGTCAAGGTCATTTTATGAAAGTTTGATCAAAGATATATATAATATGCAAGTTTGGTACATGTAGCACATATACTTTGCTCAATATTTGCCTTTAAAGGCAAAATCACTCAAGCGGAACAAGTAGGTCAAGGTCATTTTATGAAAGTTTGATCAAAGATACATCCAATATGCAAGTTTGGTACATGTAGCACTTATACTTTGCTCAATATTGGACTTTAAAGGTAAAATCACTCAAGCGGAAAAAGTAGGTCAAGGTCATTTTATGAAAGTTTGATCAAAGATACATCAAATATGCAAGTTTGGTACATGTAGCACTTATACTTTGCTCAATATTGGCCTTTAAAGGCAAAATCACTCAGCGGAAAAAGTAGGTCAAGGTCATTTTATGAAAGTTTGATCAAAGATACATCCAATATGCAAGTTTGGTACATGTAGCACTTATACTTTGCTCAATATTGGCCTTTAAAGGCAAAATCACTCAGCGGAAAAAGTAGGTCAAGGTCATTTTATGAAAGTTTGATCAAAGATACATCCAATATGCAAGTTTGGTACATGTAGCACTTATACTTTGCTCAATATTGGCCTTTAAAGGCAAAATCACTCAGCGGAAAAAGTAGGTCAAGGTCATTTTATGAAAGTTTGATCAAAGATACATCCAATATGCAAGTTTGGTACATGTAGCACTTATACTTTGCTCAATATTGGCCTTTAAAGGCAAAATCACTCAGCGGAAAAAGTAGGTCAAGGTCATTTTATGAAAGTTTGATCAAAGATACATCCAATATGCAAGTTTGGTACATAAAGCACTTATTCTTTGCTCAATATTGACCTTTTTAGGCAAAATCACTCAAGCAGAAAAAGTAGGTCAAGGTCATTTTATGAAAGTTTGAGCAAACATACATCCAATATGCAAGTTTGGTACATGTAGCACTTATACTTTGCTCAATATTGGCCGCTAAAGGTAAAATCATTCAACCGGAAAATGTAGGTCAGATGCTGCATCCTATGCATGGGTTCACCTCAGCATCCCAAGATGAATCAATTGTGCAAGTTTGGTTACTGTAGCATCAGTACTTTGTCAGATACTGAGCTTCCCCAAAAACTTTAACCAGACATTGACAAAGTCATTCAACCGGAAAATGTAGGTAAGATGCAGCATCCAATGCATGGGTTCACCTCAGCATCCAAAGATGAATCACTTGTGCAAGTTTGATTACTGTAGTATCAGTTCTTTGTCAGATACTGAGCTACCCCAAAAACTTTAACCAGACATTGACAAAGTCATTCAACCGGAAAATGTAGGTCAGATGCAGCATCTGATGCATGGGTTCACCTCAGCATCCAAAGATGAATCACTTGTGCAAGTTTGTTTACTGAAGCATCAGTGCATTGTCAGATACTGAGCTACCCCAAAAACTTTAACCAGACATTGACAAAGTCATTCAACCGGAAAATGGAGGTCAGATGCAGCATCCGATGCATGGGTTCACCTCAGCATCCAAAGATGAATCACTTGTGCAAGTTTGGTTACTGTAGCATCAGTACTTTGTCAGATACTGAGTTTCCCCAAAAACTTTAACTGGACGCGGACGGGGACGCGGACGCGGACACCGGGGTTATAGCATAAGCTCATCTCAACTTCGTCGAGGTGAGCTAAAAATAAAAAAGATCAAAGGTTGACAACTTAATCATCGAAAATGCGTCAGAATCATCAAACGCCTTTTATACTATAGGTATGACCCTAATGTCACCAGACGGATACTAGGCTTGGTACTTTACTAATCTACAGTCTTGTACCAGCTCATTCTTAAAACTTGCACTCTGGCTGACTGTGACGACGTAAGACAGTAAGTGTTTTGAATATACTTCCCTGACATTGTCGCCATAGCACTTTCTATATAGACATAACGTCAGACAGTGCATGAATTTAATACATTTTCATTTCCATGTTTCATAAACATCGACGGCGGGTGCGGCTAGCCAACAGGGGATGCTTACTCCTCCCGGGCACCTGGTCCCACCTCTAGCTTGCTAGGGGTCCGTCGATGTTTAATTTTGTGCACTATTGTGAGTGCTGTTGAGATTATCGTCAGGATCTTCTTTAACTCATTAAGATGAACCTTATAGAAATCATTTGTAAAACAAAATGAGTTAAATATTTGCATTTCTATTCTTTTTCATATAAAAATGACATTTTTGGGGGAAAATTGTGCCGAAGAAAAAAGTTTCTATTAACATTTCGTTATCACAATTCATAATTGTGAATAATGTGAAGCCAAATATTATGGACCTTTCAAGTGACAGTAAGCGTTTTGAATAGTTTTCCCAGACATTGTCGCCATAGCACTTAATACATGTACATGTATATAGAAATAGCCTCAGACGGTGCATGTATTTTATATATTGTTTCATTTTCGTGCGTGAACATCGACGGCGGGTGCGGCTAGCCAACAGGGGATGCTTACATCTCCCGTGCACCTGGTCCCACCTCAAGCTTGCTTGGGGTCCGTCGATGCTCAATTTTGTGCTCTATTGTGAGTGCTGTTGAGATTATCGTCAGGATCTTCTTTAACTCATCTCAAGTTCAGAATGGAAAAGATATGGATAAACTCATAAAGAAATAGAGTGATTTCCTTGTTTATATAGTTATTTATGAACTGGCAGTATAGTCATTAAAGATTATTTATTGAAAAATGTTTATTTGCATATATGTTCCAAAAATGTCTGAATAAAATATACTGAATGTTATATATGAAAATCTAATGATCGCCATGCGATATAAGTCCCCTACCGGCGGTATAAATTTATGTCCTGCATCTCTGTTCATCAGTTCATTATCTGCAACAATAGCCAAGAAAAGTCTGGGAAACTGAATTCACGAAATTTGCTTAGTCCAAGGGCCATAACTCTTTTGAAAATTAGTCAATCTAAATTAAACTCAAACTAGATATGCATCACACGATAATGTATTCACATGCAAGAAATCAGTTCATTATCTGCAATAACAGGCATGAAAAAGTCCGGAAAACTGAAAAAAACTGAAAAAGTCCAAGGGTCACAACTCTTGTAAAAAGAGGCTAATAGAAACCAAACTCAAACTTGGTCTGTATCATACTGAGATGTATTCATATACCAAAAATCAATGCATTATTTGCAATAGAACCGAAGAAAAGGACGGAAAACTGAAATTTTCATCAAATTTGCTAAGTCCAAGGACCATAACTCTTGTAAAACAAAATCAATCAAAAGCAAACTCAAACTTGATCTGTATCACATTGAGATATATCCACATACCAATAATTAGTTCAATATATGCAACAATAGCAAAAAAGGTCCTGGAAACTGAAATTTTCATAAAATTTGCTAAGTCCAAGGGTCATAACTCTTGTAAAATAATGTCAATCAAAAGCAAACTCAAATTTGATCTGTATCACATTGAGATATATCCACATACCAAAAATGAGTTCAATATATGCAACAACAGCGAAAAAAAATCCGGAAAACTGAAAATGGGACAGACGCACAGACGAACGGACAGACAGACAGACCGAGAGGAAACTAAGAGTCCCCTTCGGCGTTAGCGGTAGGGGACTAAAAATCATGGATGCTCTACATGTACTTAATATACATCTTAGATTTTATTCTTAAATATCAATTTTACTAGCTCTTAAGTTGTCTAACATTTTTCGGGAAAAAAAAAATAATCTTACCTTTGTCATCCTTGTCCTGTAACACCTGGAAAACATATTTAATCATTAGTTTTAAAGTGCACAATTGCAATAAATAATATATTTAACATAGATGTATCATGTCTTTGTTTACAGTCTTCATTGTTTCTCGGCATGTCTGAAATGAATAATGATGCTTGCAAGGAGAAGATGCTTACTCTCCCCGGCACATGATCTCATGGGGAATCACTTTTGTTTCTTTTGCAGAATGTTTAGTTGTTTTGTTTAAGATTTACATTTTTCCATGGCTTTGTATGTCCATTGAATCTGATTTTGGGTTTAATATTCGACTTTAACACACGGATCTATCTTATCTTGTAACATATTTGTGCGATTTCAGTTTTACTTACATATTCTTATGGATTCTTGAGAGGAAATTAACTGACAATCGGTAACACTGATTTTTTTATATCTATAGTTACAGTCAAAGTGTTCTTATTCACAATAAAACTTAGGGTATGTTCCATAGAGCTGTTCGAATAAGCGACATAAACCTACCAACGAACTTCGTACTACGTATTGGTACGTAAGGGAACAGAATAAGGGGTGGTTTCAAAAGTACATAATTAAACATGCTAATAAATATATCTTCCTTTTGTGCATCGATAGAATAAACCATGCTGTATTCATAGAGTTGTGATTAATCAACGACGGAGAGTTGTGATTAATCAACGACGGACTGACAGACAAAATAAACATTTCTTAATACCCAAAACTTTGATTGCAGGGTATGATAAGTTGTAGTGTCGTGCAAAATGATTTGAAGAACCGTACGAAAGAAGGTTTTCCTCTGAAACAAAACAAGAAATTGAATTGTTCTTTATTACCAGACAGGGACTTAGCTAGAGTGGTTTCGATGTTAGATTGGGAAGGGGGGATTGATGAAAGCCAGTGGATCTTAGGCACTTCGGGACACTATTTTACAGCAATATTTCTTCCTAATTCTATGCTACTCTGATATGTTTGATTTTCTTTAGTTGACGTCTTCATTCTTTTATCTGAAGACAAGGTACAAGAGGCATAGGTGAATCGAGATCTTTTCTTCAGAAAAGGGAATTCAAAACTGAAGTACCCAAACACAAAATGGTTAAATAGTGTGCAGTATTTGAAAAAAAAATCATATTTACACCAGCGGAAATTCTCAATGATTGAGAATACATATTGTCTTAATTTTGTCTTTCTAGGAGATTCAAAATGCATAGAAATAGAGTTTTTTTTTCTATATAACGTTGATAGGAGCAAACAAAAAAATATTTCAAAAAGTATTTTAAATATATTATTACATTTGTTTTAACTTTTATATTCAATGATCTAAGATATTGCAAGGAAGAGTTACATCGAAAAATTATTTCTAAATTATTCAAATTAGTCTTAGTATAAAAACGGCTCTGTGATTACCTTTCTACTTTCAAAACACACCTTGCAAATTTGAAAAATTTGGGATACCATATAGACAAACCAAGGAGGCTCTTTTTTCTCTGGTTTCCCTACATGCTCAATTGTTCTGACCAAAAAAGAAGGGGTGCAACCTTTCTCGTACATAAGATGATCTGATAATGTGTAACATATGAGCGAATAGAGGATTTGACTTGGGGGATGGGGGTAGTGAACATAAAAAGGTAAGGGGTCTAAGCCTCATCATGGTGGGTCCAGGGTGATGTCATTCTGAGGTATTCTGGAGTCCCTCCCTCAAAACAGAAATTATCTTACGGGGAATGACCGTTTTCTTGGATGTAGAAAGAACTGAGATACAATGTTAGCCGTTTGAAAAGAAGTATTAATCAATTTTAAAAAATGTATCGCAATATAATATCTGGCAAAGAAATATGGATGTCGGAAGTTTTTTTATTTTTTCATGGGTAAGGGTTTCACATAACAAATCATACCCCTTTGTTGTAAGAATATTTTGGTGAACTGGTTAAGTACCCGTAACGTGAATGTCTTGTCCATGCTGCAAATTCATCAGTTCTTAAATCGTGCTATTGAATTTGAAGCCGTTTAACATTTGTACCACTTGGTGAGAGTCACTGCTAGTGAACCAAGAGTTTCAAAGGGCACATGTAGCCTAGTTCGATCAACTCCGATTGATCGTTTCTTCAACGCATTCGAAATTTCCTGTTATATATTTATATTTCTTTTAATTTCTAAAACGTGGGTCCTGTAGCATCATATCCCACCCATTCTGCTACGTCTTTCATTACATTTTTGACATATCAAAATTCACACCTTTAAGCCATATTACATTATTTTGATTGAGGATCACGAATCTTATTTTCTATCTGTTCTTAAATTATGCTATTGAATTTGAAGACGTTTAAGATAAGTATATCAGAAAAAAAACGGCCAAAAAGTGGAAGGGGTTATTCGGGTTGTTGTGTATGAAATGAAATGGATGTCATGCTTGGATTCGGATTTTAATTTTTTACAGATATGGACAATGACCATGTCCCAATACACAGTACAAAATCGATAATTCAGGAAACCACTAAACGAAGGCATACAAAGTCGGGCTTAAACAGGAACCAAAGCAAGCAAACACAAACCTCCATCACACGAAAAGAAGCGAACTCCCGATATGGGAGTGAGACCAGGTGCCCAGGAAGAGTAAGCATCTCCTGCTTGCATGCAACACCCGTCGCTTATGTTCGGCACATCATATCCGGTTACTTCCATTTCGGAAGATAAAGTATAGTCTGTGGTTGGATGGTTCAAACGGTCAGAATATCATTCACTATTCTGGATAATCATAGTGTATGACGATGTTTACGTCCACTCCCATCACAACCTTTGAAGTCGGGACAGAATCCTCATTTGATCAAGCGTGTTCTTATGTGTAAGGATTAATCTGATGGTTAATCACTGTTACGCCATACCGTTATCTAAGCCCGGTAGAACTTTCAAATCCAATTTGTCTTTCTGTTTTGATGAAAAAATGTCAATCCACAGATTCATTTTTTCCATCGCCCAAGTTACTTTATCAAGTATGGTCTAGTGGATAGGACGTAAGGCCAGTGACCGAAAGGTTGCTGGTTCGAGCCTCACTAGAACATCAGTCGGCCGTTATATACTCTTCTGTGTTCTATGTTATAAACAAAAACATCTCCTTTTCTGTGTATTGTTTACATGTCTGTGGTATCTTTAAAAACATATTTTATCAAGTATGGCAGTGTAATGTTTATCTATTTGCAATATCAATGACGTGGTTTATTATCGAATGCAATCCAAAAGTGACAATATAACACTTTCATATCTAAGTGCATCCTGTCACATAAAATTCACTCTCTATTTAACTAGCTATCCGACTCGACAATTATCATTTGATTAGCGAAGCGGTGATCTCAGTTATTTTCATTTGTATTCAAACAGGTTATAGAAAACATTCAGACACTGAGACTTACATAGACAGAGATAGAGCAAAGATATAGAAAATATATCACATTTCAAACTGAATACAAATATTCAAAACAAGTGCATTTATCGCTTATCATAAAGTACTGACCTTGCAAACCATATGGTTGTTACATCCAGCGGCATTGATCAACTCGATGAAAGAACTTGTCTTTCCTTTTAGTCGAAGCCATTTTTTCAAGATGCAGAACACTTTCTGATTCAGATCGCCTTGACAGTCGTGTTCGATTTGATTGATGTTTTGCATGGTGAGTCCTAATTCGACTCCTAACACAATGAATTTATCCTTGGCATCTATCCAGTTTTTAACAAATCGCATCAATTCTAACTCACTTGGACTGTTTCTCAAAAGTTCTTCACTTACACCTTTAATTGAAAAGCTATGTAAGTGATTGCTCAAAAATATAAATTAATGATATCAAAGATAAACAGCCAAGACCTGCATACCGAATGAAAGCAAGGCGATTTCGCAGTAATGATATAATTGTAATTATCTTATATCTACGAAACTAACTCTCCTCGTAATTCTTTCTTTTTTTAATTTGTTTACCTGAACACGATGGAGGACATTCCTTTCTTTCCGAAGGAATCGCTTCAGCCTGAAAAGAAATATGAAAGTAATGTAAGACTAAAAGAAAAATATTACAGGTATATTATTTTTCAGACTTGAAGACAAATATTTACAAAAATAGCTATAGTGCTCTGAACTGCCGATTCTTCATTAATTTGAAATTACCATTTCTAGGCTCCCCCTTATTTCGAACAGTGTTGAGCCTCTTCTCATGGGATAAAGATTTACGATGTGTTGTAGCATATCATCAACAATGTCCACCACTGCTTTCACGAGGAGCTTGTTCAAGGAAGCTACATCCCTTCTATGCTCAAAAACCAAGCAGATTTTGTCTCCTTTCATCCTGATAAGTAACTTGTGCATTGGATCTAGTTTGAGTTGACAGCACCCAAAGTACAGCTTGCCATGGTTGACCGGCCAGATACAGATACAGCTGCTGAGGAGTCGGTAATAAACAGCTGGAGACAGAAAACTCTTGCTGAAGTCTACAAAGACCGTATGTACTCTCTTGCAGTTTGAAATCGACACCATCCACTTCTCTTTCTCTAAAGATTCCTTTGCCATCGAAGGAATGAAGTAGAACTTGGAATCAATAATAGATCCATTCTGATAGGCTACAGGTTTTGCTATTAGGTCCATCCTCTCCATTACTAGCAAGAGGTAGTCTTTGTAAGTCACGAGAGTTGAAAATGGCTGAAGATTCCATATTTCATTGATTCGCTCTTTGCTGATCATACCGTCTTGTTTCAAACCTTCGTATGCTTCTTTTCTTGAACCTTGATGGCAAAACTGTTCACATGTGATCAAAGACCGCAACGTGTCAACTAACAGCTTTGGTTCCAGTATGATAAATCTCGAAAGAATATCCTCCGGATAGAATATGATTGATCCACAGGAATGTAGAAATCGGAGACATAAGTCAATGTTCTCTGGATCAAGCGAAACAGGCAATGACTGATTGAAACTTTGTATGTCATCCATTGAAAGAATTTCTTCTCCGTTTTGTCGAATATCCAAAATATGATGCTGAAAGGGAATCCATGATTTTGGAAGATCTTCACCCCAATATGATTGTTTTTCTGCTGTTTGGACAATTGCATCTTTTAGGATTTCAATATTATCCTCTTCATGGAAGCCAAACATCAATCTCTCGTCAATAAGGACCTGGTTATCAGCAATCTCCTTTGCAAAAGCTTGACGAATACTTAACATATAATCTTGCACTCTTTTATGTCTTTCATGCTGAAAAATAAACGGAACAAAGTAGAAAGCAACGTTGAATTCAAATGTTTTATAACATAGACGGTATTGATCAAGGAAAGCAAGTGTTACCTTTTCTACTCTGTCGAGATGGGTTCCTACGACTAAAATTTGTGCAGGATCAGTCTTTCCAGTCCCAACGTAAGTCTTTATAGAATTTATCCAGAATGATAAAAAATCTGAAAGAATAATCAAATCAAAAAGTTGACAAGAAAGTTTTGTTTTCTTCTGTTCAATGTCAAACATTGAGGCTCTTAAAGTTAAAGATGAAAGAGTGATTACATGTGATAAACGTCTTCAAATTCATTGGCATCATTTAAAAGCAGATAAATTTACAGCATGGACCAGAAATGCACGTTATGCACTTAACCCTCGACAGTGATCCTCAATATTAACAATTAACTACGACCAAACTTTTTGAAGTTATGTCCAAAATATACCAAAAGACATAGTAGGATGGCTTGGACATGATGCAACAGGACCCAATTTTTTGAAATTTTATAAAATGTTGTAAACATATGTTTAGATGTAAAGGATACAAAAAATTGCAATAAGATAAAAAGATCTCTATTAAACACCATTATAAAAGCTACATGGGAACTCATTAGAACGAAGCAAGGAACGATACACTCGAAAACAATGACAAC
Organism: Pinctada imbricata; assembly: GCA_033119305.1. Lineage (NCBI taxonomy): Eukaryota > Metazoa > Mollusca > Bivalvia > Pterioida > Pteriidae > Pinctada > Pinctada imbricata. The sequence continues at coordinate 27,460,651 of VSWD01000004.1, forward strand.
AAATAGTAACTCAAACGCTGCAAGATACGCCCGTCGGGTTATTAATTTCTCATATATAATTTTTTGAATGCAGTTATGTCAGTTTAAGTTTCAAAATAATTTGACTTTACACTTAATATCTCAATTGATATGATTAAGAGACCAAAAAATAAAAGAGAAATATGAAAAATCCTGTGTTGTTCTTCAGGTGTACAAAGTTTAAATCAAAAAAATATTTTCTTATAAGAAGAAGGGAGGAGATCTCCAACAAGACCCCGTTGCAGCATCAACAGTAAAACACCATGTCATACACTCAGACGAGGATGCGAGATATCTGCGCGGGCTTTCACTCCCATAAGGCAGTGCTTGATAATCAAATAACCAAGAAAGTCAAATAGCAGTTTGCTAACAATGTATACTTATTTGCATTAATTACAATATGATAGTATCTTTGATAAATGTACTTGTGTATATAACAAGAAAACTAGTGATGCCATGATACTATGAAGATCATAGACATTATTAACAGGATATATATTTAGCATCAAATTATTTTTTAAATAAGACAGTCAGTGCCAGCGTTGCATCCTGTATTGATTTTTATTATGTTAATAACAAAAAGTTGCAGGGCGGAAGATACCATACATTTTGTAGACCAAATATTTCATCTTATGTATGTTTACGATTATGACTTCCAGATCGAACCGAGAAGAGTGCTTCGCCCTGTATGCATATAGGTTGTCAAATATACCCTTTATTAAACTTGTAAATATATATTTTTTCATACATACATGTTTCAAAACATTATTGTGTTGAAATTGTGCTTTTTCTCCGTTAGAATTGTGTGTCTATGGTAAACAAATCACATTAATCCGATTGGTCCGATACCCCCGCGCCCCCTTTAAATGATGTCATTGATTCTTTGACTAAGAAACTGTTTCGTGTGACTTATTTGTGCTTGCGTATCTTACAAGTAACTCCGGTGTTTTGTTTAAAACTGCATATGACCAGTTCAAATATCAAGACCTTATTTCTAAAATGTTAAAGCCATATAAAATGTTGAAAACAGATGTTTAGATGTAAAGGATACAAAAAAATTGCAATAAGATAAAAAGATTTTTATTAAACACCATTAGAAAAGCTACATCGGAACTCATTAGAACGAAGCAAGGAACGATATGCAAAACTAACATGCTCAAGGTACACAATGATAACAAAAAGTAACGCTGCAAGATACGCCCGGCGGGTTATTAATTTCTCAGATATAATTTTGTGAATGCAGTCATGTTAGTTAAAGTTTCAAAATAAAACACCGCTAAAGACGGTATGGCCGGATTGCAAAGTAAGTTTCTGTCACCAACTGGGTCAAGGTCACTAGGTCAAATATTACAGCATACATTGAGTGGTCTTGTAAGAGGCAATCTCCATGTATAATATAAAGTTTCTACTGCATACAGTTCCTTAGATTTTGCCTCAACCAGAAACTTTAACCAAAATGTTTAACTAGGTCAAAGTCCAATGTCAAGGACACTAGGTCCAATGTTACGGCATAAATTGAAAGGTCTCATCATGGGCAACCTAAATGTATAATATAAAGTTTCTACTGCATACAGTTCCTTAGATTTTGCCTCAACCAGAAACTTTAACCAAAATCTTTTACTAGGTCAAAGTCCAAGGTCAAGGTCACTAGGTCCAATGTTATGGCATAAATTGAAAGGTCTCGTCATGGGCAACCTAAATGTATAATATAAGGTTTCTACTGCATACAGTTCTTTAGATTTTGCTTAAACCAGAAACTTTAACCAAAATCTTTAACTAGGTCAAAGTCCAAGGTCAAGGTCACTAGGTCCAATGTTATGGCATAAATTGAAAGTTCTCTTCATGGGCAATCTAAATGTATAATATAAGGTTTCTACTGCATACAGTTCTTTAGATTTTGCTTAAACCAGAAACTTTAACCAAAATCTTTAACTAGGTCAAAGTCCAAGGTCAAGGTCACTAGGTCCAATGTTACGGCATAAATTGAAAGGTCTCGTCATGGGCAACCTTCATGTATAATATAATTTTTCTACTGCATACAGTTCTTTAGATTTTGCTTAAACCAGGAACTTTAACCAAAATCTTTAACTAGATTAAAGTCCAAGGTCAAGGTCACTAGGTCAAATGTTACGGCATAAATTGAAATGTCTCATCATCGGCAACATACATGTATAATATAAAGTTTCTACTGCATACAGTTCCATAGATTTTGCTTAAACCAGGAACTTTAACCAAAATCTTTAACTAGGTCAAAGTCCAAGGTCAAGGTCACTAGGTCAAATGTTACGGCATAAATTAAAAGGTCTTGTCATGGGCAACCTTCATGTATAATATAAAGTTTCTACTGCATATAGTTCCTTAGATTTTGCCTGAACCAGAAACTTTAACCAAAATGTTGACGGCAGACGGATAGACGGACGGAAGGACGCACGGACGGACGGAAGGACGGACGGACAGACGGACATCGTCAATCTATAGACCGGAATTGCTTTGCAATCCAGCCAATGATTTGACCTTTACACTTAATTTCTCAATTGATATGATTAAGAGACCAAATAATAAAAGAGAAATATGAAAAATCCTGTGTTGTTCTTCAGGTGTACTGAGTGTAAATCAAAAAAAGTATTTTCTTACGTCATACAACAAGACGAGGAAGCGAGATAACTGCGCAGGCTTTCACTCCCATAAGGCAGTGCTTGATAATCAAATAACCAAGAAAGTCAAAATAGCAGTTTACTAACAATGTATACTTATTTGCATTAATTACAATATGATTGTATCTTTGATAAATGTATTTGTGTATATAACAAGATAACTATTGATGCCATGATACTATGAAGATCATAGACATTATCAACAGGGTATATATTTAGCATCAAATTATTTTTAAATAAGACAGTCAGTGCCAGCGTTGCATCCTGAATTGATTTGTATTATGTTCATAACAAAAAGTTGCTTGGTGGAAGACACCATACATCTTATGTATGTTTACGATTGTGATTTCCAGATCGAACCGAGAAGCGAGCTTCGCACTGTATGCATATAGGTTGTCAAATATACCCTTAATTTAATTTGTAGATATTTATTTTTTTCAAACATACATGTTTCAAAACATTATTGTGTTGAAATTGTGCTTTTTCTCCGTTAGAATTGTGTATCTATGGTAAACAAATCACATTTATCCGATTGGTCCGATACCCCCGCGCCCCCTTTAAATGATGTCATTGATTAAAATGATACGATCTTCTTCTCTTTGACTAAGAAACTGTTTCGTGTGACTTATTTGTGCTTGCGTATCTTACAAGTAACTCCGGTGTTTTGTTTAAAACTGCATATGACCAGTTCAAATATCAAGACCTTATTTCTAAAATGTTAAAGCCATAGGACATTATAAGCTGCCTATACCGAGTTAATCGCCGAATAAAAAAATCACGAATGTGATGAGTCTTGAATTGTCCATTTTGGACTTGACTTCAAGACCATGGGCGGAAAAGCAAAACGATTAAAAATAAAAACACCGGGCTCGTGCCCGGTGTTAATAAGTGAGGGTGTGCTTGTATATTTCTATCGTATGTATGTCATATCCCATAGCCCATGGGGGCCTCCCGCAATTCTAATTTACTTCATATAGCTAGAGTTTCTTTGTATTGACCTAAAAGTGGATAATTTGCTTTAGTATATTACTAATAAATTGTATTGTCATCAATTTTGGTTTCCTAGCATCCCTGAGCAAGTAGGGGACTCCCACAGAGTTTATGGGGCTCCTATTGGGGTAGCTATGGCTCCCACTGATATCCCAGACCTCCTCCTGCTACTGAAGCTAATGGAACTAAATATTAACCCATCTGCTTGGTCACTTCGGAGGCAGTCATATTTCCACCTACTTGAATGGAATGTCTTAGGAGTTCTTTCCGATCGGCTGGAAGATCACAGACTGGCCTACGTCGGCTGTAGCAGTGCTCCTTATATACTAACTGTTTTTCCTTGGTAGCCCCTCTCAGCCAATCCGTGACCTTGATTGACGTCGCGCTATTTCTGGTATAAACAAAGACGGGAAATAGCACGCAGCGAAGTCGGTTAACAGAAAATGACTAATCATCGCTTAAAAGGGATAAATACGATATTTCAACGATGATAACAGTTAGCAGGGGGAATTAGAGAGATTTTATATAAAGCATTAAACGATGATATAATCGGGGAATGTGAATAAAAGATCAGAATCGGCATGGATCTTGAGGCTTGCTCCCATGTGAACCATAAGGGAATCCTTCATGCTAAATTTCCAAGTACAAATGATGGGTAAAACATTGTAATTCTTCATAAAATCGTGTATAAAAGCAATAATAAATACGAATACATGGTATTTGAATATCTTGTGATGGGAACTTATCATGGATTCACGTATTTTCGTGAAACTCGACTGGGCAATGTTCCAGATTCGACGGCCGATCAGCTGACCCGAATGAAACAGCAATGTTGACCATGATCCAAACAAGGCAAAAGAAAAGTCTCTTACGTTTCGTAACAATTTAAATAAATCATCAAATTAGATTTTTCAACCCCCCCCCCCCCCCCGTTATTTTCTCCAACAAAATGACACTGACCTTGACCCCTAACCTTAAGGAGGTATTGAACACTTGGACGCCAAATTCAATTTTTCTCAAAATTTCTGAAATTGTAATATTTCTTGTCTGTCCTTGATTATGCAAACTTACATTTGATTCTATCCACAGGAAAACTTTCTACGTGACTTTGAAATATGCATAAATGGACGTTTTCATGAATTTCTGACGTCATAATATTGAAAGTGTCATTCCAGTTCTCGTTAAGCTATTGGAAATTTATTTTGATATAGCTTCCAAAATCTTTATAAATGTATTGCACTTACATTTGGAAAAGAAAAACAGAATACTGGAATATAAAATGACACTGTCGCTCAAAAATTTGCGATCTTGAGCCTATTGACTGTAGTTGATAGTTAATTACTAGGAATCGTGTGGATGAATCTTTGTCAAAAACTAACAAAATTATCAACAATGTCGAGAGATGATTTCATGATTAAATGAGAAAAAATGAATTTTGGATTTAAATATTACAAAGCTTTATATTTTCCAATTTTTCTTTCGAAAATCGTCCATTTTCAATGAAGTGACATTCGCTTTTCTGTGATGTGAATTTGTCAACAAATTCACTGTGATGAAGATTGAATTTTATATTTTATACATGCAAAGTTTCAATGCGATACGTTTGGTATTTATGATTTTATTGCATTTTGAAAGCGAAGGTCTGTGGCGCCATTTTCCCTGATAACGTCGAAATTACGTCGTAGTTTGCTCATGGATAAAACTCCCAAAGTCAACAATTTCGTAAAATCGCCATAATTTCTTCAAATGACGCCGAAAATTATTCAAACTTCACAAGGATACTCAAATGTGTATATAAATCAGCGTACCAAATATTTTAAGGAAGTTACCCTTACCAAATTATTCTCACTAAATTCACATTTGATTCAAACCTGAGTTTCAAATGTGATCTTATATGTGAGTTTCACATGAGCTTTTTAATATGCAAATTAGGTGAAATTCACTGTTGAAAGATTTCACCGTTGGAATGATGAACAATAGGTAAATTTGCTTACAGTTGAATTTTCTCACAGTTGAATTTTTCACCTGTGGATGTTTTGTACATGTGTTAATATTACATGTATAATACCTCTCTAAATTGTGTATAAGAATCCTATAAATCATGAGTTAAGATGCTGTAAGTGGGCATGAACCACTTTATTTAGGAAAGAGGAGATGGGTGCTGCAGCACTGCATTGGCATTAAATATTATGACATTCAGTTGCTGGAAAATCAATCACTCGACCTGTTCTGATTGAAAATAAATAAGCTATAACCCGAACTGAAATAAAATGGAAAGAATCGAACGAACAATTTTATTCCGAAGGGGGGAGGCATCTATAAATATTCTGCTCTTCAGTTGTTGGAAAATAAGTAATCTGACCTGTTCTGCGTTGGAAATAAATAAGCTAGACAAGAAAATTGTCACCATTTAATTCTGTGGAGGGGGGAGCAGTGCAAATATTCTGACCTTCAATTGCTGGAAAAGAAAAAGTACCACCTGTTTTGCATTGGAAATAAGTTTACCTCTCCCCTTCCCAAATAAAATAGCCAATACCCTCCAGTTTCAGTGGACAACCATGAAGATGGGGAGGAGGGGGGGGCTGACACTTAATATTCTGACCTTAATTCACTCAATACAACCTGTGTTGCATTGGAAATAAGTTTAACCCCAAAAATTAAAATTGCAAAGCCCCCCCCCCTTCCCCATTTTATTCTGAAGGGGGGGGGGGTAGACCTGGCACTAAATATTCCAATCTTCATGCAGTTGCTGGAAAATTAATAATCCCACCAGGTCTGCAGCGTATATAATTCAGCTTAAACCCCCCTTCCTCCAAAAAGTTGAAAAGCCCCCCCCCCCCCCCCCCTGCAGAATCAATTATCTAGTTAATTGGGTACGATTATTTACAAATTAGTGTAGGATATAATTCACAAGTACATGTCTGAATTACCTCCATGAATATCGATGAACAAATCCATGTATTTGACAATATTTCACCAGAATACAATCAAAACTCATGCTTATGTGCAAATTCCTTGTTACCACATGGTCTCCAAAATTAAAATGGAGGGAGCCCAAAAACACTGATGTAAATTCCAATTCTATTGGGCCACAGCAAGTCTCAAAATGGTACAGGGGTTTTCATAGGATAATTATATATAGCTTTCAACTGTGAGTCACATGTGAAAAATTGACATAGCCATTTACCTTACCTTGCCAAAACAGGGTCAAACTCTCTTCAGAATACTAGGTTTGAAAATTCTTCACAGTTGGTCTCATTATATCAACTGTGAGCTTTTTCATTTTGGTGAGAATCAAATAAGCTTCATACTTGACTCAACTGTGAATCACATGTGAGTAGGTTAGGATTTTCTGTACGGGTAGACTGTACTTTTCATATGAAGTGAGAAAACAAATAATGCCACCGCCATCTTGGTGTTCAAACCCTCCTTAAAATACATAAGGTTCTTTGACTTGCTCAAGTCAACCCACATGGTAAATATGAATGTCCATCGGATGAGATCCATTCAAAGATCAAGGTCCATAACTCTACGAAAAAAAGTCAATTGTCAATGAGCAAAAACTAAAACTGAATCTGTAATTAATTATTATGAACGTGTATACCAAGTTTCAATTCAATTGCTGCGAAAGGTTGCGAAAAAATTCAAGAAAATTGTATAATTGTTAAAATTTTCTAAGTTCAAGGGCAATAACTCTGCCAACAATAGGTCAATTGTTTGATAAGATTTCAATTAATTCTGTAATTATTTATTTCGAAGGCACATACTAAGTTTCAATTCAACAGTTTCTAAGGCTGCATAAAAAGGTCTGGAAAACAGTAAAATTCTCGAAGATTTCAATGTGCAAGGGCCATAACTCTGCTAGATAAAGGTCATTCTTCCGAAACTCGTTATGGATCCGAAAGTTATCATTATAAAAGCATATATCAAGTACCAATTCAATAGCTGCAATTGCTGCAAAAGAAAAAGTCCGGAAAAAAGTTGACGAAATATCTAAGTACTATAACACCGTCAAACAAATTAGGTGAAAATGAAAACCGAAAGGCAGCATCCTCTCCGTAAGTAAGATCATTAAGTACAAATACCATGCAAATCTGTTGACGCATATTCAAGTCATTGCGTTCAATGTGCCTATGTAAACGTCTTCAAATTGAATAGCATCATTTAAGAACAAATAAATTGGCAACGTGGACCAGACATGCACGTTTCGGGTACTTAACCCTCATCAGTGATCCTAAATCCTAAATCTAAACAATGTAATATGTCAAAAAGTATGAAAGTTATATGTCGAAAAAGGGTACCGAAAGACGTAGCAGGATGGGTGGGATATGATGCTACAGGACCCACTTTTTAGAAATTTCAAGAAATTTTGATAACAGAAATTTAGATTGCGTTGAAGAAACGATCAACCGAAATTGATCGAACTTGGCTACATGTGCCCTCGGGGACTCCTGGTCCACCAGCAGTGACACTCACCAAGTGGTATAAATGTAAACGTCTTCAAATTGAATAGCATCATTTAAGAACAAATAAATTGGCAACGTGTACCAGACATGCACGTTTCGGGTACTTAACCCTCATCAGTGATCCTAAATCCTAAATCTAAACAATGTAATATGTCAAAAAGTATGAAAGTTATATGTCGAAAAAGGGTACCGAAAGACGTAGCAGGATGGGTGGGATATGATGCTACAGGACCCACTTTTTAGAAATTTCAAGAAATTTTGATAACAGAAATTTAGATTGCGTTGAAGAAACGATCAACCGAAATTGATCGAACTTGGCTACATGTGCCCTCGGGGACTCCTGGTCCACCAGCAGTGACACTCACCAAGTGGTATAAATGTAAACGTCTTCAAATTGAATAGCATCATTTAAGAACAAATAAATTGGCAACGTGGACCAGACATGCACGTTTCGGGTACTTAACCCTCATCAGTGATCCTAAATCCTAAATCTAAACAATGTAATATGTCAAAAAGTATGAAAGTTATATGTCGAAAAAGGGTACTTTGCCCTTAGCTTAACATGTACTGTATAAGTAGCATCATTCGCTGGTACTTTCTTTCGCGGTTTTATAAAAGTAAACCATTTTGCATGGACAATGATTTGCGGATCCACTCTAAGACTTGCTAGTATTGTGTTAAGCTTTTGGTATTCAAATTCGCTGAGACAAACTTTCGCGGTACGAAGGTGACCGCGAAAATAGCGAATGTTAATACACGGCGAATGATTCTACTTATACAGTATGTGCATACACAATGAAACACCCCCATCCCCCAAGTACTCATTATTCCTCAAATATGCAACAAAAGAATTAAAAACCCGTTACATTCTTTCTTCTTGAAGTATACACATTTTCAAAACATTTAACTCAAAAATAGATTTTTAATTAATTTCTAACTATTTTAGTATATTTCCACAGTATTTAAAAAAGTGAAGTCACATAACTCCGTTACGACAATTCGGATGAACATGAAAAACAAAAGGCAGCTACATCTTGACAGTATGATGACAATGTGTAAATATCATGAAAATCCGTTGACGCATATTTCGTTATTACGTTCCATGAACATTATACTTTGCCCTTAGCTTAACATACACGTGTGCTTATGCCCCCCCCCCCCCCCTCCAATTACACATAATTATTCAATTATACAACAAAAGAATTAAATATCCGTTGCATACATACAAGAACATCCTTTCTTCTTGAGGTATACAAATTTTCAAACCACATCATCCCAAAATAGATTTTGAATTGATGTTTAACTATTTTAGTATATTTCCATGATATTTAAAAATCTAATTTCAATAACTCTGTAACGACAAAATGGATGAACCTGAAAATCAAAAGGCGACTTTTCATTACAGTTTGATCACCATGTGCAAAAAGAAGGGAGGAGATATCATCAAATATCATGAAAATCCCTTGACGGATATTCAAGTTATTGCGTTCCATCCGCCTATACTTTGCCCTTAGCTTATGTTACATGCAAGCAGGAGATGCTAACTCTTCCTTGGAACCTTGTCTCACTCCCATATCGGGAGTTCGCTTCTTTTCATATGGTGGAGGTTTTTGTTTCTTTGCTTTGTTTCCTTTTTTATCCTGATTTTGTATGCCTTCGGTTTCTGATTTTCTGAATTATCGATTTTGTGCTGTATACAGGGATATGGTCATTATGCATATTTGTCATTAGCATGCATGTGCAAATAACCCCCTCCCATTACACATAATTTCTCAATTATGCGATGAAAATTATAAAACCCGTTGAAAATGTAAAAGAACATCCTTTTCTCTCAAAGTATACAAATTTTCGAAACATTTCACTCAACAATAAATTTTTAAATAATTTTAAACTATTTAAGTATAGTTTTACAGTATTTAGAAAAATCTAAGTCCCACAACTCTGTAACAACAAATCGGATGAACATGAGAAGGAAAAGGCGGCTACCTCTTGACAGTCTGATCACAATGTGTAACTATCATGGAAATCCGTTGAAGCATATTTAAGTTATTGCCTTCCATGCATCTAATACTTTGCCCCTAGCTTAACAAACACGTGTGCATTTAAGCCCCCCCTTCCAAATACACATCATCATTCAATTATACAACAAAAAAATTAATAACCCGTTACACATATAAAAGAACATTCTCTCTTCTTGAAGTATACAAATTTTCAAACCATTTCACCCAAAAATAGATTTTTAAATAATGTTTTACTATTTAAGTATATTTCCGTAGTATTTAAAAAAATCTAAGTCCAATAACTCTGTAACGACAAATTGGATGAACCTGAAAATCGAAAGGCGCTTCTTCTTCTCAGCCCAATCAATATGTATGAATCTCATGAAACTCCATTGACGCATATTTAAGTTATTGCGTTCCATAAGCGGACTGACAGGCAGACGGACGGCCGGACATCGCCATGCTTTAATACGTCCCGTCAAATGACGGGCGTATATATCCGTCTTAAAGTAATCACATTTTCAAACCATTTCACCCAAAAATAGATTTTAAAATAATGTTTAGCTATTTTAGTATATTTTCATTTTATTTAAGAAATCTAAGTCCAATTACTCTGTAACGACCAATTAGTTGAAATTGAAAATCGAAATGCGGCTTCCTCTTCACAGTCTAATCATTATGTATGAATATCATGAAAATCCTTTGACTTATATTCAAGTTATTGCGTTCCATAAGCGGACTGAAAAACAGACGGACGGACGGATAGACGGATTGACAGACGGACGGACATCGTCATACCATAATACGTCCCGTCAAATGACGGGCGTATATAAATTGGTCATTTTTTCATAAACTCGAACTGAATCTGTAATTATTAATCATAAATGCATATATCAAGTTTCAATACGATAGCTGCAGAGGATGCGAAAAAAGTACAAAAAATTATAAAATTGTTGATTTCTATGTTCAAGGGCAATTACTTTGAAAATTTACAATTTTGCCAAATCGCAAACTGGATATTTCGCCGTTTGATACATGTATCAATGACAAATGTGTAAAGTTTCAATCCAATATCTTCAAAGGATTTAGAGAAAATCCGATTAACATTACCTCGGTCGGATAGACGGACGGACGCACGGACTCTCGGATAGCGCCTTACATAATACGTCTCGTCTCAGGGTGTATAAAAATGAATACGACTAAGAAAAAAAAACAATTGACACATTGACAAATTCTTAAAAATAAAGAGAAAAGAGACCTTTGACTAACGAAACTACGTTCTGATTAAACGAAATTCATTGTACCTGACCTTTTACTGTAGACTTTTTTCTTTCCGATGGATCAAGATCCTTGTCTTCAACATCTTCGTCAAGGTTCCTAGAAATATCAAACAGCAGTAAGTAGATAGCTCTTTGGGAGAGGAAGGACTGATGCGTGGCGCAGTAGTTGCTCTGACCTCCAAAGTCCCATACTTGTATTCTTGTATATTTTGACATATCTCGATCATATACGGTCGATAGTTCAGGCTGAATGATTTCTTTTAGTAGAATTTCTGAAAAAAGATTCAGTGCTAGTGATAATAAAGATGTTTCAGCTGAAAATAACCTAAAAGTTCGAAATGAAAAAGTGAATTAACGAAGAAAGTCTTCAAAGATTTAAGATTGGATATTCCCTTATAGACTTTAATTTCTTAACAAAACTTGAGGCGTTTTAAATAATTTGCCCAACTTGCATTCAAGCTTAAGGATATAGGTTGTATCAATATATCCTTGTATTCAGCGGTCAATTTTTCCTACGCAGAATCATAGACGGAAATTTCATTATTTTTACTTATACATCAAGACAATGGAAACATTCCGACGTATTAATGACGCTGTTCATGTTTCGAAATATTGAATTATTTTCCCGCAAATGCAACGTCTTCCTTGGTAACAAGATTTGAACAGCAATGCCTGAACATTATCTTAAGCGCAAAATTGAAGCTCATATTGAGTCCAGGTTTTAATTTAATATGCTAAAATAACAATTGTGACGTATGGATATTGAAATAACTCGCAAACAGCGAAGTTAGACTCGTAATTTGAATAGCAACAAGCCAAGCCACATAACAAAGACAGATGAGGATGCCATCTCGCGAGGCACCTAGAGTTCCGCTTTATGATGAAAGTTAGAGATAGTATTTGCCGTTGTTTTGATGATAGCTCTTTATAATCTAGCTATCAATATTTCAATAAGACTTTTTCTGATGTCCGTTTATCTAATCCGTTAATTACAGGAGACAAGAAATCTTGGTATGCAAATGTACCCCTGATGTCTAGGGATTCAACTCGAAAGAAGTTCTGTCGCCATAGCACTTTCCATACAGACATAACCTTAGACAGTGCAGTGCATGTATTTTATGCATTGTTATTATTTTCGTGCATGAACATCGACGACGGGTTCGGCTAGCCAACATGGTATGCTTACTCCTCCCGGGCACCTGATCCCATCTCAAGCTTGCTAGAGGTCGGTCGATGCTGAATTTGGTGCTTTATTGTGAGTGCTGTTGAGATTACCGTCAGGATCTTTTTAAATGTATTTGTAAATGCTTGCCATGTGCCTATTAACATGCAATTGTATTGCTATTCGAAAGTTACTGATACGATTTGTATTTTTTTGTTCTTGTATATTCCAGAGGCTGGATTTCAATAGAAAAAAATCATTTTCCGCAAATTAAGTCCCTCAAGGTTTTATAAAAAGAAAGGTGGGTATCTCCAACAACACTATGTTGCAGCAACCACAGCAAAATCCATGCAAAAACACAGAACAGATACCCACAGAAAGAGACGCAAAAGGGACAAGGAACACCAACTCACAACATTGAAACATGAAAGACTACACATAAACCAACGAGACCAATGGGCAACCGGTGCCGACTTAGGACGGCCATCTTCCACGTAAATAGCAGACGGTGTGGTTATCCTGGATTACGTGCACACGACCCTCCCACTATTCCGATTTCCCAGAGGTCTCGAAGAACGCACAATTATGGCGTAAAACAACCTCCTCACTGTTAGATGACCACACACAAACAAGACCGTAAAACACAGGTGTCCAAGCAACACAGATGAATATGTAAATGGATATAAAAAGAGGACGTGCGTAATACAGTCCGTGCTCTGCCGGCTGTAGCGAGCTCATATATGTTATCACCCGAGGAGCCCGACTGACATTCAGAGAGGACAGGTGGTCGGGGCCATGTCTTCTCTAAGGAGGTTTGGACAGGGCCCGTCATGGAGTCCTGTCGTCACAGTCAGTCAGAGTGCAAGTCTTAAGAATGCGCTCGTACAAGACTGTATATTGGTCAAGTACCAAGCTTAGTGTATTGGTCAAGTACCAAGCTTAAATTTAACATATGTAACATTAAAATAACTGGCTGTGAGATTCCCACATCATTTCATTTCAATTCTTATTTCTGTTAAAGCATGATTATCACTGGCTTACACGAAGAGCTAAATTTATCTCAGAAGTCTTTTTGTAGCACCATCTATCGAACCGGGAGTTCCCTAAAAAACAAATCAACTCGAAGCTGAAAATACAATATCTTGAAATTTGTATGTCAAAATGTAGGATTTAATCAAACTTTTTCTCATGCCAAAGCAAAAGAGAGATTATTGTCCGCTGTTTGAATTATTAAGTTAGCTTTTAGATATTTTCTTCCTGGAAGGATGTTATATTACTGCCCAACCTTAATTCAAGAAACAGTCCGTCTTCCAAAAGTGGAGATATGAAATTATGTGTTCCGGAGAAAATGAACGGAAACTGTTGTTGCGGACCTACCAACAAAACGACAGCAGCAAAGCAATATGTCCCCGCTTCTTCAAAAACGGAAGTGGCTTAAATATCTTGCTCTTTACTTTATTTACTGATAGGGCCTTCTGTTTTTCTTTTCCTCATACTCATTTGAACAACTTTAAAGCATTTTTACCTCCATTCTTCAATTCTTCTTTCATGTTTTCTGCTTTTGCTTCTGCATCGGAAGTTTCTACTTTAATCATTCTTATGTCAACATCTTCTTCATCGGAATTTTCTACCTTCATCATTCTCATTCTAATGTCGTAAACATCTGCCTTCCTCTTCTTCGCTTCCTTTTTCATATCGTCAATTACCCCGTGTTCTCTTAGACTTTTGGCTAAAGATTTCGTATTTTCTAAATATAAAGATAATATGTACTATTTGCATCTATTGAACATGCATGCATATTGTCTATTGTAAATAATGTATACATTAGAGATTAACAATTGGCCAATGGTAGTATCAGTTGCATCAAAAGATAAACACCTAAATACTCCTTTGCGAAAAACATAGAGTAAACAAGACCTGTAATAACACATGTACAAATAACAAAAAGCTGTCAAAAATTTGAAACTGTAACTTATGATTTCTTTATTATTTGAATATGTAATGCTTTCTTTACCTCGTTTGTACATTATTAAAATAAGTAATTTCTTTAAAATAATCTATTCACATGTCTAAAATTTGTGGTATAGTACTTGCTTCCTGAAAGGATTCATGAATTTCTTCGCACTGGATGCGGACGAGAAGTAGAAAATGTGTCAACCAACCAGAACCCTAGGTGGCCATATTTGTCGGCAAGAAAAAGACAAACTTGTCACAGTATCTGATGCTCTTGCTTCCTGTAAGGTTTCGTGAAATTCTATACAGCGATTGCAGCGGAGAAGTCGAAAATGTGTCAGCCAATCAGATCTTGTAGAGTGCTTCCTGTAAGGTTTTTTTTTTAAATTATGTGCAACGGTTGTATAGGAGAGGCCAAAGATTTGTCAGCAAATAAGAGCCCTCCACGGCCATACATGTTGACCGATCGGCACGAAAAACACAAACATGGTAGAGGACCTTAAGTACTTGCTAAATGCAAAACTTCTTTGTTTTTTCTGCGGTTGTAGAGTTGTCGAAAGTACGACAGTCAATCAGAGCCTTAAGTGGTCATATTTGTTGACCAATCGGCACGAGAAACACAAACGTGCTATATGACCTTGCAACCTGGTGTTGTTGGATATCCCCTCCTTTGTTGAGTAATTGCTAACCGTAAGGTTTCGTGAAATTCTATGTAGCGGTTGCAGATGAGAAGTGGAAAACGTGTCAGCGAATCAGAGCCCTAGTTGGCCATATTTGTTGACCGATCGGCACGAAAAACTCAAACGTGGTAGAGGACTTTGCAGAGCATCAGTAGAAAATGCGTCAGTCAGTCAGAGCCATGGGCGGCATATTTAATTGATAGGCACGAAAAATACAACGGTAGTTGAGGACATTGAGTTCTTGCTTCCTGTAAGGTTTCGTGAAATTCTGTGCAGCGGTTGCCGAGGAGAAGTTGGAAAATTTTAGCTGACGCTTTCTGTTTGTCGATATGTGCTTCAATTCTATGACAGAAGTATCCAAACAGAGAGTACCCTCAATGACCTACTTTTGCCTGTATTGGCACAGCCTATTGAATGATGTAAATAGAACAACAAACAACAACATATGTACGGCACTATTAGAACTTAATACAAATAAATAATTATCAAAATTCATTCAGCCGTCGAGGAAGTAAAAATTTGGAAAGTTGACATACGGTAAGAGGCAACGGACTAAACGCTCTTACAATGTCTCACTTGCTCAGATTAGCGATAAAAGTAACCCAGTGGTATTATATGCAATCATTTCTATTCCTAGCTTTCACCAGAGCATGAATGAAACAGCTGAGCTCGATCTCGGAACCTTTGGACATGTTGATAAAATCATTGTCTCTGAAGAAGTATTGAGAACAATGGATCCTGAACAGTATAACACATCAGGGCCTGTCACCATAAACAAAGAATGGACTTAAGAGGGTATGAGCGTGAACAAATCAAACGTAAACCGTATCGATGTCGTAAAGAAAACAAAGTATGAAAACTTATTGAACTAATGGTTGAATATACCTCTAGATTAAAGAGCAATGCATTTCGAATGACGAGCAATATATATCATTGATTACACCAAAAATACGCTTCTATCACGACATCGTTTTACCCTTGACACATAGTTGACGTCATCAACGGGAGTTTATTTGACGTCATACTGTATTATGACGTTGCAATATTTTTCCGCGAATTATCATGAAAGCGCTTTGTGCTTGTTCTTTAGAAGTCATGTAAATTCAGTTTGTCTTATATTATTTCACGCCATGACAACTTTACGGAGCGGAATAATTTGATTGCGATTGAATTGAGTAACAGTTTAATACTTGAAATTTATTCTTGCATAAAAAAGACACAAATAAATTCAAAAGAATAATTATATTTCATAGTTCAAGTTGACGATGTGGCGTTACTGACCACGCAATTTACCTCAGATATTGAAAACGTGTAAAACTAATATATCTTGAAAGTACTTTTCTTTCATTTACAAAACGTATGCGTTATAAATGATTTAGTCAGAATTTATATCACGAGGCCTATTGATTAGTAGTTGTAATAAGTGAGCATGACGACCGACTGTCAAATCATCAAAAGGACCAAAGATCACGTACATCATGTACATGTACGTTGTAAATAAATGGATCCGAAGGACTCCGTAAACACACTTCCCATTGTACGCCCTGTTGAAAAGGGAATTATTCTGTTTCAGTTTTACTAATCTATGATATAACGACAGTCATTGAAGAGAGCATGTGCAGGAAGACAGGATGTGCGTTTACTACCTTTCCTATCATACCGACCCCCCCCCCCCCCCCCCCCCCCCCGCTAATCCCAGCACTTCGTAAAATGAAACTAGAAATGTGCCTCAGCTAACTTTAGTGAAATTGTTTAAAAACAAACTTATCAAGAGATTAAGAGATCCCTCGTATCGTTGTTTTACTAAATTTGCTTAATTTTTTTTCAAATCTGGTACAATATGTATGAATGTCAAAACTACATGTACTTGTATAAATAGATACGTGAAGATGCCGCAAAATCAATTTTGAGAGAAATGATATACAGAAGAAGCATACAGATAGGAGTCTAGAACATCCATTTTTTCTCATTCACTGAGATTAACAGTATACAATATCGCCGAGCATTACCTAAAGTGAGCGTCACGATGAGCGCTACGTCACGTTACGTTGTCGATGCTTAAAAGCGCTTTTGTGTTGGGAAAATGAATAAGAAATTGATCAGAATATGACTCAAATTTTTAGTCTGAAGTCCAGATTATAAGAAATCTCAGATAAAATGTATAGATATTTAACAACTTTCCATTTTCAATAATAAACAACGGATCATTATATCCAGAGGCTTGGTCAGAGCAATTCTAAGCTAAATATCTTTAAAACGGCTACACTCTTTTTTCTATAAATTATTTTTTTATCTTTAGCATGTATCACTAGATGATAAAAGAAACATTTTATCCAAATTCTATTATGCCAACAACTTCGAAAATTAATGTTTTTAAACTTTTCATACCATTTTTAATGTCAAAAATGGGATGAAATAAATGTCCTTCTCCAGCATGGTTACCATGGCAACAAAAATATTTTTTCCAAAAATGATAAATTTACTTCATTTGCTACGTCAATGGATAAAAATTTACTTCGTATTGTGTTATGTTGATTTTTAAAATAAAGTCCAAAGTTGGGACATTGCTTTAGAAAAAAATGTGCAGAATTACCTCCCTTTTTGTCGGAATATAGGGGACAAACGGCTACACTCTTTTCTTCATGAAATATTGCAATCGATGAAGGAAGGGATATTCTTTTATATGTATACAATTATTTTCAATTTCTATTATTCCCTGAAAATGCGGTTCACACTCATACCTCCTTAAGTCTAAATTTCAATTTTCTTTTGTCTCATTAAGATAATAGTGATGAATTTGGTACGGGCTCCTTGAATTCAAGAACTAGGAGCCCGTATGGCTCCTTTGGAATTTCTATGAATTTCAAGTCCTGATTGTCATCGCATTTTCATGGGAAGAAAGACTGCCACACATACGTTAATCATCACATGATCGCGCCATACAATTTCGTTTGTTGTGGGATTCCGAAACCCTTAGATGGCGAAACCCTTAGATGGCGATTCCGATATAACGGAACAGTTTTGTTTTCAGTAACATTTAGACAATAAAGGTCCTTTAATGAATTTACTTTTGCACATAATTCATTATATTTCATTTCCTCTTTTTTAATGTCAAGTTCTAAAGGACTTAGATGTGATTTCGAAAACTTAATTTTTTTTGCGCCACTTTGAGACTGTCGTCAGGATCTTCTTTATCTCGTTTCACCACTATGTTCAAAGAAAGCTATTTGGCAATGAATGGTGACCTCCCAAAGACTTTCACATGCGTGGATTTGGTCCGAGATGCCTATGGGTCACATTCCTCATACGAGACGAATGGAAATCTGACCGAGATGTGGTACCCAGCTACTGAACATTGTCAATACCAAATGCATCAGAGGTAGGAATATTCATTATTTTCAAAATGGAAACTATATATAGTTTTTTATGAGTAACAACTACCAAAAACCGTCCAAACTGCTCGGTCCATCAGAACCCTCGGTGACCGATAGTTACAAAAGAAACTTGGTAGAGGACCTTGACTACTTGCTTCCTGTAAGGTTTCGTGAAATTCTATGCATTGGTTTCAGAAAAGATGCTAAAAATGTAAATATTTGCGCCGAACGGACAGTAAGACGGATGACGGACTGCGCGCTATGAATATAGATCTCTTGAGCTTCGCTCGGGATAGCTAAAAAGCAAAACGTTGAAAGTACCTTTTTCTCCTTTCGTCCACTGTCCTGTTTCTTGGTGCATATTGCAATGACCTACATATATTTCAATTCCTTCAGTGCTCTCATAAATGCTAGGATCAAAGTCAAGCCCTAGTAGCTTTTTACTAAGAGTTGTTTTTCCGACTCCATAATAGCCAACGAGCATGACGCGGATAAGATAAGATTTGTATGTTCCCTTTTTCAATGCATTGATAAATAATTCCATGGACCGATCATCCATTGCTTGAATCTCTGGGGGAATCATCCTCTCTGCAATGAAAGACAAATTAGGTTAATATAGCTCTCGTGTTTTGTCTTTTAACTCAGTCATTTCAATTCACAAATGGTTAATGTATAGCATTTACATGTATCATAGACAGACTCAAAAAACCGTAATGCGTATTGTCAATAAAAATAGAATACGAAAAAAAAATTCTTGCAAGAGTACACAACACTAGCACGACGGAACACATCCAAACGTTGTTACACCAGACAGAACAACTTCAACGAGCGACAAGAAAATTAAGAACAATATCCAAACCAAAACAGCCAACAAATAATCAAAGCAATTCCACCAAAACATGTTTCACATGGACATAGACGGCGGGTTCGGCTAGCCAACAGGGGATGCTTACTTCTCCCGGATACCTGATCCCACCTCTAGCTTGCTAGGGTTTCGTAGATGCTCAGTTTGGTGCTCTATAGTGAGTGCTGTTGAGATTATCGTCAGGATCATCTTTAACTCACGAATGACAATACAGATACTGTGGAAGACCATTGACTTTTGTCGACCGTTTGATATTTCAGAAGGTCCAGGACAGCCAGATTTTAAAAAAAAGTTCCTATCATTTAATTTACCTAAAACTTACAGATTTACCATCAGTTTGGAAGCTACGTACATATATACCCCTTGAAATCCCCAAAAATCGGGTGTAAATGTGACGTTAAAATGAACAAACATAAGGGAACAAAAACAGGTACAAATCTTCAGTAGAGGCAGAAAACAAACAAGTTCTTTATTTCTTATTTAGATATGATGTGGGCAATCGGATATTTAAAGTATGTTGTGGGTCATGTATTATTTTAGTTTTACTTTATGTGTAGGTACACATGTACTTTAACTTAATCATTTTATTTAATGATTTCACAATTCTTTCTAGATTTTACTATGTCATGTTTATTTCATTAGAGAATATTCCAGTTTGTTCTTTGTTACATCATTGTCATCACATGACTGTGATTTCTAGAATTTACTCTATTGTTAATCATTTGTAATGAGTCATTGTTCTAGAAGCTTCTGGTAAATTAATTGGTATTAAGTATAAATACCTCTGAGGAACTGTGTTGAGGGGACATTCGTACACATTCGTAGACACGATTCATTCATCTATTCTGATATACTGGGACACTTTATTTGTTGAGACTTTAATCCATTTAACAACGTTTGGACACCGATCTTTCGAGAACGTTTGTGATCACCGGAAACCATACCTTTGATAGACTTTGTGGACCGTAACGGACACTTTGATCCGGACATTGTATTGTAAGTTGTAATCATTTGAAATATATATATATTGTACATAATTAAACTTGTAAATTTATATTCTGTCTTTGTCTGATTTTTGCTGGCGTTTTGGGGTATTCTGACCCATAACAGAATTGGGGGCTCGTCCGGGATAGTAATCTCTGCATATTTGCATTTTTACGTAAAGTTCGTTTTTTGAAAAAAGGAAAATTCTCAAAACTTTTGCCAGCAGAAATCAATCATGGTATTTTCGGTCACTGAATTTTTGAAATCGCCGACTGTAGATGAGTTCGAATCCTTGAAAAAAGATGATTTGATTGGTTTAGGTCTTCACTTGAAGTTAGATGTAAAATCTTCTATGAGAAAACAAGAAATTAGAAATATTGTGGCTAAAAAGCTTTTAGCTGAGGAAATCTTTTCGTCATACGATTTTCCTGTTGAACCTGTTTCAAGCGAAACCAAAATGTCAAAATTTGAGTTTGAATTAGAGAAAATGAAAATACAATTACAATTTGAAAAAGAAGAAAAAGAACGACAATTTCAATTTGAAAAAGAAGAAAAAGAAAGACAATTTCAAATTGAAAGAGAAGAAAAAGAAAGACAATTTGAAAAAGAAGAAAAAGAAAGACAATTAGAAAGAGAGAAACAGGAACGTATGCACGAGAGAGAACTCCAGTTTGAGTTAGAAAAGTTAAAGTTAGAGAAAAGCGTTAAGGAAAATCCTGTTCCTTCGCCTGTCAAGTCTGAATTCGATGCTGCCAAAAACATCAGATTAGTACCAAAATTTCAAGAAAAGTCCGTGGACAAATATTTTCCACATTTTGAGAAAATCGCGGCCAATCTGAAGTGGCCACGTGATTTTTGGCCAACTTTGTTACAAAGCGTACTTATTGGCAAAGCGGCTGAAGTGTACTCGGCGCTCAGTATTGCTGAGAGTTCAGACTATGACAAGGTCAAGGACACGATTTTGAGAGCATATCAGTTAGTACCTGAGGCGTACAGACAAAAGTTTAGAAAGTACAAAAAATTTGAAAATCAAACATATGTTGAATTTGCTCGAGAAAAAGAAGATTTATTTGATCAGTGGTTTCGATCTAAGAAAATTCCCAATTCATTTGACAATTTGCGTCAGATCATTCTGATAGAAGAGTTCAAAGAGTGTGTACATCAAGATTTAAGAACTCATTTGGAAGACAAAAATGTTAAAACTCTTGAAGAAGCCGCTGTTTTGTCTGATACGTATGCTCTCACTCATAAGAAAAATTTTGTGTCAAAAACTCAATCTAGCGATAGCGCAAAAACGTCAGATGTTCCAAAGAAAAATGTACAAGAGTCTCAGTCGTCCATTAGTTCCCAGTCACCATCTCAAGGTGGTTCTACGTCCGGACCTAGGTCCGAGCGTTCTGAGGCATCCCCAGGGGTGGGGTCCCTTCCTACATGCAATTATTGTAAGAAAAAAGGTCATGTTATTGGTGAGTGTTTGAAGCTAAAGAAGAAAAAAGAACTTAAGTCACAGGCCTGCGCGTCTGTTAGAAATGATAGGAAAGCCTTAGATTCGATTTGTTCCGACACTCCTGAGATTCAGGGTTCTAAGTCCAGTTCTGATGATTTTGTGGAGGATCATTATAAGCCCTTTTTGTCACAGGGATTTGTTTCACTCAGTGATTCTAGCGAAGCGTTGCCTGTTCAGATTTTGAGAGATACTGGTGCTGCCCAGACTTTATTGTTAGAGGGTTCATTGCCTTTGTCTGAGCACACTTTTACTGGTAGGTCAGTTTTATTACAGGGTGTGGAGCTAGGCGTCATTGATGTTCCCCTCCATAAAATTTATTTGAAGTCAAATTTAATTACTGGACCTGTTATCGTAGGTGTTCGACCTACTCTTCCCGTTCAAGGCGTTTCCTTGTTGCTTGGCAACGATTTAGCTGGCGGCAAAGTTGTAGCCGATCCGATTGTTTGTGAGAAAATCACGTCCGATGTCGTGTCCGATGATGAAGACGACGACTTGTACCCAGCCTGCGCAGTTACCAGGGCGATGGCCAGGAACAGACAAAAAGAGGCTGAGAGTACTTCTGCACTTAACGAGGACTATCCCTCCAAAAGTATAGACCTTTCTGACACATTCATGTCTACCATTGATGACAGCGTACCTGAGACGTCAGTACCACTTCATGTTGACAAGTCTCCGACAGTACCCGGTGATGATTCCCATCCGCCATTAGACAGAGGTACAGATGTCTTAAGCCGTGAGCAGCTCCTCTCCGAGCAAACTAAAGATCCGGAGATCATCCGACTAAGTAAGAGGGCCCTTCCCCGAGAAGAAGCGGACAAAGTCGGAGAGTGCTTCTACATACAAGATGGCATCCTTATGCGGAAATGGAGACCACCCGATGCACCCCCTAATGACGTGTGGCGGGTCGTTCACCAGATAGTGGTTCCAGTAGCGTATCGCGGGGACATCATGAGTTTAGCTCACGACACACCCATGGCAGGTCATTTAGGTGTCAATAAGACTTATAATAGGATTTTAAGTCACTTTTACTGGCCTAAGTTGAGAAAAGATGTGTCTGAATTTTGTAAGTCTTGTCATAGTTGTCAGATGGTAGGTAAACCCAATCAAGTTATACCACCTGCTCCCCTCCAACCCATTCCAGCCTTTGAGGAACCTTTTAGTAGGGTGTTAGTTGATTGTGTAGGTCCTTTGCCTAGGACTAGGTCAGGGAATCAGTACTTATTGACAATTATGTGTACTTCGACTAGGTTTCCTGAGGCCATACCTCTTAGGAATATTAAGGCAAAGACCATAGTTAAGGCCCTTACAAAGTTTTTCAGTTTCGTAGGTGCTCCCAAGGCTATTCAGTCAGATCAGGGTTCGAATTTTATGTCAGGGTTGTTTCAGCAGGTTATGCATGAGCTAGGTATCAGGCAGTACAAGTCTTCTGCGTACCATCCTGAGTCCCAGGGGGCACTTGAACGCTTTCATCAAACCCTTAAAACTATGATGAAAACATATTGTCACCAGTATGAAAAAGACTGGGATGAAGGGGTTCACCTCGTGTTGTTTGCGGCACGAGAAGCGGTTCAGGAGTCCCTGGGGTTCAGTCCCTTTGAGCTAGTTTTTGGGCATACGGTCAGAGGGCCATTGAAGTTGTTGAAGGAAAAATGGTTGACTGAGACTAGCGATTTGAATCTCTTAGACTACGTGTCTAATTTCAAAGAGAAGTTACATAATGCTTGCAAATTGGCTCAAGAAAATCTCAAAACATCACAAATGAAAATGAAAACATGGTATGACAAAGATGCTAGAAACAGAGTTTTTAAACCAGGCGATAAGGTTCTTGTCTTTTTGCCAATCCCTGGTCATCCTTTGCAAGCTAGATATTTCGGTCCTTATGAGATTGAGAGTAAAATTAGTGATGTTAACTATGTGGTTAAGACACCAGGTCGGCGAAAAGAAAAAAGAGTGTGTCATGTTAACATGTTGAAAAAGTATTTTGATAGAAGTGACCGAAATTTTGTAAAACCAGTTTCCACTTTGGCCAATGTAAATACATTAGAAAATTGTGTTGAACCTGAATGTAATGAAGAGACTGTCGAAAAAGACTTCGCTCAAAGTGTCCGTTTGAAGAATTCCGAAATTCTGACAAATCCGGAAGTGAAACTCGGACATTTGACCGTGCATCAAAAAGAGGAAGTGCACCAATTAATTCGGGAATATACGACCATCTTTCCGGACGTTCCAAAAAAGACGAATGCATCTCATCATGACGTTATTGTAGGTGATGCGTCACCTATCAAACAGCATCCCTATCGGTTAAACCCGATTAAACTTCAATACATGCGGAAAGAAATTCAATACATGCTTGAAAATGACATTATTGAACCCAGCAATAGTGATTGGAGTTCCCCATGTATTCTGGTTCCGAAGCCAGACGGAACTTACCGATTGTGTACGGACTTTAGAAAAGTCAATTCAGTCACCAAAACTGACTCTTATCCGATCCCAAGAATCGATGACTGTATCGATAAAATTGGCAGTGCAAAATTTGTCAGTAAATTTGACTTGCTTAAAGGCTATTGGCAGGTCCCGCTTACCGAGAGAGCCAGAGAAATATCGGCATTTGCGACTCCAGATGGGCTATACCAATATAAAGTAATGCCCTTTGGTATGAAAAACGCACCAGCCACATTCCAGAGGATGATTCATTCGCTCCTAAATTATCTCGAAGGATGCGAGGCGTACATCGATGACGTCATCATCTACAGCGACACCTGGGATGATCATCTCCGAATCATGCGTACCTTCTTCGACATACTGGCGAAAGCAAACCTCACAGTGAACCTTGCGAAAAGTGAATTTTGTCATGCAACTGTAGAATATTTGGGTCACAAAGTAGGTCAAGGTTTTGTTACTCCTATTATGGCCAAGGTGGAAGCTATTTCAAAATTCCCGATTCCTACCAATAAGAAAGAGATCATGAGATTTTTAGGAATGGCAGGATTTTACAGAAAATTTTGTCCAAATTTCTCGTCAGTTGTTGGTCCACTTACCAATCTGTTACAAAAGAGAGTGAATTTTGCATGGACCAATGACTGTGACGAATCTTTTAAGAAAATCAAATGTGTTCTTATGAATAGTCCTGTCCTGTCAGCTCCAAATTTTGATAAGCAATTTAAGCTTACTGTTGATGCCAGTGATGTAGGAATCGGGGCTGCTTTGTTTCAAGAAAATGATGATGGTGTAGATAGAGTTGTTTGTTATTTTTCAAAGAAATTGACTAAATGTCAAAAGAATTACTCTACTATTGAAAAAGAGTGTCTTGCATTATTGTTAGCTTTACAACATTTTGATGTTTATTTGAATGTTACTTTACATCCCATTCTTGTGTATACTGACCACAACCCTCTTACATTTTTGCACAAAATGTCAAACAAGAATCAAAGACTTACAAGGTGGAGTTTATTGTTGCAAGAGTACAATATCATTATTAACCATATCAAGGGCAAAGACAATGTGATTGCAGATGCACTATCGAGAGTTTCATGAGTGATTTTTTGCAGAATTTACCACCTAAGTTTTCATTGACATTCAAACTTTTTAAGGGGGGAGGTGTTGTGGGTCATGTATTATTTTAGTTTTACTTTATGTGTAGGTACACATGTACTTTAACTTAATCATTTTATTTAATGATTTCACAATTCTTTCTAGATTTTACTATGTCATGTTTATTTCATTAGAGAATATTCCAGTTTGTTCTTTGTTACATCATTGTCATCACATGACTGTGATTTCTAGAATTTACTCTATTGTTAATCATTTGTAATGAGTCATTGTTCTAGAAGCTTCTGGTAAATTAATTGGTATTAAGTATAAATACCTCTGAGGAACTGTGTTGAGGGGACATTCGTACACATTCGTAGACACGATTCATTCATCTATTCTGATATACTGGGACACTTTATTTGTTGAGACTTTAATCCATTTAACAACGTTTGGACACCGATCTTTCGAGAACGTTTGTGATCACCGGAAACCATACCTTTGATAGACTTTGTGGACCGTAACGGACACTTTGATCCGGACATTGTATTGTAAGTTGTAATCATTTGAAATATATATATATTGTACATAATTAAACTTGTAAATTTATATTCTGTCTTTGTCTGATTTTTGCTGGCGTTTTGGGGTATTCTGACCCATAACAAGTATTATAAATGATCACTATAAGAATTTTAAAAGAAATTGTCGAAAGGAGATAAATCGATGTCTAAATTTAGAATATCTGTGAAAGGAGTTGTTAGCTCAAGAAAAGAGGTTATCTGAGGAATTGATATTCCGCAGCGATTAAAAGAGTAGTAACGCCGTTCTTGTCGACACAATTTACATCTTCGTTTCTCTCGTAAAGGAAAAGATTCACAAGTTTAAAGTGATTTCTTTCATTCATGTCAAATGTCTATTCTTTAAAATGACAAATATGGAAAAAAAATATCCCTATTAAGAAGTACAAAGTCGTTAATCGAAAAATCATTTAACCAAGGGCATGCAAAACCAGGATAAAACCAGAACCAAGGCAAAGGAACAAAACTATAAAAAAAATCTACCCTATGAAGAGCAGTGAACTTCCTGCGAAGGAGTGAGATCAGGTGCCCAGAAAGAGTTAGCACCTACTGTTGTAAGCAACACCCGCCATTTCAATTCGATAGAAAGATCACAATCGGTATATCCCACAATTAGGTAGAGTGGTCACAGTCGGTAACTCCCACAAAGGAAGAATATTGAATCAATGCAATATTGTTGCAGGTGAAAGATACACACATGTACAAAAGGTAGAAAATCTATCCTTCGCTTCCAAATTTTGGCTACTCGTTTAAGATTTTTCTACGTTACTACCTATAAAAACAGCCTTCAAAATATCGTCTTTCTCAAATCCCTTGAACGGCTTCAACTTATGTTTCCAATTTTCAGAGAAAAATCATTGTGTCCTGCTATCATGATTCCGCAAAAAGAAGTTCAACTTTGCATTCAATGTAAATTGGCGTGAAACACAGGCGATATTTGTGGGAATAATATCGAGCGATCAAAATTCGTCTTCCGTTCTATACATATTTTCTTGCAGGTCATTCATTCTTAACTGGTCATGTTTTGATATAAGAGAGATTCTTTCACTGTGGGTTAGCCCATATTCTCCTTCTAATATATTGATAAAATTCTCTTACCATGCTAGTAGATCAAATGAGGATTTGCACCTCTGACTTTTGACAAGCGAAAGTCCACAAGTCAGATGACTTTGGAACGCGAACAATTTTTAAGATGGTAACTTATATCGTTGTGGTATTTTGATAATTTGTAAAAGCGGCTGTTTCAAGATGTGAAGTTTCAAATGGATCATAAATAATACAAATGAGATTTTGTTGAAGTTTAGTGTGTCATTATACAGTTAAAGTGCAACATTGAGGGAGTGAGCATAATTCTGGTTTCCCGAGACTAGACCTATTTCCCGAGGCGAAGCCCAGGGAAATAGGTCTGGCCGAGGGAAACCAGAATCATGCTAACTCCGTCAATGGTATACTTTAACTGTTTTATTATACCGTCACGTGCTGTAGCTCCGCCCTATTTCGACGTCACGCGTTATAACTCCGCCCCATTTCGAATCTTTTTCCCTAGGGAAATAGTCTCCTCAACTAACGCAGTCTCATCAGGCGAGTTATAGCTAGTTATTATACCTCTACTGATTTTTTCCTATATAAAAAGAGACTCATTTAATTTAACTATATCCCTGAAAATCGCCTGATAAGACTATTTCCCTGCAAAGGGGTGCGTTAGTTGAGAAGACTATTCCCCTAGAGAGTTAGTCTCAAAATGGGGCGGAACTTCTTTGGGGGTGTGTCAGTATCAGCCAATCAGCGCCGTTAAAGGTTGATCAGTTGATCGGATGACGCTATTGATACGCGAGCAGAGTAATCTGCCTCCTATCCGCTTAGCACATAAATAAATCCGCAATAAAATAAAACAATCAAAAATTAAACATGTATATGAGTATGATAAATGATGTTTCTGTTTATCTTATCATCAAAAAATTAAAATTTTCCGTTACTCAGTCATTCAGTCGAGAAGGCAAGGCAAAATCATTAGAATTTCCATTGGAACCATGTGAACCTAGGCGATATGTTTGTTTCAGTATAATGTTTGTTACGGCATTCCTAAGAGATATGTTTGTTTCAGTATAATGTTTGTTTCGGTATAATAAAACAGTTAAAGTATACCAATGAGGGAGTTAGAACGATTCTGGTTCCCCTCGGCTTCGCCTCGGGAAATAGGTCTGGTCTCGGGGAACCAGAATCGTGCTAACTCCCTCAATGGTATACTTTAACTGTATAATATAATGAGTATCTTTTTATGTAGGAAAAAACAAGTAGAGGTATAATAATGCCAAGTTTGACATTGAGCCGAAGTTAACGTTAAGGCATCATTGGTAAATTAGCATGGGATATGTCTCATCTAATACGACCAAATTCGGTTTCTTTGCACCAAAAATTATTAAACTTGTACATACATTAACGACTAAGCAAGATCTATAGAGTCTACAGAGCGGCCAAGTTGCCCGATATAATAGTACACAAGATATCTGGAAATGAGCCGAATTTTCCTATGTCCGAGGTGTCGGAGGTCCTAGTTTTCCGCGTACTGAAAATTAAATTGTTAGATTCTACGTTTTGATTCTACTTCCAAACGTTGAATATGGCCAAAATCTTTGAAAATTATGTCCAAAATATACGAAAGACTTACAAAGTGAGCTTAAAGAGTGGATCCATACGACACAAGGACATATAAGGAGTCAATCTATTTGTATTTCAAGTTGAATCAAACTATCTTTAGTCGTTGCGCTGAAGAAGTCGAACATCCTTCAACATTTATGACAAACGATGGCGAAGAGCACGCTATGATCAAAGCTAATTCGTATGTTTCACTCTTTTGCGAATGGAACAAATGGAAGGAAATAAAAAAGAAGAAAACAATTAGAATAAACATTAAAGAATTACCTATCAGTAATTCAGTCTCATAGTCGAGAAAGGATAAGGATCTACAGATGATTTAGACAATATGTCTGCATCTCCTTTTGACTACATAATAAAGGAAGTCACATTTGAGACATAAGATATGTTCCTTGATGTTTGACTTTTGAAGTTTTACTCATACCTTTGATTTTTTTTCTTGGATACGTTTCTTCAATTCATTCCGAGCGTCTATGTCTTACCTATTTCCTGATCAGCGTAAAACGCCATATCATTCTGGAATTGAAGACCTCCTAGTCTTGTTACAATCTAGAGAAAATGAATTGGAACAACTAGATAAATTAAACATTATGTTAATCTTTATCGTATTACTTGAACATGTATAATGTGCATAAAGATCGGCCTAACATATTAAGCCTAAATAAATTCTGTGCAATTTCTTCGTCGACGGCGTTTTAATACCTGTCGTTACAGATAGATTATTGTGTCTGTAGCGGTTTGTGAACGTTGTTCATCTAACATGTCGTTAGACTCGTTACAGGTAGATTATTGTAAATAAATTCTGTGCAATTTCTTCGTAGATGGCGTTTCTAGTATTTTGATTGCAGCAGTGCTAAATCCTGAGTCGCCTCAGTACATGTGGCATTACTTTGCAGAGTATCGTATGTTACACATGACATGTATTGTGTTTAGCGACTAAAGAAAGAAAGAGAGAAAGAAAGAATGAAAGAAAGAAACTTGTATAAAATGACCAACAAAAAAAAGAAGAAAAACCCCAATTCATGAACCCATGTACACACGCACATTTTTTAATACAATGTTCTATTAACGTAGTGGATAATTTATATTAAGTATTTCATTACAACGTATATAACATTTGGGGGGAGGGGGAGGCGCTCTTATATTTAAGGCCAAGTAAAAAAAAAGTCAGCTTTCTTTGTAAGAATTTACTTGGACCCAAATGATTTACTTCAACGTTGTGTTTAAACTGCTGTCAAAGATTGTCT
Source organism: Pinctada imbricata (assembly GCA_033119305.1). Classification (NCBI taxonomy): domain Eukaryota; kingdom Metazoa; phylum Mollusca; class Bivalvia; order Pterioida; family Pteriidae; genus Pinctada; species Pinctada imbricata. The sequence continues at coordinate 27,490,592 of VSWD01000004.1, forward strand.
TTCACAATAAATAATTGGCTTTCATCAATTATCTTATGTAATTAATAGAAAAGAAACTTTAATATTTACGGGTTCCTTGACTTTTGGTACGGGCTCCTTGAAATTTAATACGGGCTCCTTGAATTTCAGAACTAGGAGCCCGTATGGCTCCTTTGGAATTTCTATGAATTTCAAGTCCTGATTATCATCGCATGTAGAAAGACTGTCACACATACGTAAATCATCACATGATCGCGCCTTACAATTTCGTTTGTTGTGGGATTTCGAAAACCTTAGATGGAGAAACCCTTAGATGGTGATTCCCGCATAACAGAGATGATTTTGGATTTAACATAGTAAATCACCCCTGGCTCTACGGTGATGTTCCTAGATTACCGTCCTATGGTATCTATATTTCACAGCTCCTCGGGTATGCAAGAGCATGTATTGATGTTTTGGATTTTCATAGTAGAAATTTACAAATTACCAAGAGACTTTTGGGTCAAGGTTTTCGCTTTCACAGGCTAGTAAAGACTTTCTGGAAATTTTACAAAAATTATTGTCAACCTCCTCTGAATTTCGGACCACTAAAGGCAACAGAGTATATTACTTTGGGTATTTCACAACCTGCATTTTGTGGTGACATAATAAACAAGATAAGAAGGATCAAAGATAGACAACATCGCAATCGAAATGCGTCAGAATCATTAAACGCCTTTTACACCGTGGATATGATCATAATGTCACCAGACGGACATAAGGCTTGGTACTTGACCAATCTACAGTCTTGTACCAGCATTTCTTAAAACTTGCACCCTGACTGACTGTGAAAACGGGCTATGTCCAAACCTCTTTAGAGAAGACAGGGCCCCGACCACCTGTCCTCTCTTATTGTCAGTCGGACTCCTCGGTTGATAACATACATGATCTCGCTACAGCCGGCAAAGCACGGACTGTATTATGTACGCCCTCTTTTGATATCCATTTTGATATTCATCTGTGTTGCCTTGGCTCCTGCGTTTTGCGGTCTTGTTTGTGTGTGGTCATCTAACAGTGAGGAGGTTGTTTTACACCACAATTGTACGTTCTTCGAGACTTCTCGGTAATCGGAAAAGTGGGAGGGTTATGCGCACGTAATCCAGGATAACCACACCTTCTGCTATTTCCATGGCAGATGGCCGTCCTAAGTCGGCACCGGTTGCCCATTGCTCTCGTTGGTTTATGTGTAGTTATTCGTGTTGGATGTTTTTTTGTGTTGTGCGTTGACGTTCCTTGTTCCTTATGCGTCGCTTTCTGTGCTTGTCTGCTTTGTGTTTTGCATTGGGTGTCTTGGGGTTTTACTGTGGGTGCTGCAACCTGGTGTTGTTGGAGATCCCCTCCTTTGTTTCAAAATACTATGCGTATTTTAAGAAATTATGTCTCACTGGTGATCGAGGCCAAAACAGAGGAAATTTATTTAATATGAAATCATGAAAAGCAAAAGGTGAAGCTTGACCTAAAATGAAATCAAATCATCGTCATATTTTTTGGATGATTATGATGTATCAACAAAAAAAATTAAGGAAAACTGCATCGGATTTTGGTGCAAAATGCATAAGTTTTTACTGAAATCGTAATGATTTTGCCTGGCCTTCTCAACTTTGAGACTGAATAACTGATAGATACTTCTTTGATGTTTATTTTTGCTGTTTGAACCTCGATCAACCGAAATAATATTACATACATACATTTCGTCGTTTTTCACATTCTATTTGCAGGATTGAAATAGTGCTGCTAACGACGTTGCAAATTCTGTTGCTGAGCGTATACTTCTTTTTTCTATTTAAATCGATAGTTACAAAATTTCTTGCCCAATCAGATTATGCCTTTCTTTAAAATAACATTCAAAATGAAATAATATGGTAGCATTTCTACACATTTTCTATGGTTATGCTGTGTATCTTTGATCCTTCTGTTTATCATATCATCATAAAAAGCAGGTTGTGTACTACCCAAAGTAATGTTGCTTGAATTGATCCAAATTTTTAAAGAAGTTGACTTTAATTTTTGTACAATTTCCAGACAGCCTTAACCAGTTTATGAAAGCGGAAACCTAAAAGTGTCTCCGTGAAAGACGCTTTGTTTTGGCCCTTTCATCAATGTAACATCATTAAAATTTTTGATACTTCGGAAACTTGCAATTTCACCGAAATATGTCATGGAAATTAAAGGAGGTTAACATCTTATCACCATCCCTCCAATGCTATTTGGAACATAGATTTTATAAGGATATGCTACTGAAATGACCCTACAGGAAATTTGGAGCCGCGCACTCTCTGTTAAGTAAATGCAGAAATTTAAATTTTTAAAATAACACTAGAGGGCGCTAGTGAAATTAATTCGGGCTACTTACGAAAAACACTTTGGCTGGAAGCATCACTGATGAGAATTTTATATTCGAAACACGTGTCTGGAGCAGAAGAATTGGTTTGATATGTTCTACACGAAGGTATAGACCCTGAACCCTTCCGCTTTATCAATGAAAACACTTATTTCTTGATGCAATGTGGAGCAGTTAAAATCGTTTCCCGTAACTTGATGTTTGTCAAGTGTATTAATTACTTCTTTCCAGCTCTGTCGCAAGAAGGAAACTTCGTTTTGGCCCTTTTTCAATATAAAATCACATACAATTCTTGCTCTTTCGGAAACTTGCAATTTCACCGAAATATATAATGGAAATCAAAGAAGGTTTACATCTTAGCACTTTGTCTCCGATGCTATATTGAACATAGATTTTTTTGCATATGCTACTGAATCGACCCTACAGGAAATTTGAAGCCGCGTACTCTCTTTAAAGTCAATGCAGAAACTTAAATTCTAAAAATAACATTGGAGGGTTCTAGTGAAATTAATTTGGGCTGCTTACGAAAAACACGTTGGCTTGAAGCATCATTGATGAGAATTAAATATCCGAAACACGTCTCTGGTGCATAAAAATTGGTTTGAAATTTTCTTAAAGAAAGTATAGAGTTGGAACCCTTCCGCATCATTGGTAATTTGTAAATTTCGACTGTGAAAATCTAAAATCACCGGGTACACCGCAGCATTAAGGGGGCTTACCATGCTGCGACACGGGGGCTTGTGCTAAAGCGATGAAAAGCAGACCGAGCTTTGTATCAGCTTCTATAACTCCAGAAGTAGGATACTTAGGCTCCTAAAACTTATCCCAAGGAACTCTGTGGATATCAAGAAATGTCCCCGTGTGCTTAATAATGTTTTACAGTCGTTTGTTCCCTCAAACACTTCAACCCTATTTCGCTAGTTAGACGACCTAAACAGAGAAATAATTCCATGTGACATTAATATCTTAAAATAGGATTTTACGCAAATATTCATAACCGGAGACAGGTAATGGTCATATATTTCTATTTTGAATGTTTTCAGGTGGTAATACATCGTAATGAATGAAATATTCAAACATTTCTAATGTTGTGTATGGGGGCTTGTCTCCATGTTATGCACCGGTATACATGCAATTGTCTCAAACGTTTCAAATGTATTTTGAAACTTTCTCGAACCTTAAGGTGGTAGTCTCACCATAACCCCTACATTCAATTTTCTTCATAATCGCAGTATTAACTAACTATGATGTCATACATCTTTTGCTAAAGTTTGAAAGAAATCGAACAAATCGTTTTGCGTTGGTCGCAATTCAAAATCTCCAAATTTTGTCCCCCTTTCAATGCAGAAAATGGCATTATTGTCACGAAATGTTCTCAGATATTCAATGAGCTTGCAAATTTTTTAAGTAGCAGCATTGCATTTCAAAGATAATACATACATCTTTCTTTTTTAGTACAAAATTGATGTTCTAATATCACAATATTAATTTTAGAAGCGATTTTAATAGAAAATAAGGATACACATGTACCTTTCTGATGTTCCGAAAATTGTCACATTTACATAACTCATGAAAAAACGTATCATTTAATTTCAATAAAAAATAATGGAAAAGAGATTAATTATCTATCTTAAATCTGTGCAAAATTCAGGGAAATCGAACCTATTTTTACCGAGCAAGCGCCATTTGGATTACCCCTACCCCCATATTTTATACATCGCGATACGTAACGTCGAGGTATAGCGTTGTATGTCTTGTTGGCAAATTTGAAATCAACATGCTTGCGCGAAATTGTAAAATTAATTTGAATAAATAACAGTAAACATTTATCATTATTTCAGAATTTGGACGTAATTCGTGCATTTGACTCAGTTGATATTACGATTAAACACGGGAAGCAACCAAACAAAAAGTAAAATAAAAAAATATATGAAGGAAAATTTAAAAACAAAGAGGAAAAATGGATGGACTATCCAATGCGCGGGTATAGATGGAGTCGAGTTGTTTAGAACCGAAACCACCATCACAACCCCCCGCCCCAACCTGGAACTCTCCTTTTAAATTTCATACATTTTTTTTCATTTTCCCGATCTTTCTTAATAAAAACTAATCGCCCCAGATTGCCGAGCCGATACAATTTTTCTTCTAAATGATCTTCTTATCAAACGAAGATATCACGCTCAAATAAAATCGAAGTAATCATGGTCATAATTATTAGATGACATCAGATTTCTTTCGACATTTACGTTAGGTCAAAGGATTAGTGAAGATACTGAAAATACATGTATCAAAAGAATAAAGAAACGTGCAAATCTCGGAAACATATTCAATCTAGAAGTAATGCTCAATTTCAGGAAATAAAACAGAGAAAATGAAATGCTTACTTATGAAAATGGATAATGATATATAGAGAAACCATAAATAAAACCCTTTGCCTCCGTGCACCGCGCGGGAAATTCCCCTATTATGACGTCATGGTTAAGTCATGCAGATGCTTGTCGTGAAAACAAACGATGGTAACGTAACGCCAGACGACAAACGTTCGCGAGATCAGTTTTGAGTTACGTCCCTTACCCTGAGACTACCATCTTAATTGTGATTCGAAGTAAGATATTCCAAAACCAGTGGCGAATCTAGTGTCCCGTCAACATTCGCTATCAATTTAGATGAAAAAGTTTGAATTTCTAGGTTAAAACATCCGTTCTGAAAAATCTGAAACGCTTTCTTTGTGTCAATATTTATAAGTAAAAAAACTCTGACTTGATAACGCTTGCCATTAGAGTTATATAATGTAGCTTTCTCCTAGCTACTTTATGACATAACACCCACCAACCATCCCCCGTATTAAATATGTAAGGAATTTGACTTGATGAAAACTCACTGGTAGAGAATTCTAACATCTTGATTCCAAATATGCCAAAACATTCACTGGCTCGCTATCACCCGTCAGTCATCAATAGTTTTAAAATACAGGTCTTCGTAAGGATCAGGCAGCAGTTGAAAAGCCTTAGAATTTTTGGAGAACATTTTCTCCTGAAATGTGATCAGATCAGCCGCCATATGGATGTTCTGAAGGAATTTTCCTCATACTTGGATGTGAAGAAAATTATAGGGGTAGCAAATTCGGTTGAATTATATAGAGAAAATTTTCCCGCCTTTTTTTCCCTTCAAAATCCTTTATAAATTATAAGGTGAATATCTCGCTTCGCCATCGCTACCTTGAGAAGTTAATATCATAATTAATGTTTGATTTGTACCACATATATGTTTCAAAGCAGAAATAAAAGTTTTTCAAAAAAAAAATTGATGTATCACCCCTGCCTGATTCTTAAGTGGGCCTATAATTTAAAATAATTCAATTGTTCAAAAGTAATTAAGCAAGGACCTCGAAAGTTTAAATGATTCCCTGTCTATATTGTGCGTACTCATTAATTGTCCTCTTGTTACGCTCCTGAAAAGAATGGAGTTTTGAACATATATTTCAGCGAAAAATTATGTCAAATTTGTCGAAGTATCGAGAAAATATTCTAGAAAATGGGGCGAAATATAGTGTCTTGATCTACATTTTCGTGTTCAATCGTTGTCAAAGAAGGATGAAACGTTAAAGTCTATTTCATGTCTGAGAGAGTGTAAATGCCCATTTATCATATACAATGTTTCCTGATCCTTTTTCATCAATTAATTTCGTGTCGTCAAAAATATACGAGATTATCCTTCTTTAAGGCCTGGTATAGAAGTCACGTGAAGATGAAGTATATCTTTTACCGAGTGCCTATAATTTAATACCAGGCCTTAAATGACGTCACAAAGATATCCCAATGAGTTGTTGCAGCGTAAACAACGACGTCCAATTGCTTCGAGAATATATATTAATTAATCGATGGGGTAAATTCGCTACCTAGTCATCTAGTGACCTGATACGGGATCATAACAGGTCACTAGGTTTAATACCTGACTCGGCTCCGCCTTGCCTGATATAAGCCTAGTGACCTGGTGTCCATTCCGTATCGGTCACTTAATTACTAGGTGACTTACATATATAATTTCATATTAACAGATTTGGCTAGATATACCATTGTCAAATCCGACCATTTCTTTCCAAAGTCGATGCTGGTCATCCTCATGTGCGCACTGTGGACATGTTCATTCCGTATCCTCCTCAAACGTAATAGGTCTGCACCTAATGAGGTATCACTTGGAAGAGGATCCTTATTCCATCCTGACGAAGGAGGGGTAATGTTCGACAGATTTCTCAGTAGAATGAAAAGTAAGTTGATATCAAAGTCACCGAGTAATGCTGTCCCTAAAAAGACACAACATAATAATCAAAATACTTAGATTAACATCAGACTGCGGAAATCAAGTACAATGGCAATTGCCAAACTTCTGCAAAACTGTTGGTAAGACAGTTATTGGAATGGGCTTTGGGCTTCCTTTATAGTCCTTTCAACTTGGATACTATACTTGCATAAGATATTAATGCTTCATGTGATACTGTACATGAATAAAATGAGTACCGCTCATTCAATTCTTGTTGAAAGAGGACATCCCAGCAAGCAAAATATATTGGACCCATATGGGTCCCATATGAGTTTATATATGTGTCCTCTATGGGCAGCCAATAAGGGGGTAAGCTGGAATTTGCAACATCGAACTATTAGTGTCTCATGTGGGCATACCCATATGGGTCTTACTTGGGCTTTTTGAAAGTAACATATGGGTTCGAAATCCAGTGTAAATATAGGTCCCATATAGGCAAATCTATATGTATTGTACCAATGGGACTGGTAACTTATATTAAGTGGAAGACAGAGATCATTGGATGCATATTTGTGTAGGTCCACATTTATTCCGAAGTTCGCAACCGTTCCTATGGCAATTCTTCTGATTTTGTCCTGCCTTCTCTACCGAATAACTGATAGGTACTTCTTTCATGTTTCTTTAAGGAGTCCGAGTTCGGTGTCATATCACAAAAACTGTAATAGAAAAATTGATCATTATTGCCTCAGATTAATTATTATATTTGTCTCACTTCAGTCGCGTCACATACCCTAGCATCCCATAAATGTTAATTCTTCAAAAATAGTAGCATTCTTCCTTTACCTGTATATGGTGTTTTCATCTATACAACAATCTTGATTTTGATAAATTGAAAAATGCCCGGTAGCGTTACTATGAAAGCTTATTAGTGTCATTTTGGGGAAAGAAAAAATTAGAAGTCGTTCAAACAAGTTCATATGTCGTTCAAGCAAGATAAAACGTCCAAACGAGATAAAAAGTCGTTCGAACAAGATAAAAAGTCGTTCAAACGACTTTTTAGCTTTCTAGCTTTGTTTAAACGACTTCAGACACCCGATTAAACGATTTTTAACTTGTTCAAACGACTTAAGAAACTCGTTCAAACAAGATAAAAAGTCGTTCAAACAACTTTTGAAATTACCATTTATACAAGATTAAAACTAGTTCTGATCGATGTCAAGATATACTTGCATATTTGATCCAGATTTATGATAGGGTCTCAACTTTACTGTTTGACCGGTTGACCGGTGTTTAAATGATATACCTGTACTAAATAAATTTATTTAGTATACCCCTACAGCTAAGGGAATGGGTGTGTAATTCCCCCCAAGTAATTGAAAGAATAATAGAATATATCCCAAGATGTGATCAGGAACAAGGGCATCCAACCCGAGTGTCCAGGATTGCTTGTACAATGGCGAGGCTTGCCGAGTCGTGGACAAAAGCAAATCCTGAACACGAGGGTTGGATTTCCGGGTCCCTGATCACATCTGGGGATCTATTATTTTTCTCTAATTGTCTCAAAGAGCTTAAAATTGAGGTTTTTATGTATCGTTTTTCATATTATGATTGGCGAACGCAGCAATCATGTATGACGTCACCATGACGTTACAGTTAAAACACTTCCAGAATGGGCTTATCTCATCCTAACGTGTGCACAATCTTTTTTTTTCTGGTAACTCAGAGATCTCCAAGAAATGTTGTATATCCATGTACATAGCTATAACAAACATACTTTCATTAAATGCAGTCTTAAATATGATAACCTAAGGGGAAATTCGGACCTTTGTAATGGGCCGGGCTTTATCGAATTACATTTACGGACCGATCATCCCATGGTCGATCGTTCACCTACTCCTCATAATGTAGGTATCTTGGTTTCAAAACAGAGACGGATGGTCTGACCAACTCTCCCTTCACTGTAAATATTCATTTTATGCCTAGAAGTTAAAAGGACATGTCATTGGAGTGTGTACATGAAGTCATCAAGCTACACATAAAATCAGGAGCTTAAGACTATTCTTGAGCTAAAGAAGATCCTGACATTAATCTCAGCAGCACTCACAATAGAGCACCAAATTGAACATCGACGGACCCCTAGCAATCCAGAGGTGGGACCAGGTGCCCGGGAGGAGTGTAAGCATCATGAGTATCTCCCGTTTTAGCACTCATTGAGCTTGAATTTTATAGATATTTCAACTTTCTAGATATTTCAACTGTCGAAAACTCCAGCATCAGAGTATATATAATTGGGAATTCCATTGCCTTCATTTTACGGTGACCTAATAAACAAAATCAGAACGATCAAAGGCAGATCAAACTTCAACCAAAGATTCAAGAAAATAGTCGGTCGCCTGCTTTATCTAGGATATGATCCTAAAGTCGTCAAAAGAACACTGAGCATGATACTGGACCAGTCTATAGTTTTGTACTTGTGTCTTTTCCAATTTTGTACACTGGCCAATCGTGACGATGGGACTCCTTGTTACAATCTCGTGAGAGAAGACGGGGTCTTGATTCTCTGTCCTATCTGAAAGTTGGTCAGACTTCTCGGGTAATTGATCTTGAGCTCGCTTCAGCCAACAGAGCAGCACAAACTGTTATACGCATGCCATAGAATTTTTTAGAACCATTTACATAGAACATGTGTTACAAGAGGCCACTGCGTTTTACTATCTTGTTTGTGATGTCACCTTACAGTGAGAAGTTTTATGTTGATACAACAATGGTGAGTCTATGGAAACCTCTGTGTATCCGGATAAGTGGGAGGATTGTACGCACGAAATCCGGATAACTACACCATTTGCTAATAGCGGATGGCCGTCTAATGTCGGCGCAGGTTACACATTCAATTTGATCACTTTCCTTTCGTGTTGTCATTGATATTTGATGTTTCTGTACGTCTGTTTCGATTGCTTTGTATCATGTTCTAGCGCAGTTTTTTCTCATTATGTGTCATTTTCTTGTTGGTTTGATTCGGTAGGTGTGTGCAGGGTGGCCATGGCAAATGATCCTTCCCTTTTCAAGCATTTTTTTTAAATTTTTTTTCGTTACAAATGTGCCATATTTAAAATTTACAGCTTTTTTATCATGTTTTTCAAATAAGCAAAAGTTTTATATTCATCACGTGTTTTCTTTGTAAAATGATTAATTGACATGAATCCTATGATTTAGTATGGTTTCCATAAAATCGTTGAATGAAATGATATGCCTTAAATTAAGTATTAACCAAATAGGGTATACAAGGCAACCTGGTATAAGATACCCATTCTGACATTAGTCACTGGGAAAATAACCATTGTTGCAATAAAGAAAGGGGATGTTGCGAGACCTCTAGTACCAATTTTATTGCATTAGACATATTCGAATGTTGAATTCTCGTCAGTGGTACTTAATGTCAAACAGGTTGAATAAAGACAAACTGAACCATTTAACAATTCACCGGATATGACTTTGTTGAGAGTGAGGTGTGTTGCTGAAAAACAGGAAATAATTACTCTATCCTGGTACCTGTACTCATCTCACTATTCCTATGGGTACTAACTGTGCGCCTCTTGTTGCAGATTTATTTTTATACACTTATGAAAAAGAATTTATCCAAAATCTTCAAAAGCAAAGAAAATTTGATGAGCTGAAATGTTTCAATAATACTTCTAGGTATCTGGATGATATTCTAACCATTGACAATCCTGCTTTTGAATTATATAAGAATGAAATTTATCCACAAGAATTAATCCTTAACAAGGCAAACCTTTCAAATACAGAAACACCCTTTTTGGACCTAAATATCAAAATTGTAAACGGAAAGATTCATACAAGTGTATATGACAAAGGGGATGATTTTGGATTCAACATTGTAAATTTCCCTTGGCTTGACGGTGATGTTCCAAGATTACCGTCATACGGCATTTACATATCAGCTCATCCGGTACGCTAGAGCATGTACTGATATTTTGGATTTTCACAGTAGAAATTTACAAATTACCAAAAAACTTTTAGGTCAAGGTTTCCGCTTTCAAAAACTAGTTAAGACTTTCTGGAAATTTTACAAAAATTACAGTCAACTTCTTTTAAAATTCGGATCTATACATGCAACAGAGTACATTACTATGGGTATTACACAACCTGTCTTTTATGGTGATATGATAAACAAAATAAAAAGGATCAAAGGTAGGCAGCATAACCATCGAAAATGCGTCAGAATCATCAACCGCCTTTTATACCGTGGATATGATCCGAATGTCACCAGACGGACACCAGGCTTGGTACTTGACCAATCTACTGTCTTGTACAAGCGCATCCTTGAGACTTGCACTCTGACTGACTGTGACGACGGGACTCCATGGCGGGGCCTGTCCAAACCTCTTTAGAGAAGACAGGGCCCCGACCACCTGTCCTCTCTGAATGTCAGTCGGACTCCTCGGGTGATTACATACATGAGCTCGCTACAGCCGGCAGAGCACGGACTGTATTACGCATGCCCTCTTTTTATATCCATTTACATATTCATCTGTGTCTCTGGGCCCTCTACGTTTCGCGGTCTTGTTTGTGTGATGTCATCTTACAGTGAGGAGGTAGTTTTACACCACAATTGTACGTTCTTCGAGACCTCTGGGTAATTGGAGAAGTGAGAGGGTTGTGCGCACGTAATCCAGGATAACCACACCATTTGCTACTTGCGTGACAAATGACTGTCCAAAGTCGGCACCGGTTACCCATTGGTCTCGTCGGTTTATGTGTAGTCTTTTGTGTTTGATGTTTACATTTCGTGTGTCTCTTTTCCGTCTCGTGCTGTACTCGTCTTTTGTGTTTTTGCATCGGGTGTTTTGGTGTTTTACTGTTGATGCTGCAACGGGGTCTTGTTGGAGATCTCCTCCCTTCTTTGACGACAGAATGAAACCCATCGATGACCATGATTTCTCAATCTCCTTTGAATATTCTCCGTTTGGCTTACCTCTCCAGTGTCCCAATGTATGTTTCGTACATTTTTTCACGTAATACTGACATTGCACCATCATTTCCAACATATATCATGTTTAGTCCGAATATCCTCTTTGAAAATTACAACGTGACGTCAGCATGCGACGTCAGCATAAACTTTGTTTCGCGGACTTTTCAGACAAATCCATGGATAAACTCATAATGCTGGGACGAAAATACAAACAAAACATATCAGCGCAATCAGCGACTTACCGATCTTCATTCTGCTTTCGAGGACATTTTGCAGCTGATATTTTGATACCTGTAGATCGAATAATGTGGTTTCTCTCCACATATATAAGATCTACATGTAGAATCTACAGGAAATCTATGCAGTGTAAATCCCAAAACAAACTTCTATATGTCTGCTGCCTGCAATACTGTACACAACGCATCACAAATTACGTCAGCATTAACAGTACTTATTGCAAATCGGTAAACACAAACTGGGGCTTTGTTCAAAGCATAAAATAAGGCTGGGTATCCCCCCATCTTTGAGGTAAATCATAGGCAGATCCAGGGTTATTTAAAACCAGACTTGTCAGAATGACAACATAGCTCGCCGGTGGCAACCATATGTAAATTGCAACAACAACAATAAAAAAGGTCTTATCACAAGGAACGCACATGTGAAATATCAAAGCCCTATCACTTACCAATCAAAAAATATGGCCAAGGTTAAAGTTTTTCAAAAGTAGGTCAATCATCTCCAAGGTCAAGGTCACAAGGTCAAAAATTTTGGTATCCATGGAAACGTCTTGTCACAAGGAATACACATGTGAAATATCAAAGCCCTATTACTTATCATTCAAAAAATATGGCCAAGGTTAAAGTTTTTCAAAAGTAGGTCAATCTCCAAGGTCAAGGTCACAAGGTCAAAAATTTTGGTATCCATGGAAACGTCTTGTCACAAGGAATACACATGTGAAATATCAAAGCCCTATCACTTACCATTCAAAAAATATGGCCAAGGTTAAAGTTTTTCAAAAGTAGGTAAATCTCCAAGGTCAAGGTCACAAGGTCAAAAATTTTGGTATCCATGGAAAGGTCTTGTTACAAGGAATGCACATGTGAAATATGAAAGCCCAATCTGTATTGGTTTAAAAGTTATAAGCAAGGTTAAAGTTTTTGTGCACGCGCACGCAGACGCAGACGCCAACGCCAACGCCGACACCGGGGGTATGACAATAGCTCTCCGGACATTCGTCCTGGCGAGCTAAAAAGGAGGGGTGAAGGCTTCAGATTTTTTTAGAAAGAGGGGGAGGGGATGATTGTAATTATGGGGGAAGGAGGTGACAGGGGTGAATTTCGACTCAGAATATTTATCTCCCCCGTCCCACCCACTTCCTTCCCTCTCCCATCTCCTAAAATCTCCCGGCTCCCTCCATTCCCCCTTCCTCCCCTCCCTTTCATCCTTGCCTTTTATGGGGTTGGGGAACAAACAGGGGGTACCTCTCTCCGCCCCATTATCTCCCCCTCCCATACCCCTCCCTCCCCCTCACGCTCCCCCTCTCTCCTTCCTCCCGCCCCTTCCTCTCCTCGATCCCTTTCACCCTCTTTTAAAGTAAAGGAATGAATTTTGTCTTCAGATATTACATTGGAAAATAATTTTAAACATCATTTAGAAGGGAAAATCCTGTGATACTAATATTATACTGGACTTTTTTAATTTTTTAAATATAACCCCCTTCTCCAGGCCATCCCATAAGACGTTATATTGCTAATAACACTATAGACGGCGCCGAAAAGGAGGCTTTCTTTCTTCTACATATTGTATGTTAATTTTTCCGGTGAAAGTAATAGGGGGTGCAAGTGGGGGGTTGATACATTTGTACATATTCCTGATACGACAACTAACATTTCATCACCCAATGAAATTTGAAAAATTTACATATGAAGGCTTAATTCAATTGAATAGTCAAGATACATGTAAATCTTACAATATCTTGTAAATACTTCAGAAAAAAGTAATTTTTTTTCTTTTTTTTTTTTATTTTAATGGTTTGTGCCCACAATTTTCTTGTCCGAGTTCTCTTTTCCTTGGTTTTCGGCAAGGTCCAAGGACTTACAATATATACATAGATTACTCACTTGATCTCTTCTCATCTGTCATAAAGCATCGTGATTTCATGTTTACTAATTGTTTTGTGACATCAAACCGGCCGATATTGAGAATTGTTTCCCGCAGTTACGAGTTATTTGCATGCTGTCGATCCAGAAATTGTCTATAAAAATATCCCCTCTCCTGTATTTCAAGAATAAACGAAAGACTGATAAAGTAAAAAAGATGCTAGAAAAGAATAACAAGAACACATATTGTATGACATATTTTGTTTATTATTAACTTAGTAAAATATCCAATGATGTATGGTGAAAAATCATTGAAATCATAATTCATCTGCGTCCTCACAATTGCTTTGCCATAATTCATATTAGTTTCACGTCTAGGTCTAAACGCATTCACACATTACATTTGGTTCGTGTAGATGTACAAGCCAAATTACCGAGGAACACGGCCGAGAACTTTGCCAATACTTCATAAATCTGACAAAATCTTAAATGATTAAAAGTGTAAAATTTTATAGTAATTAACCCCCTGGTTTGAATTAATGTAACCTATTATTATTAGAGCTGCAACGATTCACTGCGGTGCACCGAGAATCGCGATTCTTAGCACCGACTCGAATCGCGAGTCGTAGTGGTCAGAAACGATTCGAGTCGAATTGTCTAAATAATGCAGAAAAACGTTCTTAATTTCAACTTTAAAGTATTCACTAATCGCAGGATTCCCAATAAGAATGATGTGAGGTGGTGATTTAGAATAAAGGTGAACCTTTCAAGTGCATTTTACCTAGCAATTGGTAAGAAAATACAGGGTCAGAGGAAATTCGAACCGGCGACTTTTACCGCATTTCAACGAGTGCTACCCCAAATTGAAAATTGCCTCTTTTAAAATATTTTACCCATGCACTTATTTGTGCAAACTGGTTAGTTATCATGTATCTTTTGTACACAGTATGGAATTTATATCCCCAGAAGGCCGTACTGTGGAGGGGGGGGGGGGTCTTTGAATAATATTTCCACATCATACGGAGAAATAATGCCACTCTGACATCGCGTCATGGCTCGCAGCCAGATTTGAAAATACTATTGTCGTATATGGGCATCACTGTAACTAAGATTGTTAAACGGCTTCCGGGCATTGGATATGATACTCCGCTATTTTCTGAAGAAGTTGATGTAAAAACTTCATTTTACGTGTTAAATTCGCGGTTCCCACATGAGCTGAAAATTAGTAAGATTCTGTCCATAGGCTGTACAGTAATTTCATAGGAAGATAGCATGATTTGGCGAGTTTTGGCAACTTCAATGTCCGTTTTCTTAGGTCTCTAGTTTAATAATTCGGGTTCCGGGCATCGCGACTGAAAATTTGTAACAAATACATGAAGTAGGGCATCGTCGTTTTTCGGATAACTGATTTTGGCGGTTCCCACATATTTTAAAAATTCCTTCTTTCTACAAAATTTCCTCGATTTTCTAGTATAAAATCATTATGTTTTCATATAGAATTGAAAATAGGTCATGAATCATCGTTACATAACAAATTGAAAATAATATGAATAACAGAAATTAAATAAAACGAAGATTTTACGGAGAAAAGCTACTCACTGATTTTAATGGGAGTTTCGCCGAACTTCGTCACATCACTGAGAGAAGTGGCATCATTTCTCCACATGTGATACTTGAACATGTATACCATACAGTGCTTACACATGAACTGGGGTTGTTATGCTTTTATTTATTTATTTTTTTAGATTGAAATGAGAAAAAGGAAAAACATAAAATATACAGTACATGGAAAATTATATTGTAAAAAACTCGAACCGAAAAAAAAAACGAATCGAGACATAAAAATCGAACCGAATCGAGAAGTTCCCGACTCGTTGCAGCTCTAATTATTATTATTTTCCTATTGCATGTATTACCCTATATATATTCATAAGGCAAAATTCATGGTCTCATTCCTCAGTATCTGGCCTTGACCCTCACTAAATAAGGATAATGTCTTTAGATGGTGAAAACATCACATAGTGGTATACAGTTTTATAAATGATCAAGATATTACTCCAAACATAGGGGTACCTCCTTATAATTTCACATTTTTGACTGATAATATACAGTTTATCCAACTTTTTGCGAAAAAGAATGGATGGAATGTCTTCATATTGCATCATTTCATAAGATAATGTATATAGATGGTAAACAAAGGAGGGGATCTCCAACAACACCAGGCTCCAGCACCCACAGCAAAACCCCAAAACACCCAATGCAAAAACACAAAGCAGACAAGCACAGAAAGAGACGCATAAGGGACAAGGAACGTCAACGCACAACACAGATACATCAAACACAAAGGCAACGAGACCAATGGGCAACCGGTGCCGACTAAGGACGGCCATCTGCCATGGAAATAGCAGAAGGTGTGGTTATCCTGGATTACGTGCGTACAACCCTCCCACTTTTCCGATTACCCAGAGGTCTCGAAGAACGTACAGCTGTGGTGTAAAACAACCTCCTCACTGTCAGATGACCACACACAAACAATACCGCAAAACGCAGGGGGCCAAGCAACACAGATGAAGATGTAAATGGATATAAAAGGAGGGCGTACAAGATACAATCTGTGCTCTGCCGCCGTGAGCTCACGTATTTTATCACCCGAGGAGTCCGACTGACATTCAGAGAGGACATGTGGTCGGGGCCCTGTCTTCTCTAAAGAGGTTTGGACAGGACCCGTCATGGAGTCCCGTCGTCACAGTCAGTCAGAGTGCAAGTTATAAGAATGCGCTTGTTAAGACTGTAGATTGGTCAAGTACCAAGCATAGTGTCCGTCTGGTGACATTAGGATCATATCCACGGTATAAAAGGCGTTTGATGATTCTGACGCATTTTCGGTAGTGATGTTGTCTATCTTTGATCCTTCTCATCTTGTTAATAATGTCACCATAAAATGCAGGTTGTGAAATACCCAAAGTAATATACTCTCTTGCCTGTATTGGTCCGAATTTCAGAAGAAATTGACAATAATTTTTGTAAAATTTCTATTATGAAAATCCAAAACATCAGTACATGCTCTAGCATACCGGATGAGCTGTGAAATATAGATACCATAGGACGGTAATCTAGGAACATCACCGTCAAGCCAGGGGAAATTTACTATGTTAAATTCAAAATCATATCTTTTGTCATACACACTTGTATGGATCTCTCCATTAACAATTTTGATATTTAGGTCCAAAAATGGTGTTTCTGTGTTTGAAACGTTTGCCTTGTTTAGAATCAATTCTTGTGGACAAATAACATTTTTATACTTTTCAAAAACAGGATTGTCGATAGTAAGAATATCATCCAGGTACCTAGAAGACTAGAAGTACCAATGAAACATTTCACATCATCATTTTTTCTTTGCTTTTGAAGATTTTGGATAAATTCCTTTTCATACGTGTATAAAAATAAATCTGCAACTGCAACAAGAGGCGCACAATTAGTACCCATTGGAATCTCTACAACCTGCTTGTAGAGTTTCTCACCAAATCTTACATAAAAATCACATACAGTTATACAGTTTTATAAATAATCAAGATATGACTCCAAACATAGGGGTATCTCCTTATACTCTCATCGAATTTTCAACTAAGAATATATACTATAGATATAGTTGATCATTTATAAAACTGTTATTTACTGGTTAAACTTTATCTTGTATTTCCGTTTAAAGGTACAAAAGGTCTCGTCAAGACCAAAGCATGAATCAACTATTTTGGTCAAAATTTTAACGCAAACGAGTCTATCATGCTTAGAAATTAGAAACTGGCTAGTTACGATAGTCACATACATGTATGCCCTCACTACCGAGCTATGCTCATTTATTGCTTATAAAATGGGTACCCTAATATAACCTACTTTTCTCCATAGAAGACCGATTGCGAACACGTATAAACACGTATAAGCACTTATTTGCATAAGCTAGCACTGTATCAAAACAAAACAACATGGCTGACGGATAACAAGTGGGACGACAATGAATCGACAATCGGTGTTATCGAAATCTGAAAAGAGAAATGTAATGAACAAATAGTATTGGCTTGGTATTGGAAAGTTATAGAGACCTAGTTAAAGGACGATCGTGAAATTAAAACTCTGACAAGTCTGAGAGAAAATTAGCTAAAGGGATCTACAGTGTACGTGTACATGTATAGCTCGTTTATTTTTATCTATGAGAAGTATATATATAAGTTTGACGTGTATATATATATATCCACAGTAATTTTGATATGTGTATATAATATATAAATATATATTCACAGTCTAAATCAAATATTAACAAGAGGCCCAAGGGGGCCACATCGCTCACCTGAGGAGACTGTATGTATGTTTTCAATCAAAGTCAGCATAAGAACTGAAGAAAATCAATTTTAGTGAAGCTTTGAGAAGGACAATGTGTACTTACTTCTTGTAAAGTTTGGTGACATTCTGTGCAGTATTTTAAGAGGATAAGTCAAAAATGTATCATCCAATTAGAGCCTATGGAGGACATCTTTTGTTTCCGATCGGCTCGAAAAACACAAACTTGGTAGACTAAGAGGGCAATGAGTACTTGCTTCCTGTGAAGTTTCAAGAAATTCTGTAAAGCGGTTTCAGAGGAGAAGTCGAAAAAAGTCAGCCAATCAGAGCCTGTAGCTGCCATCTTGGATTTTCGATCGGCTCCAAAAAACTTAAACTTGTTAGAGGGCAATGAGAACTTGCTTCCTGTGAAGTTTCGTGAAATTCTATGCAGCGGTTTCAGAAGAGAAGTCGAAAATGTGTCAGCCAATCAGGGTTGTGGCGGCCATCGTGGATTTCCGATCAGCTCGAAAAACAAATTTGGTAGAGGGCATTGAGTTCTTGCATCCTGTGAAGTTTCATGAAATTCTGTGCAGCGGTTTTAGAGGAGAAGTCGAAAATGCGTCAGCCAATTAGAGCCTAAGGCAGCCATCTTGGATTTCCAATCGGCTCGAAAAACACAAACTTGGTAGAGGGCATTGAGTTCTTGCATCCTGTGGAGTTTCAAGAAATTCTGTGCAGCGGTTTCAGAGGAGCAGTCGAAAATGTGTAAGCCAATCAGAGCTTGTGGCAGCCATCTTGGATTTCCCATCAGCTCGAAAAACACAAACTTGGTAGAGGGTATTGAGTATTTGCTTCCTGTGAAGTTTCCAGAAATTATGTGTAACGGTTTTAGAGGAGAAGTCGAAAATGTGTCAGCCAATCAGAGCCTGTGGCGGCCATCTTGGATTTCCGATCGACTCGAAAAACACAAACTTGGTAGCGGGCATTGAGTAATTGCTTCCTGTATAGTTTCATGAAATTCTGTGCAGCGGTTTCAGAGCAGAAGTCGAAAATGTGTAAGCCAATCAGAGTCTGTGGCGGCCATCTTGGATATAAGATCGGTCCAAAAAACACAAACTTGGTAGAGGGCATAGAGTGCATGCTTCCTGTGAAGTTTCATGAAATTCTGTGCAGCGGTTTCAGAGGAGCAGTCGAAAATGTGTCAGCCAATCAGAGCATGTGGCGGCCATCTTGTATTTCCGATCGGCTCGAAAAACACAAACTTGGTAGAGGGCATTGAGTTCTTGCTTCCTGTGAAGTTTCGAGATATTCTGTGCAGCGATTTCAGAGGAGAAGTCCAAAATGTGTCAGCCAATCAGAGCCTGTCAGGATTTGGTAATCAAACAAATGCACATGTGTATAGCAGACTACACCTGCCTCCCATTCAAGCCGTCATACACTATTACACGTTGTTAGTCATTTGAAAGTGTTCTTTTATCCACATTCAATATGGTGAATTGAATGGAACATTATATCTACACATGATATCAACCTTGTATTTGCAATGAATAAAATATTAGTGAGTTTGTTTTTAGAGAGAATTTCAAAAAGACTGTTTGCGTGGTTTAATACATGTTTCGTAGTGATCCCACGATGTGAAGTTCATTCAAGCGATTGGCTGATCGTGGTAGCGTGTTCATTTGACCTTGGTAAACGTGACATATTTCTACATACTATATATGCAAATAACAATTTCCGAAGTTTACCGAAATCGTGTGTACCAGAGAGTAAAAACGTCTCTAAGACAAAAATGTGAGAGATATTTTATGTAAGTAATATATAGATGTTCAAATGGTAGTACTTAAAAGCTATTTACGGTAAAACTTCATTATTGACAGTTTAATCCCTGTTAGACTATTTGTATCTTTAACAACTTGGGGGGACGTTATGAATATCAATTGAGTTTTATGTCCTATCTCAAATAACAATTGAACTTACATCGACCTTCTGAAAGTGTACATTCAAAAAATTACTCACATGTGCATCTTATACCTCAATATAGCTTTTGACACTCGATCTCCATTTAGCGTTTCCTTAAGTGTCGAATGTCACAATACATTAGAAAAAACTTCTTTCTGTCTTTTCAGTTTTACGATTGAAGAAAATCGCGACATACCCATTTCATACGACAGGTCGGTTACACTATATGTCTTTATATACTTGAACTCTGGAAATCCCTGATCTATTTTTATCAAAACAGAACATGTACATTTGTACATTATACCCCAGTCACACCTAGCCGGATAAGGCCAACGGACGAGTAACGGATAGCAAAATCTTCAATCCGTTAGTGTCCGTTCGCATCCGTTATTCGTCCGTTACATCTCCGTTTTATCCGTTACTCGTCCGGCGATGACCATTGATGTACGTTCTGTCCGTTGGCAAGTTTTGAGCATGCTCAAAACTTGCCATCGGACAGAACGGACTAAGGCATCCGTTACTTATACGTTACGTGTCCGTTGGTATCCGTTTTGTCCGTTACCTGGCCGTTACATCTCCGGTAGGTGTCCGTTAGGTGTCCGTTGATATCCGTTAGGTGCCCGTTAATGTCCGGTAGACTCGAGGCACGAACTGACATCTACCGGACGTGAAACGGATAAAACGGAGATGCAACAGACAGCTACCGGATCAGGGTCAACGGACGAGTAACGTATGTCCGTTTTGTCCTGTTCTTATGCGTTGCATATCCGTTGCTTTTCCGTTACTCTTACGGTAAAGTCCGTTACACGTCCGTTACTTTTCCGGTAGATATCCGGTACTCGTACGATACGGATCCCTTCAAAACTAGTCGCAAGAGCCGCGAGCAGTGGCAGTGTTGAATATTTACAAACGGACGACCAACGGACTAGGGATTTTGGCATGTTTTTCATCCGTTAGACGTCCGTTCGCGCTATCCGGTAAGGTGTGACGCGACCATTATGTACATCAATCTAAGTTACATGTATTTATAAGAGGAATTGAAATACATAAATTATCTAATAAGATATTTTTGATATACTGCGATTACAATTTATGATTTTATTTTCTTGACATACCTGTGGCCGGGTAGAGTCGATTCCACTGGTCCATCATCAGTACACGTGAATTCCGTAATTGTTGACATTTACTTTTGTTTTGCGCTAAAAAGGTTTTCAAATCTGGATGTCGATTATTGAAAACAAGTCTTAGAACTTGAGGTGTCACTTTTAAAACTCCAATTGAGAATCGTAAATAGTTAACTTCCTCTTCATCTACTTCTGGACCACCCGACGCCATTTTGATGTGTTAGTCAAAGTAAAATTAAAACTCAAAAATTAATGATTAAAGGTAAAAAAAAACTGAATGTGTTAATTATCACATCACACAATAAGGGTTTACGGGTGTCATATATGTAATGCGTCGGTTGTCTGAACTCAGAAAGATAGAGAATGACATTTACATAATGATAATAATAATGATTATCTATTACAGTATATCTCGTGACAGTCATTTAACCAATAAACTGACACAATCCCATGTACAAATTTGCATATACTTAAATAAATACACGGGTTATGTGAAATATTCAAATGTTCAACAAAAATAACTCGGTAGCGCAATTAAGTAAGAATTACATTGTAACGAACACCACTTTTGAAATGAAATGCTCAGGTAGATAATCTAACTGACAGAGCACAACAAAAAACACTATAAGTAAGGTCGGTTAGGGAAGATCAATAGCGGAGGGAGGGGTGATACATTTTAGACTATAAATCTTATTACTTTAGTTTTGGTAAGCATGTTTTCAAATTTGTTCCCGAAGGATAACAGTACATGTGTATGTGTAGATTCGCGTAAGGGTGTAAACACACCAAAACTTACTGTTTATACACTGATTCTTATCAGGTACTTAAGGCTATATATGGTTGTGACTACAGGGATATACCTTTATTTTCATATCTCACCATATGTGAGACCAACATAAACGATAAATGTTTAGCTCGCCTGAGCCAAAGGCTCAAATTGAGGTATTGTCATTCCCTACGTCTGTCTTTCCGTACGTAAACTTTTAACATTTTCGACTTCTTCTCCAGAACAATTGAAGGGATTTTGATGAAACTTGGTAACATGTTCCCCTACAAGTGTTGATATATTTCGTCAAGATCCGTCAAAGGTGGTGCCACCAAAGGAAAACGTAGGTCACGGGATGTCCTCCTTTGATAAAGTTCCTCTTCAGAACCGAAGCACATATCGACAAACCGAAAGCATTAGGATGGTCTCCAGAAGGACGTCTTAGGAGCTGCAGAAGTAAATCACAAAGTTGATCATGTTTTCAGAAAGAGCAGACGTTACTTGGTCGATCGATTCCAAGTTTTCACCAATTGCACAAAATAATTGAGGGAATCGGGGGCGATATCGTCAAACGAGGACTTCCTTGTGTATATATTATGTATCAGTAGGGGGGCTTATTTATTATACACTCTTTGTGTACTGTAGCCCTGTGTTCCAATCATTTACAGTTTGAATAATAAAATATTTTGGTTATGGTTCGTATTACAACATGGGGGATGTAAATTTTCTCCAGAACTTCTGTCTTCGGCTTACCTGATGAACACTAGAGGGACAAAATGTTTCATATATAAGGTTACATCTCCTCTGAGCATTTAAAAAGGTAATTATCCTATGATTATATCTATGCCTTTCAAGACTTAGGGAGCAACCATTTGATTTTAGGGGGGGGAAGACTTTTGCCAGCCGGAAATTTCAAAGGGTTCGTGCCGGATATTATTTTTTAATTTTCCAATGTTGAAAATTAATCTTAAAGTTTAAATCAGTCGGCGTGGGGTTTTTTCGGCCATATTAAAGATCAAACACAAAATGAGATCAGGTGCCAAGGAAGAGTATATTAAGGCATCTCTTCCTGGCAGATAACTTCTTTTTAATTTCTGGAATGGCATACGAAACCTATAATCTAATCACATAATGATACTCAACGCAGACAGCTATTTGGTGCTTATGACTTTTCAATTTGATTTGTTCCTTTTTTAATAAAGTTTGTTTCATTTTTATTTGAACTTTGGTTTTGATACACAAAATGTGTTTATTAGGCATGTACTGGAAAGGTTGAAAGAGGGGGCAAGGGGCAATTTCATGATCCTGAAAAAGATTTTGCCGATCCTATTGTCCAGTTTTTTTTTTGCAAAGTCTTTCTGCCCCCCCCTCATAAAAATGAAATGGTTGCTCCCTTATCCATCCACTATCATTCATTCTATGGACAAACCTAGTTTCTCCCTTCACTATGAATGCTGCTACAATTTGGATCTGTTCAATTCGGTTCATTTCGTTAAAATGACATTTATCCAAAATGGCATATGCATTCATTTAGTTAATCGAATGAAATAAAAGTAAATTGTTTTTCTGTCCATTAAATTTGTACATAAAAGATCGACATAGAGTGTTACCAGATGTATAACTGTTCTATGATCGGACCAAGTACTGTACATATGTTATTTAGTGTTATATTCCTACATGCATTCTTAATCTGATTGTTGTCCATATATAAATGGGGATGGTTCCGCGATTCTTTTCTGCTAGAAAGAATGAATTTTTCCCTCGTATTAGGATTAAACTTTACTGACCAAGATTTTGACCATGAATTAATTCTATCAATATATCTGCTCATCAGGTCAGCCGAAGCTATGGGGTTGTCAACGATAATGTATAAAGTCGTATCATCAGCTTAAAGTCGAATCAAGAGTTTATTTCCTTAAGTTAGTTTAGCAGAATCTATCATTCGGAACTTGAAGTAGCAGAAAACTACAGAGACAAATAATTCACCTATTTGGACATAATGCTGTCTTACGAAATCGATGGTCACATGAATATCTCAGTGTTTGACAAATGTGACGTCTTGACACGTTCAAGATCACAAACTTTCCTTTTTTGAGTAGCAACATCTCGTCATCGCCTGCTTATGGTGTGTTCATATCTCAAATGATACGTTATAATACCAGATCAAGTACTAAATATACAGGTTTTGTCCTGAGAGCTACGTGTCTTTGAGATAATCTTCACAATCAGGGATACGTTTGTGACCGCGATTTACAACGTCACTGCACGAGAAAGTGCTATGGTTAATACGAGGAACTCGTCATACGCTTTGATGACCCATTGTCCAGAATGGTAGATAATATTCTGTCTTAGACCATTTGAACTATCCGACCACAGAATAAACTTGTGTATTCCGAAATGGGAATAACCGGATGTAGCATTACAACCGAACGGAAGCGACGGATCTTCTTGAAGTCATTTGTGTCACACTTATGCCCTTTGCCGTGTGGTACTCGTACAAAAAAGTTCCTCGCGAGGGGTTTGACAGTAAGTGTTTTGAATATTTTTCCCTGACATGGTCCCTATAGCACTTTCTATATAGACATAACCTCAAACAGTGCATGTATTTTAGAAAATGGTTTCATTTTCGTGCGTGAACATCGACGGCGGGTGCGGCAATCCAAACAGGGGATGCTTACTCATCCCGGGCACTTGGTCCTACCTCTAGCTTACTAGGGGTCCGTCGATGCTCAATGTTGTGCTGTATTGTGATTGCTGTTGAGATTATCGTCAGAATCTTCTTTAAGTCATCTGTGTCACACTCATGCCCTTTGCCGTGTGGAGATCGTAAAAAGGTTCCCCGCGAGGGGTTTGACAGTAAGTGTTTTGAATATTTTCCCTTACATGGTCGCCATACCACTAACTATAAAGACATAACCTCAGACAGTGCATGTATTTTAGAAATTTGTTTCATTTTCATGCATTAACATCGACGGCTGGTGCGACTAGCCAAACAGGGGATGCTTACTCCTCCCGGACACCTGGTTCTACCTCTAGCTTCCTAGGGGTCCGTTGATGCTCAATTGGTGCTCTATTGTGAGTGTTGTTGAGATTATCGTCAGGATCTTCTTTAACTCATTTGCATGTTTGCTTGGTTCCTGTTTTACCCTCATTTTATATGCCCTCCGAAAATCGTAATCCAAGGGAATATAAAATGAGGGAGAAACAGGAACCAAGCAAACATGCAAATGAGTTAAAGAAGATCCTGACGATAATCTCAACAGCACTGAGATTAAGGCCAATTACATAATCATTTATATAGGGAAGCTTTATGTTAACCAATTTATATTCTGTACGACAAATTTGGATAATGACCATATCACAATACACAGTACAATGATCGATTTTGTACTGTGTATTGTGATATGGTCATTATCCAAATTTGTCGTACAGAATATAAATCGGTTAACATAAAGCTTCTCTATACAAATGATAATGTAAATGGCCTTAATCTCACACTCTCTGGATCACTAAAATATTCTTAAAATGGTTTGCACTAATCGGCATCCGTAGTAAATCACATGCGTAATAAAATGCATGCCACGATCACGATAACTCGATGTAACGATTGCGATAATACGAAAAAAAAAACGAAGGCGACGGCACGATATTACGATGGTGATGAAGCAAATATTATGAGGGTGATGCTGTGATGGCGATAACGCGATGTTACAATAGCGATGTTACGATCACGCTAATGCGATGTTACTGTGCAGATGACGCGATATTAAGATGGCGATGATACGATGGCGATTTAATGAAGGCTATGATACGATGTTACGATTCCGATTATGCGATATTACGATGGTGATATTGTTATTTTTCGATGGCGATATTGTTATTTTAAGATGGCGACACTGCGATGTTGAATGAACGATTGTGATGATATGATTGCAATGGTACGATGCCCTCATTGTACATCAGAATGTTATAGCATTGTAACGCTTTTTCAAATATAAAACATCTACTGCCTCCTGTACATTTTTCATTACAAAATTGCACTACAAAGCTATTTTGTCGAGCATTCGATAAATTTCTTGTGTATTTTATTTTTTCATAAGCGAAATGGGATCGTGCCGGAGTTTAAGCCCTCTTTATTCAAATATTTACAAATATGTTAATCAGATGGTATCACCCCATCGGCTTTTAAAAGTAATGTCATGAGACAAGCGATAATAATCATTCAAATTTTCGAAGGTCATCTTCCATTTGATATGATATCTCTTACCGGTTGTAGATAACCGACACATTACGCAAAGCCGATCATTCAAACGTGTGTATGTGTGTGAATATGAATATTCGAACTACGGGCTAGTCGGCAAATTGATATTTGCGTTTTTGTTTCTTATTGAAAACATGAATAGAATACGAAATATTATCACTTTTGATTATTTAATTTATACTTCATGAATCGTGTGCTTTTTATGGAAATAGTTTGAAAAGAGATTTATTCCGTAATAAAGATGGCGACTAGTGCTCTAGATGTTACTGAAGAGGAAGTAAACTATTCTCGATTCTCTATTGGAGTATTGAAAGTGACACCCCAAGTTCTTAGACTTGTTTTCAACACTCAACATCCAGATTTGAAATCATTTTTGGCACAAAACAAAAGTAAATGTCAACAATTACGGAATTCACATGTATTAACGAAGGACCAGTGGAATCTCCTTTACCCTGCCACAGGTATGTCGGAAAGTAAAATCGGGCAATTAAAAAGTAAAATCACTGATGTCATAATAATGTACTGTTAATTCTTTTTGGTATAGATAATTTCTATGCTGAATTTCCAATTTTTAAGATTGAATTTGATAAACAGGGACTTCATCATAAAAACACTCCTTTCTTTGCGCATTATTTCAAACTTATATTGCAAAACAAACGTAAGTGACCCCTAACTTTGAAGAACAAGAGAGTTCTTCATCTTGTTATAGACAACCTACATTGTTCATTTGAATTTCCAAGGGCTAGAAGATAAGGCTGTATTGCAGAAATAAGGCATACACCATAAACAAATATCTTTAATTTAACCCTTCCTTATTGAATAATAATTTAATTTTACTTGTATCAAGGATTTTGATAGGTCGTTGAAAGCATATTATACCTGCATAAATTGGTTTGCTTAATATTTGACACACCCACTTCCGAAAATGCTTGCCGAAACCGCTTTCGACCTAAAATACCATCGTGTGGTAGTTGTAGAGCACGGATTGTATTACGTACGCCCTCTTTTTATATCCATTTACATCTTCATCTGTGTTGCTTTGGCCCCTGCGTTTTGCGGTCTTGTTTGTGTGTGGTCATCTGACAGTGAGGAGGTTGTTTTACACCACAATTGTACGTTCTTCGAGACCTCTGGGTAATCGGAAAAGTGGGAGGGTTGCGCGCATGTAATCCAGGATAACCACACCTTCTGCTATTTCTGTGACAGATGGCCGTCCTAAGTCGGCACCGGTTGCCCATTTGTCTCGTTGGTTTTTTTTGTAGTCCTTTGTGTTTGATGTTTCTGTGTTGTGCGTTGACGTTCCTTGTCCCTTTCCTGTCTCTTTCCGTGCTTGTCTGCTCTCTGTTTTTGCATTGGGTGTTTTGGGGTTTTGCTGTGGATGCTGCAACCTGGTGTTGTTGGAAATCCCCTCCCTTGTTTTGTAGTTGCACTAATTTCCCGCACAAACTGACGGTCACGTGACGTAAATCCATTGTGCCGTCAATTCCTTCGAGCCAAATGATGGTCAAATTCAAAACAAAATGGTTTCTGTGTACAACCCATATTTTCCTCCATTATATGACAGCCGTCCATCTTTTCGGATAAAGAAATGGGACTAAGGTAGGAATATTTTTCCTATTAAGATCGTCATTTTTCTGACCAAGACACTGTCGTTGTTGCTAAAAGCATTTTCCTCCTCACTTGTTTTTTTATTCAATTTTGTTTGTAGTTTAAAATTGTTATTGAAATATGAAAAAAAGTTTGTCTAGTATTTCAAGCGCCCCCCCCCTGGAAATTTGGAAGGATAGTTTGATAAAGCTTTTGAATATACATATTTCATAAGAATAAGTCAATATTCTCCTTTTGGTGTCATAATACTTGAAAAATAACATGAATTTGTATTGAAAACCTTGCATTTTAATCAATTTTTTCGACCACATTTCCAAAATTTCACTTGGCTCGCTTCCGCTCGCCAGATTTTATTACAATATACATGTATGTCAATTTTAAATGATGCTAACCTTTGCAATCCCTAAACAATAAAAAGGCAATTAACTGAAAAATACAGGAATAGATGATGCAAATGGTATTATTGTCTGATCTTTTTATTCCAACTTTAAAAAAATTTCGCTTTTTTTTTTTTTTTTTTTGCTTTTAAAAAAATTTAGGACTAATAGATTTTAGGACCCCTCCTGGAAAAAAATTCATGGAGATTAAATTATAAGGATTAACTTTAACAATTTTGCAATTTATTGACATATAATATGGTTTGAGGCGGTGCACACTTTTTTATAATCCTATCCGCTTTGTGGATGATAAAGTGTGCACCGCCTAAAACCATACCATATCATATCTCAATGAATTGCAAAATTGTTAAAGTTTATCCTTAAGGACATATACTATTTATTCAGTTTTAGGATAGATATCCTTAAGATCTGAATCAGTTTCATCTTATTGTAAAAGTGATAAGTAGTGACACTTTATGTGGTTACCATAGGAAAAACTGAAGTTTTGCGTACTTCCCAAATTGACTTATGCAGACAATTTCCATTGCCAACTATGGTAAATTCAAAATATTTCTCAATATCTTTTTTATTGTTGTATCATTTTCCTTCAAACTTTAAATACAATCTATTGGATATACTTCTAATTGATTGAAACGAAGAAATTGAAACCTTCCGGCATATGCCTTTGTGTAACATGACGTAAAAAAGAAAGGAGAGGATAAAAGCATATTTTAAAAGCATATTTTCCTCCTCTCTTGTTTTTTCAATTTTGTTTGTAGTTTAAAGTTGTTAATGAAAATTGAACAGAAGTTAATCGAAGTTTTTCTAGTATTTGATTAAATTATAAGGATTAACTTTAACAAATTTGCAATTTATTGAGATATCATATGGTAGTCGTGGTCGCTAAAAGCATATTTTCCTCCTCTCTTGTTTTTTTCAATTTTGTTTGTAGTTTAGAGTTTGTTTGTAGTTTGAATCACTTTCAAAATACCTTCATAATGCAAATTAGAGTTCTCTTTCTTGTAAGTCAGAAATTAATACAGAATATTTTCAAATAGCTGTTTACTAGACATATTTTCATTTCAAAAGATTACTCAGTACCTTTATGTACAAAAACTGTAATATAATTAAAACATAATTTGACTTATCAATATCTTAAACAAAATTAAATATTGTAAAAAACAATGCACTGTTATATGTAGGAATAAACAGGTATATCATGTCCAGTCGGTACATGTAATATGATATAGACTAACATTTATTTATTTCTATATGACTTTACATGTACATGTATATAAGTGTGGGGAACTCTTCGATGTGGAGACTCAAAATTTGGGGTGCCGGATATATCTTTTTTTACATATGACAACCGGTATTTAAACCCGTAACCTAAGTATGTGAAATAACATGCCTTCCTTTTTAAGTATTCCGGTTTTCAAACAAAGTAGACAAGAAATATATTTCACCAAAAAAGCTATTTATAGCCCTAAAAGACCCTGAACTTGGAAAATCAATAGTTTTAGATTGAGGATGCATTTGAGGTTTTAAGTAAGCTTGATTGACCGAATTAATGACTGTATCACAACCCTAGGTATAAGAGAGTAGGTTCGGTAATCATGGAATTCGTCCCTGTCGTGTCGTGCTTTTGAATGAAATTTTGTATGTTAAATAACTGATGTCTGCAGTTTCTAAAACTGTTTTCTTTTTTCAAATATCTTATAAATTGACGAAAATATGTGGAATCGTTTTAGGCAAGGTATAGCGTATTGAGCGACGTCAATGACGTCGTCACATGACGCCGTCACGAAGTTGTGTTGCCATAAGAAATTTATGAATGTAAACGTCTTCAAATTGAATAGCATCATTTAAGAACAGATAAATTGGCAACGTGGACCAGACATGCACGTTTCGGGTACTTAACCCTCGTCAGTGATCCTCAAATCTAAACAATGAAGTATGCCAAAAAAGTAAGAAAGTTACTATGTCGAAAAGGTGTATCGAAAGACGTAGCAGGATTGGTGGGATATGATGCAACAGGACCCACTTTTTAGAAATTTCAAGAAATTTTGATATCAGAAATTTAGAATGCGTTGAAGAAACGATCAACCGAAATTGATCGAACTTGGCTACATGTGCCCTCGGGGACTCCTGGTCCACCAGCAGTGACACTCACCAAGTGGTATACAGTGATGATTCGTTAGTCCGGAATTCGTTAGTCCGGAAAATTCGTTACTCCGGACGATTTCTCAGGGAACAAACGTGCATAGTGCAAAAATGATCCGATAATCCGGAAATCCGCGTTCCGGATCCGGACGGTAGTTTTCGGAAACGGACGTGCGGATCATATGTTATTTTGTCCCGTTAGTCCGGACGATATAAGCAACTGCGGACGTGTTTTCATAACGTCAATTAATTTTACCTGGAGAAATCTACACGGACGTGTTTTCATAACAATTAAGTTTTTCCTGGACAAATCTACACGGATATGTTTTCACAACAATTAAGTTTACCTGGAGAATTTTACCGGAAAACAGGCGGGTTAATTAGGCGATGGGATACGCAGTACTAGTAAGGGCTTGGGGTACATGTACTTACGTGGTTATCAAATCTATGAATTAAAAGATTTAATTGTTCGTTTGGTCACTGTATTCATTCTTATCGGGACATTTTTCAGTTTCTAGCTTTCAATCATTATTTTGAACAGATGCACGCCCTAAAATCATTTCAAAATAAAGTTGATATTCTTTAATTCTAATGTTTGTATCACGATGACGATGGAAGTGAACTGAATGTTAGAGTTAGTTAGAAAATTGAGAGCTTGTTTTTAGTTAAAATAGAATCGAAAACGAACGTCAACCGCTCTTGACAGACGATGATTTTCATAAAGAAAAGTGGTAACTTTCAGTAGGTATTGGTAAGTATCGGCGCCCGCGGAACCTCGATGCTTCGATAAAATTTTATTCTTATTTTAAAGATTAAAGTAACGCTCTATCCCCCCCCCCCCCCAATTAAACTCAGCGTAATAAATCAGAGGCCTCCCTCCGCTTTCGTTTGATCTTTATTCTTGTGCATTTTGTACTATTCATTTCTGTTAATTTGATTAGAATTATAAAGAAATAAAACTACTTGTATATTTATTTTCAATGATGACAAAAGTATTGACTCCAAGACGATCTTACCGATACAAAAAATCGAAGACAAAATCCCGGCACCCGAACCACCTTCCCTTTTCTATTTTTTAGCGCTCATGCTTTAAAGACATATCTAGAGATTTAGTAATCCCAAATTTTAAAGAAATAAACATTAAATCAAATTATCTATGATGAGAAAATATTTGTTTACAAGACAGTTTAACCGTACAAACACACGCACAAAAAAAACGGCCGACCCTCCCCCCTTTACTTTGGAATTTGGCGCTCAAGTTTTGACATTTTTAACATGATTCAGTAATCCGGAAAATTCGTTAATCCGGACGAATTCCTCGGGAACCAAATCGTCCGGACTAACGAATCATCACTGTAAATGTAAACGTCTTCAAATTGAATAGCATCATTTAAGAACAGATAAATTGGCAACGTGGACCAGACATGCACGTTTCGGGTACTTAACCCTCGTCAGTGATCCTCAAATCTAAACAATGAAGTATGCCAAAAAAGTAAGAAAGTTACTATGTCGAAAAGGTGTATCGAAAGACGTAGCAGGATTGGTGGGATATGATGCAACAGGACCCACTTTTTAGAAATTTCAAGAAATTTTGATATCAGAAATTTAGAATGCGTTGAAGAAACGATCAACCGAAATTGATCGAACTTGGCTACATGTGCCCTCGGGGACTCCTGGTCCACCAGCAGTGACACTCACCAAGTGGTATAAATGTAAACGTCTTCAAATTGAATAGCATCATTTAACAACAGATAAATTGGCAACGTGTACCAGACATGCACGTTTCGGGTACTTAACCCTCGTCAGTGATCCTCAAATCTAAACAATGAAGTATGCCAAAAAAGTAAGAAAGTTACTATGTCGAAAAGGTGTATCGAAAGACGTAGCAGTACTAGTTGTAACGGAAACAATAAATTAAAAAAAACAAGAAGAAAAGAAAGGATTTACATATACGATTAAATTAGGCGATTTGAAAAGATATGAGCTGGATTGCCTCAAGGTAGAGAAGATGCGAGGCGTATTTTCATCGGAAACTCGAGATCCATGTCCTGAAAACTGCACGTAAACACACATTGGATTTTTTCTGCAGAAGTTAATTTCGTTATATAACAGTTATTAGGTCAAAGGATCCTTCTTTTTAAAAAAAAAGTCGCATAAAATTGATTTACTAGTATACATGCAAAACCATGAACAGTTTTCTAATTGGTATATTATCCCATTCGATTTTGGTCCTGTAATTTTTCTTCTTCTTTTTTTATTTCTCATATTTTTTTTATATACGCTTGTGCATTCAAGGTATCCATAAAGTATATTTTATTTCTGAAATGACCATCGAATTGTGTTCAAACTTACCTTGCATTTAAGATAGTGCATGTGTTATACGGGATCAAGGAAGGTTGGGGGTGTTATTGTTGTGGGTGTCGACCGGTACGATTTAAGGTGCGTCATTGGTCACGATTTTGGACTATTCTCGTGCATCTCCTGTTTTAGCACTCATTGAGCTTGACTTTTATAGATATTTCAATTTATTATGGCCAATGTATCATTTCTTACTCTTTTGAAGACTTCAATTCATTAGACACATTAAAGAGGCCAAGATTGAAAATTTGATCTAAAATGAATGAAGTATGCGTTAGAAAATGCTTCGCGGTAATTTCTGTAAAAATTGACTTTTTTCGTCATATTATTATTTTTTACCTTATGACCTTGACCTAGATATTTGACCTACTTTTGAAAAAAAGATAAGAGTCTCTATATCTTTTGATTGGTAAGAGATAGGGCTTTGATATTTCACATGTGTATTCCTTGTAACAATGCCTTTCAACACATACCGTAATTTTTTACCTTGTGACCTTGACCTAGATATTTGACCTACTTTTGAAAAAAATAGAAACGCTAAATCTTTTGATTGGTAAGTGATAGGGCTTTGGTATTTCACATGTGTATTCCTTGTGATAAGAACTTTCTACAGAGACCATAATATGTGACCTTGGCCTAGATATTTGACCTATTTTAAATTGGCTATATCTTTTGATTGGTAGGTGATAGGGCTTTGATATTGCACATGTATTTTCCTTGAAACATGCCTTTCTACACATACCATGATTTTTTACCTTTTGACCTTGACCTAGCTATTTGATCTTCTTTTCTAAGAAATAAAGGTGGTATATATCTTTTAATTGGTAGGTGATAGGCCTTTAAGAGGTCTGATATTTCAAATGAATTTCATTTGACAAGACTTTTCTACTGATACCAATAATTTTGATCCACTTTCTAGAAAAATAATCAAACCGCTTCGCAGGCGACACAAGCATTCCTTGGATTGCTAATTTTTTTTTAACTGTTCGGATTTCTTTTACGTTAGTAATTACCCATGAATTTTTTGTTTTAGGTATGGAATATTATTGATTTAAGCTTTCTTTATAAGATATGGCTGATGAATACCGAAAATTATAAATTGTTTAAATTCCACCCAAAATAAGGCAAATTTTCAGCTCTGACACTTTTTTCAAGAAAACCACAAAATGGAACTATTTGTGAGCGTCTGTTCTCTCTTATTTGAACACGGATATATACTTTTTCTTCGATATTTTGAAAAGTCTTCCCTAGGAAGAATTGGAAAAATCGTTGAATTCGGTATCTCTGAAATTTTGACCTTAACTTGGATGATTTTCGTTATTTTTTTGTAAAATCTAGAAAATTTAAATTATCGGTGAAGTTGGTACCTAAGGTAGTACTTTATAAAACTCTACTTTTATACAAAGTTTCTAACCTGTTTTATTGTATAATAACAAAGAAAAGTAAAATAAAAATCAAATGAGTGCATTTCAATACTTTTTGTATTTACTTTACAAATGTGTTATTTTTAGCAACAAATTTCCGGCATTTTTTACCCAGTTTTCAAATAAGCATAAATCTTGATTTTCATTACGGACCTATTAATTTTCCTTTATAAAATGATAAAGTAACATGAATACTATATTTTCACATGGTTATCGTTAAATCGTTGAAATTCCTTCATTCAGAAATGACATGCCTTAAGTGGCATGCGAAATAAATTTTCTTGTCATCTTTCAGTCTTCTTAAATTGCAACTTACTTCGATGAATCTTTTTACCGGTGTAAATGTAACTGTACCAAACATCATTCATTTCGTTTCTTATCTTCAAATATCCCAGACACATAAACAATGTGTGGGACAGACGACATACGGAAGCTATTTCACAATGCGCACGCAGGAGCCGTAGCCAGATTTTTTTCTCTATTCCTATGAAATAGCTGTACGTAGCTGATTAAATGAAAGGAGGGATGGGGGATGGAATTTTGATATATACAGAATTAGAAAAAAATTTCTGGCTACGGCCCCTTTGGATTTGCACGAATGAAATGTTTCATTTTAAAATCTCTGAATATATAACGTATTGACACCAGAAAAAAAACATTTGCTTCCTGGACAGTTTCTTAATTTCAACGAGGCCCGTTGTCTTTAGCTCATAATTATTCATTTCAGCGCCTGGTTAATGTATCTTTTACATTCTACAGAACTTAGATTGTGTTTCATTTCTAGTTATTGTGTATTTTTACTAGATTTGAAAATTAACAAATCATAACATTCAGATTATCGCATCGTCCGTTTATGTAATCGTTTGCGAAGTATAGTTGAAAAGTGCACATCCGATGCTGTGATATTTCATTTTTTTTATTTATGTTTAACGTCTTCAAATTCAATATCAGCATTTAGCATATACTAGAATAAATGTAGATCTGTGCGCAAATTTGAAAAAAAAACTCGATTTTCAAACCGGAAGCTGCATATTACAAATTGATTGAAAAAATGAAATAGATAAAAACACAAAAACAAAGAATTTCGGTAAATGTCATGTTGCATTTTACTTGAAATATTTTTTTTTCTGAATTTAATCCATTCTACTCTTTCTGATTATCTACGAAAAAATCCGATTATCGATACCTAAATGTCTCCAACACTAGTGCTGACCCGGCCCATGATCTCTCTTTAGACCACTGCTTTCAGTTTGATGTTGGATTCATGAAAATACAAAACAGACCGTTTTATTTCCTTCCTCTTGATGCATTACGAACTCAGATCCCGGGTACATTTTGTATCAAACATGAACACAAGCTAAGTAATAGGCTAGAGTATCGTACATCATATTTGCATAATTTAAATTGGAGTTTATAAGTCATACCAATAATAATAACATTTTTCGATACTACATGTATCTCTCTCTCTTTCTCATTTTCTGAATAGAAATGTAAACGTCTTCATATTGAATATTGAATTTCGTATTTCTGTTTGTCGTTTTGAATTTGAAAAGGTATGAACTGTAGTCACAGTTATTACTATTTCTGTTTAGCGTTTGAAAATAATAATGTTGGAAAATGAGCGAACATTTCTTCATTTTATTCAATATGTATTAACCTTCCATTACACTTGCAGAATGCACATGTATGAATGCTTAAATACATTCTTCATTCAACTTATCATTTTTTTTTTCTGTAATTTACTTTTACCTATATCGTCCATCTTTTTTATTGCTACTGTCCGCGCAGCACACTTCAGAAATCGGAAAATCAAGATTTTGTCATCTTTTTCTTTTGAAACCTTTGATAAGATGCAGACCATTTGATAGTTTAAGTTTTAATATAAATTCAATACTGATATGTACATCGTATATTTATACCCAGAAACTCGTTTAATTTAACGTACACCATGTACTGAGCCTAAAATATCTTATAAAATCGCCCTATCAAACTTAATTTCTGGTCCTTGTAAATATGTTATAGTAACACATATTATGTTAGGAGTTACGAGAAATCAAGAACAATCAAACTGTATAAAAATTATTCTCAAAATCTGTAGACACTGAAAAAAACTTCTCGATTTTCAGATTTCTAAAGAGAGTTCACTGGGCGAAAAAAACAGGTTTACGCAACTGCGTAAACTTGCGTAAACTTTATATTTTCAGGTTTCCACAAGTTTCCGCAATGCGTAAACTGGCAAATAGTTTCTGCAAGTTTACGCAATATTTTCGCTGATGAAACTTGATAAATTTCCTTGATAAAGTTTCCGCAATGTAAACTGGGAACAAATGGTTTACGCAGTTGCGGAATCCTGATGAAACCTTTTAAATTTGTTTACGCAGCTGCAGAAACCTAATTAAACTTTTCAAATAGTTTACGCAGTTGCGGAAACTTGATATGTAACTACTTCTATAGTTTTCGCAGTTGCGGAAACCTGATAAAGTTTTTATCATTACTTTCTTTTTTTTTATTTTTATTTCTTCATTAATTTATTTGTTTTATTAATATATTTAATTTATTTATTAACTATATTAAGTAATTTATATTTATTTTATTAAGATATTTATTTTATCAATTAATTTATTTTATTAATTAATTAATTTTATTAATTTATTTTATTAATTTATTTATTATTTCATACTTTATTTATTTTATTTATTCTATCAATTTATTTAATTAATTCATTCATTTAATTATAATTATTTTTTATCAATTAATTAATTCATTTATTTATTTATTTCATCAATTAATTTATTTCTCAATTTTATTTATTTTCTCAATTTCATTAATTTTATTTATTATATTATTTTATTGATTTCATCAATTTATTTATTTCATTAATTTATTTATTTTATTGATGTACGTATTTAATTAATCTAATTATTTCATTTTACTAATTAATTAATTTTATTTATTTATTCATCGAATTAATTTATTGATTTTACTATTTAATTTATTTTATTTCAATTTCTTAATTATTGTTTTTAATTTATTTATTTTATTAATTTATTTATTTTATTAAATTATTTACTTTGTGATTTGATTTATTTTATTAGTTTTTTTTTTTTTTTCATTTTTTTTTTCATTTATTTATTTTATTCATTTATTTGTTGAAGAAATTTATGTATCTATTAATTAATTTATTTTATTAATATATTTTTTAACAATAAAGTCACTTTTATAGGTAAAGTAACATTAAATTCATTCCTTTATTTTTCCAAACGTTTCGGCCATTGGCCATCATCAGTGGAATGTTTATAGAATTGAGTGTTCTTACTTGTGACGTCATTGGAGCGCCAAAACGTCGTAACGTAAATGGCGTGTAAAATGTTGTTTTGTAATAAAATGGTAACATTAAAGTTTTTCTTAATTTAAACTAAATCTATTTGCCGATTAAGTCCTTCTGGCAACAGGGTTTTGAGTTTCTTTATCCAGAATGACTCCTTGGTCAATCTGGAAATTTCACCGCCGAATGTCTGCTCGATTCCAACTATTTGAAAATCCCGCAATGTGTGTCCATTTTTGTTGAAATGTTCCGTTATGAGATTGCATTTTTTATTTCTTACGTTTGATATGGTAACCATCATGCGCTCGTATAATGTTCTTCCCGTCTGTCCTACATATACTGTTTTGTCGCAGTTTTTATATCTTAAACTGTATATCAAATTTTGCGTTTTGCAGTTGAGATTCCCCTTCATTTTGTATTCCTCCCCGTCCGTCCCAAAGAATGATGTCGTGAGCATGACGTAATTGCATATGGCGCATTTTTTCCCGCATGGTTCACTTCCGTTTGATGATTTATAAAACATGTTGTTGTGCTTTTTATGGACTAGGATGTCTTGAATATTTTTGTCCCTTCTGAATGCGATGATTGGGGGTATCGGAAAAATTTCTCTCATTCGTTCTGACTTGTGCAGCGTTGTTAATCTCTGTTTTACTATTGAGTGTATATTGGGAAGTCCATCGCTATATGTTATAACCAATGGTACTCTATCGTTTTTCTTTTTAGATTTGTATTTGAGGAGATTCCTCCTATCCAATTTGTCTGTTTTTGTTAGTTGTCCTTCCAATTCATAATTTTTGTATCCTCTTCTCGCTAGCTGTTGTTTCAATTCGTTTCTACGTTTTTTATAATCGGTTTCGGAGGAGCATATTCGTCTTAGCCGACGTCCGAGACCGTAAGGGATAGCATCTTTTGTTTTCCGCGGGTGATTCGAGCTCTTGTGCAAGTATAGATGACCATCTGTATCCTTCGTATACAAATCAGTTTTCAAATATCCCTTCTCCGTCGTGATTTTTACATCTAAAAACTCAATATTTTCCGTTGAATATCGCAACTCTAGCTGTATGTTTGGGTGGATGTTGTTTGCTGTTTTCACAAATTCTTTTAAAGTGTCTTCCCCGTGAGTCCAAATGCCCCAGATGTCATCTATGTATCGGTAATAAGAAAATGGTAATTTTTCGCTTTTGCTGAATAATTCTTTTTCCCATTCTCCCATATATGTACATGCATACGTCATTCCCAATTTTGAACCTATCGCCGTGCCTATTTTCTGAACGTATGTTTTATCATTGAATGTGAATATGTTCGAATCCAGAACTATATCCATTAGATCAAGAATATCTTTAGTTGGTACTGATTTTGACTTGCGCTCATTCAATGCCTTTCGGCCGCGAGCCTCGCTTCGTGTCTCGGTATACTTGGATACAGCGCGCGCACATCCAAGCAAAACATGATTGTGTCTTCCGGTAGGGGTTGTGAAATATGTTCAAGCTTATTCAAGAAATCTGTTGTATCCTGTATATAAGATGGTAATTTTGTCACATGGGATGACAGTTCTTCCTCTACAAATGCAGCGATATTTTCTGTTTTAGTATGTCTGCCATTGATAATGATTCTATTTGGATTTCCGGTTTTGTGTAATTTCGGATTCGCTTGTACCCGACCTTTTCTCGCATCACCCGATGGCAACAAATACTTTTTCATATCACTTGTGATGACTCCATTTTTGTACATATCGTTAACTGTCTTTTTCAGTTTTCTATCGAGTTTTTGCACAGTTGTTTCCGGTATTTGTTCGTAGGTCCCATTGCTGAGTAATTCTTTCTCTATATCAGTTTTGTAAGAGTCTGCATCTATTATGACAATACCCGGGCCTTTGTCAGCCGGTCTGATTATTATTGAATTATCATTCATTAGTGATTTTAGAGCATTTTCTTCTCCTTTTATAATATTCATTTTGAAATCGCGTTTCAAACCTTTGATTATATCATTTTTTACCTCTGTAACATATTGGTCTAGCCACCTATTCCTTCCTTCGGTCGGTGTCCATTGTCGGTTCGCATTTTGTTTTTTCATTTTGTCCGTTTCTTGTGTTTCTGAATTATCTCTATCATTCTCGCGTTCGTAGAAATATTCCTTTAAACGCATCCTTCTTTCCCAGACTTTCAATTCTGTGAGTAGTTTGTTTATATCTATATTTCTACGCGTAGGAACATATTTCAAGCCCTTGCTTAACAAATTTCTCTCGTGTTTGTTAAGTTTTGTTTTCGACAAATTGTATATTTCTTTATTTTGATATATCGTTGGGGTCTTTCCTTTTGAATTTTTATTTGTCGTTTCGTCTTCATCGTTTGAAGGTAATGTTGCCGAATCATTATCATGATAAGTTTGATCCTTTATTTCCGTTTCCGTTTCTGACGTAGGCATCTCTCTATGACGGCTACAAGGACATTTCTGAGATCTTAAATAGTTAAAGTGGTTGCTTTGTTAGTGGAGTAACAAGCAATTTGAATGTGAACACACATCATTTACTGAGTAACGGTGCCAGACTGGATTATCTATATCACTTGTAACATGGATATCAATATCGAATAATTTCGAACACGCTATTAACTCTGCCTCAGTAGCATACGACTCAATTGATCCGTCAGAACGTCGCGTGTTTTCCACATGTTTGTCTATATCACATGTTTGTCTATATCTTGTTTTATCAAAACCCTGTTGCCATTTATTTATTTTTATTTATTTTCTATCTGTTTAATTTTATCATTTTTTATTAATTTGTTTATTTTCATCAATTTTTTTTTATTTAATTATTTCATAATCTATTTACATGTGAATTTATTTAATTTACTTTGATTATTTACTTTTGGAAATCTACCTATTTTTTATTATTAAACT
Source organism: Pinctada imbricata (assembly GCA_033119305.1). Lineage (NCBI taxonomy): Eukaryota > Metazoa > Mollusca > Bivalvia > Pterioida > Pteriidae > Pinctada > Pinctada imbricata. The sequence continues at coordinate 27,530,880 of VSWD01000004.1, forward strand.
GAGATAACGTCATTGGCTTGGTTTTCAAATACCTTGTCACTTCATGAGTGCAGTAAATTTGATTGGCGTGATAATAGCGGCGTTCAAATGATTTCATCAGTGTATGACATAAAAACACAGTACGTAATCCTAATTATGCAAATGAGTTACCACTACATCACCCATAACCTGTCAATCAATTATGCTAATGAGCTACTCCTACCTCACCTAGCTATTTCTGTCAATCAAATTTGAAGGATATAAATAATCCAAAGGTCTTCTCTGTCACATATTGATAAATTGTAAAACTTGTGCTTATGATTCCTCATTTTATTTATTTATTTATCTACGACTGTGTTTTATTTATTTATTTATTTATTTATTTATTTATTTAAATAGAATAAAAACACTATATTATTGTATCTATATAAGAAACGACTGTGTTTTATTAATCATTTATTTATTTATTTATTTATTTATTTATTCATTTATTTATTCATTTATTTATTTATTTATATTTACTTATTTATTCAGATAGTTATATAATTAGTTTATAAATTTCTAGACTAAGACGCATATTGTTTTTAGGAAAATATACATTGAGAACTGTTTAATTACCATTATGGGTTATTAAAATTTCTCTCTCTCTCTCTCTCTCTCTCTCTCTCTCTCTCTCTGAGGGTGTGTGTGTGTGTGTGTGTGAATATGGTAACTGATGCATGCATGGTATGTTTCCTTTTTTCCAATATTTTAGATATAATACATTTTTCCTTTCTTCATATTTAATCGTTTTTCAACTTATTATTTAGAAATATGCAAGTATATTAAATTACAATATAAATGACTTTATTTCAAAAAATCATTTTTATCAGCTGATTTTGCTCTTGAATTCTTTTTGTCTTTTGTTAAATTGAAACATGTAAGTGTCCAATTCTGTGCATAGAGGTATCCGGACATTTGAACATTTTGACAGTTTGACAAGTACACAATCACTAACCCGTGTAATTTGCATCCGCGTGTCAGTTACTTTTACATCATAAAAGAAGCAATTTTATTCATCAATTCTTTTTGTCCGTTTTTTTTTTCTTTTGTTCCTTAAATTATTTATAATCATCATATCATTTTTATGATTTTATTTTATTTTATTTTATTTTATTTTATTTTATTTTATTTTATTTTATTTTATTTTATTTTATTTTATTATTTTATTTTATTGTATTTTATTTTATTTTATTTTATTTTATTTTATTTTATTTTAAGGTCTGCTTTGAAAAATGTAAGAGTCCAGTTCTGTGCTAAGAGGTATCCAGACAATTGAACATTTTGACAGTTTGACAAGTACACAATCACTAACCCGTGTAATTTGCATCCGCATGTCAGTTACTTTTACACGAGAATACAAGACTATATATCGATATGTTCTAATTATAAGCGAGTGCCATTTTTTAAGAATTTCGTCGAGTTGTTCTATATATCCCACCCTTTCCCCTTTGTGTTGATAAATGGCCCCTAGCAAAATATCAAATGCAGATAAAAATGACTACTGAACTTTATATGATGTTCTTGTAGTTGAATGGATGGTTTCAATCCCGAGTGTCTTAAATCTATACCCTATAAACTCCCCCCCCCTTAAAAAATTTCAAATATTTTTTTAAAAAGCTTAAAGCAGCATTAAAATTAATGAAGTCCAAAATCCTGTGACCTATAAGGGTTCACGCTGCGTACCCATGGATATGAAAGTCGCACGGGGGGGGGGGGGGGGGGGGTCGGCACCCGAGTGTGCATTTCCTCAAAACTTTTTTTTCTGTGAACTATTACAGGGAAAGATAAAGAAATAAATTAATTGAAGCTCAAAATAATTATGTATATTTGTAATCAACAATTATTTGTCAAACTGACAGTGATGGGTTTTGTTTGTTTGTTTTTTTTTTGATCGCTCATGAACCTAAGGATCCACTGCTGACATTAATATCTGCTCTACATATTTTATTTCATAATAACATGAAATAGGATGGGGCAAAAGTTATAACAACATTACATAAGCCCTCTCCTTATCATATACAACATATAAATATCAAAATGGCAACTTAAAAAAATATGTAGATGTACTAGTTAAAAAAATACGAAGAACGTCCATCCACGGCACCAGGGACGTATATATATATACGTCCCTGACGACACTGACTCCAAATTTTCAAATAACCAGGTATATTTTGGTCAATTTACAGAAAAAAAACAAAAGACAAAATCGGCAAAATTCGCCCCTTGATCCCCCAGCAAAAGGCGCGCTTGATCCGCTACTGATACTCGATCAATATTGTCTGGATCTCCGAGCTGCCAGGAAACACAAAATCACCTGCTAATCACCTCTAGGCCTAGTGAATATTTATTTTCTTTTCGAGGTTTAAAATAAAATTATTCATTATGGCAAAATATATGTATATGAAATAAAAAACAGAACAATCAAAAAAAAAAAAGAAAGAAGGAAAGAAAAAGAAAAGAAAAGAAAGAAAAGAGAGAGTGAAAAAACGCCGAAAAATACAGCGGGCTCTGTGTTCGCGCTAGCACAATTTCAAATCAAATATTGACCAATCAGAGGCGAGCATTTTATTTGTATACAGAGGAAACTGAGAAGCGGGTTGAAAGTTGTTTTCCCACGTAGAAACTAAACGAAATATGTTTATTTGGGTAATCCCATGGCGATAAATGGTAAGATGCATTAATATATATTTACTTTTTAACGTGCATTTCCCAAAATAAAGACGCCGGCTTGGTCAGTTCGACCCACGCGCTGATTTTTCTTGTTCTTGCTTTTATTTCACGGCGATCATGTGGACTATTTGAATCACTTTTTATATATTTAGACATATTTCTATGATTACTTCCTCCTAAAAAGGAACATGTACCAGGTAAAATCTTTGTTTACTTTGTTACAAGCTAACCCCCCTTCCCTTTCAGCCTTTGCCATGGGAAGGATTGGGTAAACTTAAAGATACATGTTCTTCAGGGTGTCAGCACTTTTCATACTGATGTCTTTTCTAGTGTTGTAATGATAGTCGCTGAATCTTGAAAAGTGCTGACTATCGATGACGATAATGATTTCGAAAATCGATTGTCGCTGTTGAAGTTACTCAAAATGATCTCGGTGCGAAAAGTCTTTGCTATAATTCAAAACTAAAAACTAGACGCGATCGCTTTGGCAAAGTTACCAGTTGAGGAGGAGCAGATTTATCCATATCCCGGCAGTACTAAGGCCGCAGCATGGGACTGTTTTGGCTTTAATAGAAAGAAAAAGGAAGGCCCCCCTTCTATCATGTCTAAAGCAAACCTCGAGATAAATACCGTTGTTTGCAAGATCTACTTGCATACGTACGCCCTGTGTGTTCTCCTTCTGAAGATACAAAACATACAACAATTTTAAAGTAAAAAAAGTCTGATTCTGATTTTGAAATCGATGTATTCCTCCGATAGTTTCCGATAATTTATAGTCAATTTTTTATCTGATTTTACAACTTTTCGTTCCAATACGGAAGATCGCAAATACTTCTAACCAAGACTATACGAATGTTCTCGCGCACTCTTCGATTGTTCGCCATTGTTATGACGTCATCAATTTACTTGGGCAGAAAAGGTGCCCAAGTTTTGAACAATGGTTTCGGTAGGTGACTAAATGAAAAATCAGAACGGACACGCTGTATTTGCGATCTTGCGTATTATCAGGATTTTTCGTACCAATAGATGATTTTCCAATTAACTCTTGAGGCAGTCAAACACCATCGTCGGAAACCCACGTTCGGTCACGCAAGCTCTCCAGTGGGTCATATCGGCAGAATTTTCGCTGGATAGCATTACAAAAATCTAATGCGATTACTTGTCCATGTTGTCAGTGAATTAGCCATTTAAAGCCACTATGTAAGCAATATTGTTTTGTAACTCCTAACATTAACAAATATTAATCACTGTCAACATTATTTAGGGCATCTTTTGTTGATGGAAAAACAAAATAGATGATATTTTGCTATCGATAACAAATTAACCAACAAGTACTCGCATTAGATTTTTGTAATGCTATCCAGCGAAAATTCTGTCGTTATGACCCACAGGAGGTGAGCTTGCGTGACCAAGCGGGGGTTTCCGACAATGGTCAAACACCAGACATAAGTACGAAAGATCCCACTATCAAATTTTAAGGAGCTCAAGTAAATCAGCTCTATATAGCAGAAACATAATCTTTTTTTTCTGCAATATGTACGAAAGATCTCAGTAACAGGTACGAAAGATCCCGTACGAAAAATCTCGGTACTAACAGGAATAGGTACGAACATGACGAAAGATCCTGGAACCATTCATCAGGGGCGGATACAGGATATGATTTGAGTTGGGGGGGGAAGTCTATACAGGGAAAGCCTCGCTAGAAAACACTTTGACAGTTTAATCCCTGCATCGTCAGGACTCACGCAAGCTATCTTTCGCCAGTAGCAAACAAAGTTTTAAAACGAAGAAAGAAAATTGTACTTGACGAAAGTCTTACATGTACTTACAAATCACAGACATTCTAAAGTGTATACATGTATGAAGCCATTCATTGTACGTTAAAAATAATTGCATTCATCTCTAAATAGATAACTGGATTGCCGGGGTAGACGTTGCCGTGGAAACATTGTTAATTAGTGTACAACATGTACGTATATGTGTCAGTAGTCTTCTTTTATCAATTTTAGAAAGGTACTTTACATTTTACTTCACGGAAGCAAATATGTAATTCGTGTGCATCTGAAAGATTTTTTTATTATCGTAAATCGAAGAACGGTCGAAAAAGAATGAACGTACATTTCAGAGAAAAAACTTTCTAATTTAAAACTGACAAACACCCCTATTCAAACATTATGAAAATAATGTCCACGTAGTTTACGCCTATAGTACTTCTATATAAGATCGAAGGTTAGCAGTCAATTGCATATGACTGAGTAGTTTTTACCGACAAAATACCGGTTTCAACATCTTTTAAAAGATATCACGTTCCCGCTCGTAGTCTCTCCTCGGCGATTGTTTATCTATTTTCATTTATTTACTACGCAAATAGCGTGAATTGGGGTTAAATTTTAATTCTTACACATAAGTTCAAAACTTGTTTAACTCGGCGCCCGATTTTTTTTATGGTCGCGATTTTGCAAGTTCATTTAAATTAAGGTCGCAAAACCAAATTTTCAGTCGCAAATGTGACCAATTTAGTCGCAACTTGAAGCACTGCTGCATACCAAAAGAAATTGTTCATGATTTTATTTCTTAGCTTTTTTAAGTATTATAGGTAGGGCTCGGTCGATCCCATGATGGGTTGATCCAATGCGTATTGCGATATCAATCTCTTCAAAACAAGCGTACATAATTTGCTCCCCCTTGTTGGATCTCAAATCAAAAATTTTATATTTCCCTCAATTCTCTGAGCGCCATCTAGCATGTCGAGTGAGCATTCAAAATTTATGTCTCTTGAGAGTTTGTCATCACTAGCCAATTAATCAGCACACATATTTCGATAGTTTTCATTCGATTGTGCTACATAATCAAGTAACAGACATATCTATGAAACATAAGAAAGGTATTGCTAAATATGCAGATTTCTGTGGGCGTGTCCGTTTTATTTCGAACCTTCGCTTCGTATGCTAATCAGGACACTTAAGGTTGATTCTCATTGGTCCAGTGGTTTTGTACATTTGTCTTTAGAAGATGCATGATATCTTACCCTTCCTTATCATAATAAGTGTTGTTTTGAATATTTTGACATGTCAGCACTTCAGAGAATGACTATTCCACACCAATTGCTTGAATAAATCGCGTCATCATTTTTTTCAATAACAAGGGGTGTGTCTTTATTCAAGAACACGAACAGTTAGCATGGCTAGTTCCGAAGAGTCCAATGGGGTTGTAGTTCAATGTGTTCAAGGAGGGAGATAACTCTAGCCAATTTGGAGGAAATATTGTTATGTGGGAACATTCAGACTGATTATATAAAAAATTTAGATCTGAAACATTGAAATTTAATTTTGGATTCCTCTTTGTAGCGTTGACGGATCTACACCTTACTACATGTACACGATGATGCTCAGTGGTCACTGGTACGTCACTGGTACACGTATGTTGGACTTTGGCTTCTAGAAGGATGCCCTTTCTGTAAAAGATGCTGCACAATATACATGAAGGATGGTATGCCAATATTATCTTTTTAATTGGTAAACAGATTCTCTTTCTTCTGTGTACATGAGATTTGTATATACATGTACTTGTCTGTCATACAAAATTGATGTCAAAACACACGTATACAATCCCTCCCCCTTGTGACATGATAAAATGCAATAATAATATAAAACCAGTATTTTCAATATTATAGTTTTCAATCATAAAAATCAGTCTGTTCTTTGAAATCTACACTTGTATGCACACCAACTTAATAATTACTTATAGATTCAGGTTGGTCTAATCTTTCTAGAATGTGACAAAGTATTTAAGCTTGAAATCTGATTTTATTTACATTTTACAGGTCATCATTTTCCTGTCACTAGGTAGAGGATGACTGGCATGAACCTTTGCCGTGTTTGCAATGAATATGTTATCTAGTTTAAGATAGCAGTAAGTACATTACATTACGTTACATGATACTTTGATGGGTTTTCGTAAGGGCTGTCACGGTTAACTGAAAATTCGGTTACCCTCGGTTCATGCTTGTTCGGTTCGATTTGAATAGTACTTTACAGAGTTCGCTTTTGGTCTGTCTGTATGTCTGTCTGTTTGTCCGCAAAAACTTTAACCTTGGGCATAACTTTTGAATGGTAAGTGATAGGGTTTTCATATTTCACATGTGCATTTCTTGTGACAGGACCTTTCCATGGATACCAAAATTTTTTACCTTGTGACCTTGACCTTTGAGTTTGACCTACTTTTGAAAAACTTTAACCTTGGGTGTAACTTTTGAATGTTAAGTGATAGGGCTTTCATATTTCACATGTGTATTCCTTGTGACAAGACCTTTCCATGGATACCAAAATTTTTGACCTTGTGACCTTGGAGTTTGACCTACTTTTGAAAAACTTTAATCATGGGTATAGCTTTTGAATGGTAAGTGAAAGGGCTTTCATATTTCACATATGAATTCCATGTGGCAAGACTTTTCCATGGATACTTAATTTGACCTTGTGACCTTTACCTCAAATGTGAAACTACTTTTCATCAGTTTTATGGGGCATTCGTGTTTCACAAACACAGGTTTTATTTATTATTTTTTTTTTGTTGAAAGGAGGGGATCTCCAACAACACCTAGTTGCAGCATCAACAGCAACCTCCCAAAACACCCACTGTAAAACACAAAAATGACACGCACAGAAAGAGACGCAGTAGTACAATGAACGTCAAATCACAGAAAAACATAAAACACAAATGACTACACATAAACCAACGAGACCAATGGGCAAACGGTGCCGACTTAGGACGGCCATCTGCCTCGTCAGTAGCAGACGGTGTGGTTATCCTGGATTACGTGCGCACAACCCTCCCACTATTCCGATTACCCAGAGGTCTCGAAGAACGTACAATTGTGGTGTAAAACAACCTCCTCACTGTCAGTTATACATGTATCAAGTTATAATTAATAAATAACAATTAGGGCTCACGATATGATATGTATTGCAACATTTACTTACGATATGATTGGAATCACAGTACAACATTTTTAGCTTGCTGGGATGAAAAAGTCCGGAGAGCTAATGCCATACCCTCATTGTTGTCGTCGTTCGTAGACAAAACTTTAACCTGGGCTATATCTCTTGAACTATAAGGGGTAGGGCTTTGATATTTCACATGTAGATACCTTGTGAGAAGACCTTTCATTTGAGACCATGACCTAGTGACCTTGACCTTTGAACTTAACCATTTACCAACTTTTTAGTAACTCATACTTTGGCAATATCTTTAGCTCTCTCAGAGATAAGACTAACATTAGATGAATAGAATCCTCATAACAATACTTTTTGTATCTTGGAAGTTATTTGATTTTTTACAAAAACCTGCTACCGCAAGCTATGTAATCTTTGATTACCCTATGTTTAATGTAGATATGAAGGTATTTCTGTAATTCGTCAGATATTTTATTAAAACAACAACAAATTAAGATCAATTATAATTTGAATGATTCGAGAAGTATGGTATTGACTAGAAAAAACAAAAACAAAACTCAGAGAAAATCTTTGACGACTCGGTGTCGAGCATTGCCATGTTGATTTTTTAAAGATAAAACTAAATGCCGAAAACGAGCCATAAGTCAACCATACGGCCTCTTCTTGTATTGTGTATGGAACCGTCGTCAAGAACCACGGTGAATCAATAACCACGGTGAATCGAGAACCGTGGTGAATCGTCACAGCCATAATAACAATGAACACTCTATATCCACAAATTTTCGGCCACTTGGCCTTTATCAAGTGGAAAAGCACGAATATAAAAGAATTCTACGTAATATCCATAACTGCTGTAACTGAAAGATAATTGTTTTCTCATTATTCATAGTCTTTGATCTACTGTCCTGTTCACTAAATCCAGAGCACCCTGTTTTAGCGATTCTCTCTGAAGTATAATGTTGTCAACTTAAAAATTGATATCCAGTCTATCGAACTCTTTTAGTTTAACAGAAAATGCCTCCTTTTTGGTTGTGCATTGCTTAGTTAAAAAATACGACGGAAAATATAATGTCTATGTGATTTTACTATAGTAAAAACAACTAAAATGCATGATGCCGGACACCATGACGTCAATCTTTACCATTGTTTGTACAGAGAACAATATGGCGGCAGGCTGAAATTAACATGGGAATTTCCCGTAGACATTTTATTTTTCGTATGGCAGGTTAAATACCTATGAGCACCAAACTCTATGAGCACCAATTCTCAGTAAGTATAATTAGTAGAGACTAGAGAGTAATTCTTTTCCATTACATCAATCATTTTCTGGTCTTGTATTTTGTTTTAGACCCTGATCCCCAGGGTCCTGGAAAATGGGTGTCACTTCGATTTATTAAAGCAAACAACCAGGAGAGCTTCAGTCTCATCAGAGACATCTGGTATTTAATGATTATTGTTCTCTTGTATTGTTGCATGTATTTATAAATTGTTACTTTGCATTTATTTTCAGCATCTAAAGAAGATTCATGAGCTGATGCAGTTAATTCAGGGAAATTTAACCTCAGCACAATTTGTGTGGCTAGCAGACCAGTATCAATAGTGACAAACTTTTGAAATGGTTACAAATTTGTAACATACTGACATTATGTGGATTTTTTACTTTGAAGTTGTCAAATCAATTTTCAACACATGCATAATATAATCAATGTTGTTAAGGGACATATATCACATGTAAACATAATTTAAGGAATTTTATCTTGATTAATAGGAATTACCCGGTCTGTTGTCCATCTATCATACAATCATTTATGTTTCATAACTTTTAATCCCTTTCATAAATTTAGATAATACATGTATGGTCACAAAGTTGATGCCAAGAACCCAAGGATGTGTCATGTTCATATCTGGAAGGCCAAATTGAAGAGAAATGTTGAAATCTTGTCTCATTACTCTCTGATATCAAAATTTTGGCCTCGACTTTAGAGTTTGACCACCTTCTTTTTAAAACTAACCTTGGACATAACTTTTGAATGATAAGTTACAGGGCTCTCATAGTTCATTTGACAGTGTATTTCTAGTGATAAGACCATTCTAAAAATTCCTAGTGATACCAATTGTCTTGACCTAGTGACCTTTGCCTGGAAGTTTTGCATACTTTTCAGACTACAGCTATTATTGTAGATGACAGAAGTACATTAATGTTTCATAAACATATATTGTTTTTCCTCTTCATGATTTTTGAAATTATGTCCAAGAATAGTGTCTTTTATTTTACTCAGATTTTGAAAATAGTTTTCACATCTAGACAAAATGGAAAAATAGGAAAATGCTGTTAGGCTACTCTTTTCCTTTGTATGTGTTTCTTGCTACATTTTGATATATAAATTTATTACATGATTATTAATATAAAAATTAAATACTTGTTTCATTCTACATTATTTGGTCTTTTTTCAGTAACATAAGGCAATGTAGATGAAAAATAATTTGCTGATATCTAGATATTCTTGCTATTTGGGGATGCATTGAAAACTCGTTAACTTTTGAGTTCCTACATCAGTTTATGGTTTTCAAAACCTTCTGCTGGTTTATTCTGTAATCACACTTGAAGCATTAGTTCCTCACAATTCACACACTATGTAAACTTTAGAACATCAAGGTTACAAATAGTTTACGCTAGTTTCAGCAAGATTACACATTTGGAAACTTTTATACACATGGTTTCCAAATAGTTTACGCAAGTCTAAACATGATATTGTAAGATTCCAAATGGTTTACGCAAGTCTGAACTTGATATTGTAAGATTCCAAATGGTTTACGCAAGACTGAACTTGATATTGTAAGATTCCAAATGGTTTACGCAAGACTCGAGTAAGATTCCAAATGGTTTACGCAAGACTGAACTTGATATAGTAAGATTCCAAATGGTTTACACACTGCATAAACCAGTGTTTATCCAGATTCCAAATGGTTTACGCAAGTTTCAACAAGATTACACATTTGAAAACTTTTATAACGTCAGTTTCTATATGGTTTACGCTAGCCTGAACTTGATCTTGAAAGATTCCAAATGGTTAACGCAATGCGTAAACTTGTGTTGATTCAGATTCCAAATAGTTTACGCATGTTTCCATATGGTTTACGCAAGCAGAACCTTTATATCATAAAATGGCAATCAAGTTTACGCAAGGTAAAATATGCGTAAACTATCTGGAATCCTGAAGTTTCAATTGATTACGCAAGTTGGTGCCTTTAAGTTTCAGTTGCGGAAACTTGATGGAAATTACAAGATTACGCTTGTGTAAACCATTTGGAATTTGAGCGGGTAGTCGGGTTACACAAAGCGTAAACTTGAGTTTCAGCGACGGAATCCTTGCGTAAACTATATGGAAACTTCAGGTTTCCGCAAAGTTTCCATATAGTTTACGCATTGCGTAAACTTGTTTTTTCACACAGTGGTTGTACACGCTAAATCTCTCTCAGGTTGGTAGAAGTACGACACAGAAATGCACAGCACAGTGCGTCACAGAAACGAAATTCTCTGTACCACAAGATATGAGTATGATCTTCAATTTAATACCGGTTCAATTTCTGTGACAACGTGCGCTATTGGTAAAGTTTCAGGATAAAGACTCTAAAACATGTTAAAAACACGGAGATCGGCATACCGTCATGGATTAACGGCGTCATAGATGACGTCACGTCACGTGCAGATTCCTGAACGTCGTATTTTTCTTAACTAACAAAGTTTGTCATTGCTTTCATAAAGAAATAACATGAAATGAAACAATTTCAGAATCTAGGTTCGAATAGGGCCTATATCGGTAGTTTCTGAACCTACTCCTTTCTTCTCAAATACTGCAATTTTGAGTTACTACGATTGTCCCTACCTGCTAGTTGTTGATAAATAACGAGTTCAGGTCACTGTGCGTTTCGTAGAAATAGCTTTTAATAGCTAAAGTAAGGAATAAAGTTAATTTTATGAATTTGTCAATTTGCCTGTACGGTTTAAGGCACAAGTATTTGACGGTTTTAGGCAAAACGACTGAACATTTTTTGCGATTTCATTCACAGGAAAATAAAGACAAAAATGTCCTTATTTCTTTGAAAATTTCTCAAAACTTTGATAATGCTACTTTATTAACCGAATTTCAAAACTCGACTCTTACCTTATGTGATTCGGACGGATGGACATGCGGGGGGGTTCCAAAATTGGTTTCCGGACCAATTATTATACCCTCCAGCAAACGAGGTTTAAGGGGGTATATAGGAATCACCCTGTCCGTCTGTCTATCCGTCCGGTTAAGACATTTGAAAGCTGATTTCTTTTATACTATTAATGGTAGGCCTTTCATATTTCATACATACATTCACCATAAAGAATTCTACATTTTAATACCATGACTTTTGACCATGTGACCTTGTGACCATGACCTTTACCCTATACAATATTTTATGCTATGTTTTGAAAGCAGATTTTATTTATACTATTAGTGGTAGGCCTTAAAACTTTCATACACACATTCACCATAAAGAGTACTACATTTTGGTACCATGACCTTTGACCCTGTGACCTTGACCTTCACCCTGTACAACATTTTATATTAAGATGTTTTGAAAGCAGATTTCTTTTATACTACAAATGGTAGGCCTTTCATATTTCAAACACACATTCACCACAAAGAGTACTACAGTTTGGTATCATGATTTTTGACCTTGTCTTTGGGCTTAGGCACGGTCCATTTGATATTCTGGGGGGGGGGGGGGGGGGGGGGGGGGGCTGGGGTTTTTTGTCGGAGACAGATTATTTTTTTCGCCCCGGACCGGGGCAAAATTATTTTTTTTCTTGCAAAGTTGGAGCAAGGAAATTTATTTTATAACAACTGATGTGAATATTAAGAATGTTTGTGTTTTTTCAATAGAATTTCTTTAATTCTACTTAAATTAATCTCAACATTACTTTATTTTTATGTAAAACTTGTATTCACTTCTACACTGAGAGAGATAAAAGATTTTTACAATATGCGATATATAATTTTCAGTAAACAAAATGTATAAAAGGTCATGTAACATGTAAGAGGGCCTGGTGCAAGATTTTTACATGTAGAAATGAAAACTAGTGAAAAAATTATTAAAATTCTCTTTCTAAGCTTGTATATAAAATTAGACACTATGGTGATACATGTATCTATTAATAGTAATAATTTATAATATTGATTATGTATTTAAGCATTTCAATTGTTTCAGTCACATGCATATTTTTGATATTTTCAAATATGAACTTGCCAATTTACAGAACAAAAAAAAGGCGAGCGAAGCGAGCCAAAAAATTTTCATAGAAAGTAAAAACTGCGGCGAGCGAAGCGAGCCGAAAAATTTTCAGGAATTTGAAGCAAATTTTATAGTTATTCTTCAAATTCAGATTACTTGTAAGAGCAAGATTATTTTTTTCTGTCACATCATGAGCAAATTTATTTTTTTCATCAAAATTCAGAGCAAAATTATTTTTTTCGAAAAAAAACCCAAGCCCCCCCCCCCGCCCCCCCCCCCCCCCCCCCCCCCCCCCCCCCCCCCCAGAATATCAAATGGACCGTGCCTTATGTTAAAATTAGTATAGTATATGTTTAGGGAGTAACCATTTTATTTTTAGGGGGGAGGAAGACTTTTGCCAGCCGGAAATTTTTTTTTCGGCCATTTTAAGGAATTTAGAAATAGCGCCCACGTGACTAACGTATTCAGATTTATATCAACGTCAAGCCCGATAGTAACTTAGTAAAACATACATATCTACAGGGAAATCCAATCCAATCTGTCTCATGCTATAAATGTAAACTTTGTAGGTAAAAACTATGGAAAAAGTAGCAAACGCCGGTCTATGACGTCATCTCGGGATAACGTCACAGATTACGTCATCCTGAGGCTTCCGCAACGCAATACATATTCATTCAGTTTTGTTATCCTTATTCGTGTAAATTCAGACTTTATTGATTATTATTCATCTTAAGAAAAAAAGGAAACATATATATATTTAAAAGAAGACTGGCAAAACCTGTCGGCGGTGACGATGTACACTAAGAAGTTCTGCCGATCGCTCATGTTTACAAACGGAAAAAAATATGGCTCTTTGTGAGAATGAATAACGAACAAACGAAAATGTACAGTGAATTTCAAATTGTGAACGATAAATGATTTCATATTTGAAATCACAACGATAAATATTATCTTACAAAAGAATATTTTACAAAATGTACGTGTTATATTCCTGGTCAATGCGTCATTTGCCCTTGTTTTTTTTTTTTTTCCTCCGTCGGTCTGTTTGCATGTCATAACCTCCAAATCCTCTTTATCAATCTTTTTTATTCATATGACAATGAACGGAAAGCGGGGGATGGGTGGGCTGCCTTACATTTATCGAATTAGTCTGGTTCCCGGGACCTCTTTATTAATAAAGAGGTCCCGGGAACCAGACTTTTATCGAATTAACCGGCCTATAAAATGAGATAAATATCTATTCTAGAATCTTTTACACATTTGCGTTAAGAAAAATAAGCTCGCAAAATATACTTCAAAAGTTTAAAAATGTAAGAGGTCAACAATGTGAGTAGAGGAGCGCTCAAATCAATTTTTGGAACAAACAATTTATTCGATCCACTTTTATTCAATTCCTCATGAAAGAGAGGTGCTAATGATTTTTTTACGAATGACACGAATCTATCAAGTCATTATTATTTTTTTAGTTTGGGGGTTGCGGTCGTTCCGTTCCGAAGGAGGTTAAAATACACGCAAAATTTAGACAAATTTTATTGGGGTCCAATGACTGCGACCTTCCTAAATAATAATTCTTTTTTACGTTGATGCTTATCCTGAACCTATTCTTCGTTATGAAAAGATTATCTGACAAAGGTTGTGTCTTCGTCCGTTCGTCATCCAAAATGTAACTCGATCATGAAATGTTAGTGATATTTTTTCATCCCAAGATCTACCTCTTAATTAATACATTTATTAATTTATACTTGTACCTATATACATAGGAGGATCTCGAAATTTTTCAAAGAGAGAGTCGGGGATGTTTTGAAGAAAACAAAACAAATAAATAACAAACAAAAAAACCTTGCACACGTTGTCCAGAGTGTTTGATTACTGACCTTCAAATAATTTCTTGTCATGATAAATGCATTCGTGACATTGTATTTTTAGCGAATAATTTTTTATAAGAATGTAAATGCCAAACGATACTATTTCTTTATCCCGAAGGAGTATTTTAGATTCCGTGAACAAGGTAATATTCTTTTATACTTGAAGAAATTGCTATTTTCTATCATTCACATTTTTGATAGTGTTGGTCACAAGAGAAATGTTAACGGACGGATGGACAGACGTTCAAATAAACAGATAGAGTCTACAAGTGAAAAATTTGGTCTAGAAATCTGTTTTCGTAAACGTTACGGTACACAAGTTCATTCCATATTATTGTAACTTCAAAAAATTAAAGAGGGCGCTACTGAAATTATTTTTGGTGGCTCCGCTGAAAGCATCACTGATGAGAATTTAATATCCGAAACACGTGTCTGGTGCATGTAAATTGCTTTGGAATTTTCTTCAAGAAGGTAGAGAGTTGGACCCCTTCGACATTATTACGAGTATATATCGCAAAAAAATAAGTAAACAGGCAGAAACACACGATCGGTTACGCACATACGTACATGTAAGATGAGTTAGTGTTCAGGGGGCGTAGCCAGGCGTACCTTGGTATGCGAAATCGTCCATAGTAACGAGGTCATCCATTGGTTAGAAAAGCCAAAAGACACACCACAAACTACCGATTCAGAAGGATGCATTGCTGTCAAGTTCAACATCCGTATGTGAACGCCGTGTACAATTTTGGAGAAACTACAGCACCATGTTCATATCGGAATTTTTTTTTTTTTTTTTTTTTTTTTTTTTCATCTTAGATATGGTTCATCGTTTCCTAACACCGAATCATCTCTCGCGATTTTTTTCTAAATTCAGCTCAAATCCACCAATGCTTCCTTTTTTCGATTTTTCCTCGGGGGCGGCCCAACACCCACCAACGTGAGGGGGGAACGATCCTTCGAAAGAATCCCCAAGACGGTCCTTTGCGTCTCGGAAGTTATCCCTCATAAAAAAAATGTCTGTCCCCCAGAACTGCCGAGATTTTAGATCCGCCCAAACTTGAGACGTCCACATTCAAAACACCATAGCTACGCCCCTGGCGTAAATGATCACGATTTCATGGATAGTTTGAAAGCGCATTCACTGTATTTCAATAACTGTAATTCATACAACACAATCCACGCTTTACTTGAAACAGATAAATTAAAATCGTTTATGACAACATGCAGTTTAATCCGTACGCAATTACATCGATCTAATGGCGTTATGACGTCATGAACTGTAAGATATCTACACATCACTACAAGTACATGCACACGTAGAGCTGAAAAATGTTTTCTTTAATGGTATAATGGCAAATATGGACAATGACCATATCCCTGTATACAGCACAATATCGATAATTCAAAAAATCAGAAACCGAAGGCATACAAAATCAGGATAAAACAGGAACCAAAGCAAACAAACAAAAACCTCCACCATATGAAAAGAAGCGAACTCCCGATATGGGAGTGAGACCAATATTTGATAATTATATTGAAATACATTTCTGGATCATGTGATGAAATAATAAGTGAGTTTGTATCTGATATAGCCAAGACTGAAAAACTCGATCACCCAACTGAATTCATATTCGCATTTATTTTTTTTTTTCACAAATCCTATTATCTTGACTATATATTCAGTAGAAAAAGTACCTCTTTTTTGAAAATTGACAATTTTTCCATTCCTATTCAATTTCTCTTTCAATTATTACAAGATGATGTTATTTTGCAATATTTGGACAATCAATATAGCAATATTTTGGCTCCCTTTTAATATTTAGTCATATGAAATGTACAAGGGGAAGATAACTTTTGCATGTCAATTTCTCAAAAAAAACTGATCGGAGACCAAATTTTTACTAAATTCCTAGAAAAATATGCATTTTTTTTCCCTTTTGAATTAAAGATTAAAGTCAGAAGTCTTAAGTAATTCTAAATTTGTAAACTTTTGACGTCTAGAATATATCGAAATCATCCGCTATATCTGCTATTTTCCGAAATATTTATTTCAGGGGGAGGTAACTCTTGTGAAGGAGTTTTCTCTAAAAGTAGCCAGTTTTCCCGCGCAAATTTTGTTATGAACTGAAAGACTTTTACTTGATTCACATTTATGGAAAATTTGAGAGAAATTAAATGGGAGGTCATTTTGCCACTGAGGTGTTTCTTAATTCCTTAAGAGCAGGAAATTATTTTTTGCCGGCCCATCGGGCCGGATAATTATCATTTTAAAGCCGGTAAATCAGTAAAACTCCATTAAATAGCTAAATATGGACAATATCTAACAAAAAATCTAAATAAGAATTGTGATCCTTTATGAGGAAACCATTATCAATTCCTTATATTGATTAACTGGTTTCTCATCCAAAGCTTCCCTTTAACCCTGAACTCAGACTGCGCATGCTTGACCTACAATGACCCGATGTGCAAAACTGTGGAAAAACACGCATTCTTTCATTATTTCTCGTAAATAAGATACTGGGAACATTTAGAGTTGATGTAAGGAATAGGATGAAAGCTCGATAATATTGAAAATCGATCCAGTACAATTTATCCCTTGAAATACCATTAGCATACGATAACTGATGTGACGTCATTTATAACGTCACACAATGTTTTCGCGGAATTTTCTCTAACGTCATTGCGTGGAGCACCTTAACGTAGCTGCGCAGTGGTCATTATTGGAAAATAATGACTCGCCAATCAGAATCGACGTTACATTTTGGCTATATTATCGGTGTGGTAGTCTTCAGTGCTCATTGTTTTTCTATCTTGTAACTTGCAAGTGACATTTCTTTCTTATAAAAAGAATTGTGGACACTTTCACCTATATAGTGCTGAAGTCTGATCTTTATTTTAACAACAAAAAAGTATATTTTATGTCCTAAAATCGAAGAATAATAACACATAATGAACATAACCCTCTGTTAACGTACATGCGTGAATGAAAAACAAAGGAGGGGATCTCCAGCAACACCAGGTTGCAGCATCCACAGCAAAACCCCAAAACACTCAATGCAAAAACAAAAAGCAGACAAGCACAGAAAGAGACGCATAAGGGACAAGGAACGTCAACGCACAACACAGAAACATCAAACACAAAGGTCTTCACACAAACCAACGAGACCAATGGGCAACCGATGCCGACTTAGGACGGCCATCTGCCACGGAAATAGCAGAAGGTGTGGTTATCCTGGATTACGTGCGCACAACCCTCCCACTTTTCCGATTACCCAGAGGTCTCGAAGAACGTACAATTGTGGTGTAAAACAACCTCCTCACTGTCAGATGACCACATACAAACAAGACTGCAAAACGCAGGGGCCCAAGCAACACAGATGAATATGGAAATGGATATAAAAAGAGGGCGTACGTAATACAATCCGCGCTCTGCCGCCGCGAGCTCATGTATGTTATCACCCGAGGAGTCCGACTGACATTCAGAGAGGCCAGGTGGTCGGGGCCCTGTCTTCTCTAAAGAGGTTTGGACAGGACCGTCATGGAGTCCCGTCGTCACAGTCAGTCAGAATGCAAGTTTTTAGAATGCGCTTGTACAAGACTGTAGATTGGTCAAGTACCAAGCCTAGTGTCCGTCTGGTGACATTAGGATCGTATCCACGGTATAAAAGGCGTTTCATGATTCTGACGCATTTTCGATAGTGATGTTGTCTATCTTTGATCCTTCTTATCTTGTTAATAATGTCACCATAAAATGAAAGTTGTGAAATACCCAAAGTAATATACTCTGTTGCCTGTATTGGTCCGAATTTCAGAAGAAGTTAACAATAATTTTTGTAAAATTTCCAGAAATTCTTTACTAGTTTGTGAAAGCGAAAACCTTGTCCTAAAAGTTTCTTGGTAATTTGTAAATTTCTACTATGAAAATCCAAAACATCAGTACATGCTATAGCATACCGGATGAGCTGTGAAATATAGATACCATAGGACGGTAATCTAGGAACATCACCTTCAAGCCAGGGAAAATTTACTATGTTAAATCCAAAGTCATCTCTTTTGTCATACACACTTGTATGGATCTCTCCATTAACAATTTTGATATTTAGGTCCAAAAATGGTGTTTCTGTGTTTGAAACGTTTGCCTTGTTTAGAATCAATTCTTGTGGATAAATAACATTTTTATACTTTTCAAAAACAGGATTGTCGATAGTACGATTCTACCAGTACGATTGTCGATAGTACGATTGTCGTACCTTTTCTTTTAATTCCACTAGTCTTTGTTGTGTGTAACACGTAAATTATGACTGAAATTTACCAGACAAAATCAAAGTTTTATAATTGAGTCGAAATTTTATATATTTACATCGCAAGCGTGGGTTCTGTACAAGTTTTCACATACATTCCAATGCGCTCTTAAAGGTGTGACAACTGTATAAGATTGTTTGCAGTTTTCAACAAAAGTATAAGTTACATTTCTTTCTTATAAAAAAAATTGTGGACACTTTCACCTATAAAGTGTTGAGGTCTGATCTACCAGTAAGGACCCCCATGGTCAGAATCGTACCATCAACAGGATTGCCGATAGTACGATTTTACCAGTCTGATCCACCAGTTAGGACCCCCATGGTCAGAATCGTATCGAATTTAATATATAGAATGAGTTTACAGATGTATTATTTCCCGAAATATCTTCGCCTATCCTCAAAGATAATAATGATATCAAATTCAAGTTTATAATGCTTGTCATCGTCAGCATTTCATGGTTAACGCGTTGTAGCTCTTACGTCAATTTTCGTGACCTGAGGTGTGTTAAAATTTTGATTGGCTTATACAGCCATGTGACCTTTTCACATCTGAATCAAAATCACAATGCAATTATAACCATCAATTTCTACCTTTGTCATGTTCCAAGTTTCATTAAAATATGTTCATCTATCTCTTTGAAATACAGTGCTCTTAGAGGTAACCCTATTCTGTAAAAGCTGGCGAAATGCACAATTTTCCTTGCTTTTAAATCTCCTTCCATATTTTTTTTAGAAACACGTTTTTGCATCAAATACGTCACATGAACTTTATTTAACTTTCTAAATACTAGATTTATCATTATTAAGGCTTTTTGTTCACATTTGGAAATTATATGAGTTCGATTCAGGTGTCCGTACTTAAAAGTGCGAAAAAATAGAAAACATGCAATCAAAAACTAAGAAAAAAGTATTTAATTTCTTTTCATTGATTTTGGGTTGTTCTATCTTTAAAATGTATATACAAGATTCACAGCTCATATGATTATACATTTATCCAAATAACAGTTCGCAATTCACAAAACAGAACCCCTACCTCCTTTACTGTACCAGTCCATTTTCTTATAGGTATGCCTAATATATTCGTTTAATGGAATCTATTGCCTTATTTTGTATTTGCTTTTCAACAAAATTCGATGCTTGAATAGTTACCAAGAAAAAAAGAATCATAACATGAAACAAATACTTTGATTTCCATATCAATTACAGGAGCGAAAATGGCGGGAAGGGGGTTGAAGAGCGCCCCTCCCCCCCCCCCCCCCCCCCCCGCCCCTTTTCTTTTAATTCCACAAGTCTTTGTTGTGTGTAAATTATGATTGAAATTTACCAGACAAAATCAAAGTTTTATAATTGAGTCGAAATTTTATATATTTACATCGCAAGCGTGGGTTCTGTACAAATTTACACATACATTCCAATGCGCTCTTAAAGGTGTGACAACTGTATAAGATTGTTTGCAGTTTCAACAAAAGTATAAGTGACATTTCTTTCTTATAAAAAAAATTGTGGACACTTTCACCTATGTAGTGTTGAAGTCTGATCTTAACTCTTTATTTCAACAACAGAAAAAGTATACCTTATGTACTAGAATCGAAAAATATCCTCAAAGATAATAATGATATCAAATTCAAGTTTATAATGCTTGTCATCGTCAGCATTTCATGGTTAACACGTTGTAGCTCTGACGTCAGTTTCCCTGACCTGAGATGTGTTACAAATTTGATTGGCTTATACAGCCATGTAACCTACAATACTTGCATTGGATAACTGACATAAATCATGTGATATTTCAAATAACAGTATGGCGCAGTTCGGCATCGCTAACTACAATGCCTTCTACAATGCCTTCTGCACTTGTACTGGAGATATGTCATTAGATCAATTGTCCTTCGTGTCTCCGTGCAGCTGTGTCTTTCTCCCTGTCTGTTGCCTTATTTTTCTTTTAGCATGAGAAATTCTGTTTTGTATTCCAAAATTCGTAAGTCTTTCGATTGTGGTATTTGGAATCCGGTTTCGTCTTATGTATTTGACTTTCATTCACTCACTGCATTATATGTGTTAAATGATTATGTCTCCCCCCCCCCCCCAACGGGGAGGAGACATATTGGTTTTGCCTTCGTCGTCCGTCTGTCTGTCTGTCTGTCTGTCTGTCCGTCTGTCACACATCGTGTCCGGGCTATATCTCCTGAACCGTTTGCCCGATCACTTTCATATTTTAGTATGTTGTTGCTTATGACCCGAAGGTTTCACATCACCTTGACCCAAGGTCATGTGACCAAGGTCAAGGTCACTTAGTGCATTTTCAATGAAATTATGCATACATTCCTGTCCGGGCTATTACTCTTGAACGTTTGTCGGATCACTTTCATATTTTAGTATGTTGTTGCTTATGACCCGAAGGTTTCACATCACCTTGACCTAAGGTCATATGACCAAGGTCAAGGTCACTTAGTGCATTTTTAATGAAATTATGCATACATTCCTGTCCGGGCTATATCTCTTAAACCCTTTGCCGGATCACTTTCATATTTTAGTATGTTGTTGCTTATGACCCGAAGGTTTCACATCACCTTGACCCAAGGTCATGTGACCAAGATCAAGGTCACTTAGTGCATTTTTAATGAAATTATGCATACATTCCTGTCCGGGCTATATCTCTTGAACCCTTTGCCGCATCACTTTCATATTTTAGTATGTTGTTGCTTATGACCCGTAGGTTTCATATCACCATGACCCAAGGTCATGTGACCAAGGTCAAGGTCACTTAGTGCATTTTTAATGAAACTGTACATACATTCCAGTCCATGCTATATCCCTTGAACCGTTTGCCGGAAGACTTTCATATTTTAGTATGTTGTTGCTTACAAAATGTATGACCCAAAGGTTTCACATCCTAAGGTCATGTGACCAAGGTCACTGCGTGCATTTTTAATGATATTGTGCATACATTCTTGTCCGGGCTATATCTCTTGAACCGTTTGCCGGATCACTTTCATATTTTAGTATGTTGTTGCTTATCACGTAAAGGTTTCACATCACGTTGACTCAAGGTCTTGCGACCAAAGTCAAGGTCAATTAGTATATTTTAAATGAAATTGTATTTGTTACATGTATTATGTCCAGGCTTAATCTTTTGAACCGTGATCGGATCACGTCATATTTTAGTATGATCGTGCTGATGACCCAAAGGTTTCACACCTCCTTGATCAAAGGTCATATGACTAAGGTCAAGTATTACATTTTTTAATGAAATTGTAAATGCTATTGAGTCTGTGCTATATCTGTGGAATCGTATACTGGATCACTCTTATACTATAGTATGCTGTTGCTCAGGATTGGAGGGTTTCTTATCACCTTGACCCAAGGTCATGTGCCAAAGGTCAAGATCATTTAAGTCTTTTTAATGAAATGGTACATACTAATATTGTCTGGGCTATATCTCCTGAACCCTTCTTACAATTGTTTTCATATTTTAGTATGTTGTTTCTAAGGACTAAATGTTTCTTATCACATTGTCCCAACGTCATATGGTTAAGGTAGCTTCTTACTTTGGTAATGAAATTGTATATGCTAAGCAGGCTGAAATTGTCTATGCTAATAATGTTTAGGCTTTATATTTTGAACCGTGTATCCAATCACTAATTCAGTTTTTTGTTGCTCATGATCCATACAATGTTAAATGTTAAACGTCTTCAAATTCAATAGCATCATTTAAAAGCAGATAAGTTTGCGGCATGGACCAGACATGCATGTTTCGGGTACTTAACCCTCGTCAGTTAGTGTAGGTTTCAGATCACCTATATCCAAGGTCATGTGACCAAAGTCAATTTCTTTAAATATGCTTATAATGAAATTGTATATGCCAATCATGTTTGGCCTTTACCTCAAACAATGTAATGAATCACTTTCATGTTTTAGTATGATGTTGCCCATGACTCAAAGGTTTCACATCATTTTGCATTTTGGCCTAAGGTCAAAGTAACTTAGAGGGAGGGGAAGACATCTGTTTTTAGAGCGAATAGCTCTAAGTGATCACCTGAATGTTTTCACGCTAGAGAGCCCCAATTCCGTACATGTATAATTTGAAGCACGAACCAATCAAATCACAGGGTTTTCAGCATCGTGACGTATTAAAAATCTTCTGCCGGAGAAAGTGAAGGGCCAATGCTGCTCTATGTATAAACGATGTAACTCTGTTTACTTTAGAATCAAGCTGTTTTGTTACGTAGAAGCGCATGTTGAACACTAACTGCTTTAGTGGACAGGGACATGCGTGGATACGTGTTTATTTCATTGATGAGGGAGGGGCCAAAGCATTATGGGTCGTTGACGAGGAAGGTATAATTTTGTATACGATGCACCTGATACGAATCGGAGATACGGTTTCATAACTAATTAAAAGAAGCTGTACTGATCCAATCCCATGTCCTTCGTCTGTTGGACCGAAAATTGAACATCTGAACAGGCATGTATACAAACGTACGTCCCTGATGTGACAGAGCGAGACTATATATTCATCGTATTTACTATTCTGATGGGAGACGTCTTATTGTTTATTACCTTTTTAGAAAATCCGACGTTTAAAAAATTGAGAAAAATTATTTGTTCATTGTGAGTTTTTAAAAAATTTAAGATTTGAAATGAAGAAGAATGTATCAAGGACGTACAAAGTTTGAAACTTAATGAAAATATAGACCTTGAATGCCTTTTAATCTTTTTTTTCTCTCAGAAATTGAACGTAATACACTACCAGTACAAGATTTTCTCTCTCTCTCTCTCTCTCTCTCTCTCTCTCTCTCTCTCTCTCTCTCTCTCTCTCTCTCTCTCTCACTTCATTATATGTCATACCAGGTCTGTAAATATTTCTACATAGGACTCCGTGAAAGCCTCTAACTGTGTAAACTCCTTTAATTGACCGATACATTTCTGTATGAAACGAAAAACTTTGATAACACTAAGGAACCAGAAACCGGAAGCTTTTTTAAATGAGTTATTTTTTCATTCGATTTTTTAAAAAATTCAAGGAATATTTTTTTCATTTGATCTTTATAGAATTCAAGGAATATCAATGGAAGATATTTGTTAGAGATTGTCTCAGATTGCTTAACAACCAATTCCCCTCTTCCACTATACTTACCTTCCTTACCCCCTTAGTAAACCCTGGTCGGTCACTAGTATTGACACTTTTGAATATGCTGGTTCGAAGACGGTCATCTTTTAATTCTAATGACATAATTATGGATTAGCATTTCAATATTATTCTATGCTTGCATAAACTTGTCTACGAAAGAAAGTTTGATGACATACAGCGTAAATGATACAATGTCATATTCTGATATTTAGCTATTCGCTCTCAGTACCTTCAGTGCTTTGATTTATGAAAAACATTTTGTTTAATTCATGTTATATTTGAATATATATGTACTTCAACATTTATTGCCGAACGTTGTTTCACAGCCAAACCCACAATATATTCCAAACTGGCACTGGATTCTGAAGATTGTTCAAAAGGGGTCCTCGTATTTTGTAATGGCGCTGTATTATCATTTCTCGTAAAAAAATTGTTTTACATTGTTTCACGAATTTTAAGCCTTTTGACCGTGATTTCTTGATTTTTATTCGGGATTTTGTGTTTGACTATTATTTTCATTCATTGATTTTTTTCCAGGAAGAGATGATAACATTCTTTATATATTAAAGGTGAAAGTTCAAGGTCAAAATTTTGAACTATAGATTAATATTGTTGACAATTTGAAACTCATTTTGAAAACAAGAAAATGGAATTTTGTTGCCATTCGAAGGGTATAAATAATTGCACATTTAACTTCTAATTCTGTTTTGTATTTTTTTTTTATATGTTTTAGGTACAGCAGCACTAAGTGACTTTGATACCACCTTAATAATAACTCTGCTGAGAAATTTGTCGAATATTCTGACTCCTTCATTAGGATGGAATAAGGATCCTCATCCGAGTGATTCCTCATTAGGGGCAGACTTATTGCGCTTGAGGAGAATACGGAATGACCATGTTCACTGTAAAAACATGAGGATGACGAACAAGGACTTTGGAAAGAAATGGTCTGATCTAACTATGGTACGTTTATCTCAATGTTTATCATTCAATTTGAGACAAACAATGATAACCGAAATCGTTAACGACAAAAACAGTCTTTTCTTCTAATTTTGACAATGATATCCATAAAAGTGTAAGGAGAAGATTTTCATTTTCACGTTCATGTTAATGACCGATTGTAAAGTCATATACAATTACTGAATATCAAAATGTAAAAAAAAAAACAATACGGTTAACCCCCAATTTTGAACGCTTTTAGAATGTTAAACTTCTTCAAATTCAATAGCATCATTTAAGAGCAGGTAAATTTGCAGCATGGACAAGACACGCACGTTCCGGGTGTTTAAACCTCGTCAGTGATCCTTAGTCTAAACATTGTAATATGGTCAAAGAGTGTGAAAGTTGTTTTGTCCAAAAATGTACAGAAAGACGAAGCAGGATGGGTGGGATGCTACAGGACCCATGTTTTGGAAATTTGATAGCAGACATTTTCGATTACGTTGAAGTAACGATCAACCGAAGTTGATCGTACTTGGCTACATTGGCTACTTTACTAAATTAAGAATAAAAAATTGTTATGATCGCTGAACAATTTAAGTCCCCTACCGGCGGCATATATTTATGTCCTGCAACTCTGCCTATAAACAATTCTTCAATAAAAAATGAATTAAATTAAAATTACTGTCTGTGCAGCTCAGTTCTGAGGTTTTATCTCCTTTATTGACTCGAAAAATAGGTCAAGCATGACGAAAGTCGAACTTGCTCTGTAACTATCCAAGACTAAGCTGAGTATCAAATTTTACCTAAATATCTTTAATTGTTGCAGAAAAGAGTCTGGTAAAACTGACAAAAACTAAAATTTGCAAGTTATCAAGGGGCATAAATACTCGAAATATAGGTAAAGAGTGACGACATGCTTTGTAACTACCCAAGACTAAGATGAGTATCAAATTTCAACTGAATATTTCTTTTTGTTGCCGAAAAAAATGCAGAAAACTGAATTTTCCAAGTTAGCAAGGGGCATAACTCCTCTAAAAATAGGTCAAGCGTGATGAAAGTCGAACTTTCTCTGTAACCATCCAATACCAATGTTTAACGTCTTCAAATTAATTAGCATCATTTTAGAGCAGATAAATTTGCAGCGTGGATCAGACAAGCTGTGTATTAAATTTCACATGTATATATCTCCATTTGTTGCAAAAAAAGTCCAGAAAACTGACAAAACTGAATTTTCCAAGTAATCAAGGGGCATACATGTAACTTCTCGAAAAATAGGTCAAGCGTGACGAAAGTCATACTTGCTCTGTAACTATCCAAGACCAATCTGTGTATCAAATTTCACTTGAAGATCTTTATTTGTTGCAGAGAAAAGCCCGGAATACTGTCGAAAATTGAATTTGGCAAGTCATCAAGGGGCAAATCTCCTCGAAAAATAGGTCAAGCGTGACGAAAGTCAGACTTGCTCTGTAACTATCCATTACCAAGCTCTGTATCAAATTTCACTTGCACGTTTGTATGCATTGCAGAAAAAAGTCTGGAAAACTGAAAATTGGACAGACGGACTGACGGACCGACAGACAGACAGACAGACGGACAGACGAAATGGACACTAAGAGTCCCCTTCGGTGTTGCCGGTAGGGAATTCAGTCGATCTTGCTCTGTAGCTATCCAAGACTAAGCTGTGTATTAAATCACATGAATATCTCTATTTGTTGCAGAGAAAAGTCTGGAAAACTGACAAAAAACTTAATTTTCCACGTCATCTAGGCATAACTCCTCGAAAAAAGGTCAAGCATGACGAATGTCAAACTTCCTCTGTAACCAATACAAAGCTGTGTAATAAATTTCACCTGAACATCTCTTTTTGTTACAGAGAAAATTCCGGAAAACTATAGAAAATTGAACTTGGCAAGTCAGCAAGGGGCATAACTCCTCGAAAAATAGATCAAGCATGTCGAAAGTCCAACTTGCTCTGTATCAAATATCGCTTGAATATTTCTATGCGTTGCAGAAAAAAGTCTGGAAAACTGAAAAATTAATAGACGGACTGTCGGACGGACAGACAGGCAGACAGACGGTCAGACCGATATGAAACTAAGAGTCCCTTTCGGCGTTGCCGGCAGGGGACTAATAACAAATTTCCAGGATCTAACACTCGTGTCAATCTCGAGACACGACGGTTGGAATTTTTATGCTCCCCGAAAACTTTTAGTGGAGAATATAGTTCTTGTCCTGTCCCTCTGTCTGTCTGTTTGTCCGTTCGTCCGTCCGAGCTCATAATTCCTAAACTCTTAAATAGAATTTGATCTTATTTCATACAAATGTCCATTAGGATAGATCCGTTGGGACAACAATCATCAAAGGTCAAGGTCATTTCCAGACTAAAATAGCCTTTGTTATAGTAAAAAGTTAAAACATTAATTGAAAATCAGTGTTTTGTCCAAATGGTCTGATATTTTGTACAATGATAGACAAATGCATAATTTTATATTTGTTACGTGGTTTGCGTTTTTATTGCGTTGATGAGAAATTGTGTGCCGAAAGGGGAGGGGGTGTTGCACCTAAATTCAGGTGAATGCATATGTTATATATACTAGACAATGACCCATGCAATCAGGGCTATTATGAAATGAGAAATAGAAAGAAAAAGAAATGTTGACATAAAAGTTTTGTAAGCATGCATGTTGACAGGAAAAACTATGTGTGCTTAAATACAATTGTTAACGTCTTCAAATTCAATAGCATCATTTAAGAACAGATAAATTTCAGGATGGACAAGACATGCACGTTTCGGGTACAGATAACCCATATCTAAGTTAATGTACTAGAAGTAGGGGTACTTTTTTTTCTACGGAATAGACACTGTCGATTTGACTTTTTATTGGAATGGGGTAGTTGCTTGATTTCTCTTTTTATTTTTATAAGGGGGAAATAAATTACTTTTTCAACTTCTCCCTCTGAAATTGCACATATACATTTTGATTTTTATAGTAATTATACAAATTTGTTCCAACTCTATACCTTCTTTAAGAAAATTTCAAACCAATTTTCATACACCAGACACGAGTTTTGGATATTAAATCTTCATCAGTGATGCTTCCAGCCAAAGTGCTTTTCATAAGCCGCCCAAATTCATTTCACTAGCGCCGTCTGGTTATATTTTTAAAATTTTAATTTGTGCATTTACTTTACAGAGAGTCTGCGGCTTCAATTTTCCTGTAGGGTCGATATAGTAGCATATTCAAATAAAATCTATGTTCAAAATAGCATTGGAAGGATGGTGATAAGATGTTAACCTCCTTTAACGTCGATTAAATTTTTATTATTTTAAGGAATTTCTAAAGATTGCACATAGGTATGTTTTCCATGCAAATGGATCCAATAAGTGGGTTCAAATCCCAGCGGTACCAAACAAAATTTTTTTTTTCTTATTTTCTGAGCTTTTAATGCATTTTTAATTATCTTGATAATTTAATTTAAAAAAATTGACTGTTCTGTTACATTTATTTTCACTTCAATATGTTTGTTCGTGTTAGCTATTTTCGATGTTATTTCCCCATAAGCATCGTAAGTTAATACTGATATACTTTTAGTACTATTCTAGTAGAATTTGAATTTATAATAATTCTTTCATTCTTTTTAGCTCACCTGAGCAAAAGGCTCTAAGTGAGCAAAACGGTTCTCACAATTCAAATGAATGTCATATTCAAGTTACGTAATCCTTTCATAAAATGTTTTATACTTAAATCTTTTTTTTTCAATTCTTTATAAAAAGCATTTATTTAAATCACGTTTGCTTTAAGACTTCCCCTGTTCTCGGGTGAGCGTTGCACCCCTGGGGCTCTTGTTTTATACACCCGTCATAAGACGGGACGTATTATGTTCTGGCGCTGTCCGTCGTTCCATCCGTCCGAGATCATGTTTTCCGGACTTTTCTCTGAAGCCTTTCAATATATTGAATTGAAACATGGCAAATGACTTGATATTATGTAGCGTAAGACCTATTCTTAGGTCCTTAAACATAGACATTTTCAACAATTTTACAGTTTTCCGGACTTTTTTTTCACAGCCTTTGCAGCTATTGAATTTAAGCATAGGAAATAATTTCAGATCCAGTCGGAACAATTGACCTATTTTAAGCAGAGTTATGGCCCTTGAACATATAAACATAAACAATATTTTACAGTTTTTCGGAATTTTTTTTTAATTGAAACTTGATATATGCCTTTATAATGAATATCAAGATGAATTTCTAAACTTCTTAAAAGTTATTTTTAGCCTGAAAATGACATTGACATTTATGAATTACCTTTTTCTTGAAGTAGCCATTGTTTAATATATGATGAATTTTTCATAAAGCAGCCTAAATATATACATGTACATTGTATATATATTCACCTGAAGTTATTTGTAACACACTTTTGACCCGTGCATGATTTTTCGTTGACGCAACAAAAAAACTCAAAACCCGTAACTTATCTAAAAATTATATGCATTTATCTATCATTATTCAAAATATCAGATTATTTGGACAAAACGCTGATTTTTAATGAATTTTTAAAATCTCATTTACAGGAATAGCTATTTCAAACATGAAAATGACCTTAACCTTTATGAATGAATCTTTATGAATGACCCCAAGTGACCTTTTTCCAAAAGGTGCCATCCTATCCTATGAAACAATTATAGGATACATGATGAAATTCTCATAAGCAGCCTTAATATATACAAGTACATTGTATTTGCATTCACCATGTTCATCTGAAGTTCAATTATGTGCAATAACCCCCACCCCACCCCTGTAGCATACAATTTCTTATCATCGTTATAAAAAATCTCAAACCCGTAACATATGTTAAAGATAATGCAATTTTCTATTATTCCAACTTTCAGACCATTTGGACATAATACTCATTTTTAATCATTTTTTTTTTTTCATTATTTATTGCAGAAAAAGCTATTTTAGCCTGAAAATAACCTGGACCTTTCATGATTGACCTTAAGTGACCTTTGTCCCAACGAATATGTCGTAAGGAAATTTGTGTGAAATTCGATCAAATTTTAATGTATGTAATACGAGATATGAGCTCGGACAAACGCACAGACGGACACGACGGCGACTTTTTGCTCCCCGAAAATATTCTAAATTTTTCATTTATATTTCAATAATTTAGTAAAAGGCGAGTGAAATCAACGTTTAAGCCGGGATGTGAATTCATGCTCAATGCCGCTTATGCTCAATGCCGATTTATGCATCGTTCATATGGATAATTCATTGCGCAAGAAACGTAAGGGACTAGGTGCGCTAACCCCTCATATCTGCCCTATAATTCGACGAAAAATGCTATTGATAAACGAATTATTAATCATCTCATTTGCAATGTTGAATGTTTGAGAATATAGCGCGTCATACTTTTGAGCCCTCGTAACGTCATGCAAGTGATGTATGACGTCATGTTCTGACGTCATTTGCCGTATTTTTGCCGGAAATTTCCCTGAATAACACAAAACAAAGAAAAATCATCGTATTTTACACATAAATCTTCAAAATTCATCTACCCTCCAGGCCACGCCCATGATATTTTTCATGCAAATAAAATGGCCAATCGGAAATCCATTGATTGATACAAAAATATTCATGGACAAGGCCTGGAGCGCTACTTGATTTCATGATTTCATGATTCATACGCTATGCCAGAGCAAGGACCAAATATACAGATTTTATTCTGAGAGCTAGGCGTCTTTCAGATAAGTTTTTTCAGTCAGGGATACGTTTGTGACCGACAAACATCGTCACTGAGGAAGCCCTACGGTCGATATGGGGTACTCGTCATACACTATGACGTCCCACTCTCCAGAATGGTGGATGATATTCTGTTACATCTAGAACTACTTCCGGGTTGAATACATCCGAGAAACAACCCTTGACATCAGGGGTACATTTGCATACCAAGATTTCTGGTCTCCGGTAAATAACGAATTAGAAAAACAAACAATATTGGAAAAAGTTTTATGAAAATAATGATTGCTGAAATATAAAGAGTTACCACCAAAACAACGGCAGATACCATCTGTTACTTTCATCATAACGCCGAACTCTTTGCGCCTCGCGAGATGTCATCCTGATCTGTCTTTGTTATTTGGCTTGGGTGGTTGCTATGCAAATTTCGAGTCTAACTTCGTTATTTGCAGGCTATTTCTTAATGTATACATCACAATTGTTATTTCAATAAATTAGGTATAAATCTGAAATCAATATGATCTTCAATTTGCGTTTAAAATAATGCTCTAGCATTGCTGTTCAAATCTTGTTACCAAGGAAGACGTTGTTTTTGCCGGAAAACTCGCTGAATATTTCGAAACGTAAACAGTGTCATTATGACGTCGGAATGTTTCCATTGTCTTGACGTTAAAGTAACAACAATGAAATTTCGATCTAAAATTTTGCGTAGGAAAAATTGACTGCTGAATGCAAGGATATATTGATACGGCTTATATCCTTGAGTGCAAGTTGATTCTGTTATAGACCATTTGAACCATCCAACCAAAGATGATACTTTATATCTTCCAAAATGAAAGTAACCGGATGTGACAATTCTACCGCACTGAAGCGACGGGTGTTGCATGCAAGCAGGAGATGCTGTCTCTTCCTGGGCACCTGGTCTCACTCTCCATTTCGAGAGTTCGCTCTTTTTCATGTGGTTGAGGTTTATGTTTGTTTGCTTTGGTTCCTGTTTTATCCTGATTTTGTATGCCTTCGGTTTCTGGTTTTCTGAATTATCGATTTTGTGCTGTATATGGGGATATGGTCATTATCCATATTTGTCATTTGTATCAAAATTTCGCTCATTTATTGATATTTTCAATAAATCAAACGTTTTAATACGTTTTGAGGGGTGTATTATTCATTATAGGACTGCGAAATCAAAAGAGGTTTTCCTAATTTGAATTCACCATACCTTTGACATTTTATGAACTAGAATATAATGGATATATGATCAATTTTGAAAATAGGGCCGAAATGACAGGTTACCGCAACTACTCCTTTGTGACGTCAAAAAAATCTAATGCATGCGCATCTTCATGCATGATAAGAGAAAGAGAGTGATATACCTAGGGGTTACCATGCGTGTGTTTTACAAAAACTGACAGGATATCGGCGAATCCCCTGTCAGAAATTGAGTTTTACCGCGAGGCGTCAGCCGAGCGGTAAAACGGATATTTCTGACAGGGGATTCGCCTATATCCTGTCAGTTTTTGTAAAACACACGCATGGTAACCCTATTCTAATGCTTTGGTCAGTAAGAAGCTAGAAAACGTCTGCTTTTAACGACGTCGCCATAGCAACGCATGACGTCATAACAAAAACTGCAGTGAAACGTGAATCCCCTTGCAGTTTTTTAATCGCTCAGCCAATCAGAATGCGCGTTACAAACGAAGTGCATTAGAATTATTATGATTCGATGTCTGTATTTGTAAGATTCTACCAAGAAATTCGGATTTTTCATGTGTAAGATCGTTTTTCTTTTTAACCCCTATTAGAGAACGACGTCTCCATTGAATTTAAGTCATGTTCTAGATTGAGGTTGACAAGTAAATATTGTATTAATTTTATCTCTCAAAGTAGACTTTTAAGACTATTCGATAATTATTGAAAAATGTTATGCCCCCGGAATCAAAGATTCTTTGCCTGTCTCTTTGTCCGTCGCAGAAACTTAAACATTGAGCATAACTTTTGAATGATTAGTGATAGGGCTTTCATATTTCAGATGTGTATTCCTTGTGGAATATTGACCTTGAGATCTTGACCTTCACCTTTGACCTACTTTTCGAAAATTTATACTTTGGGCATAACTTTTAATTGGTAAGAGATAGGGTTTTCATATATCACATGTGTATTTCTTGTGGTAAAACCTTTCCATTGATACCATTTTTTTATTAGGTCACCTCGACCTTTGACCTACTTTTCAAAAACTTTAACATTGGGCATAACTTTTGAATGGTTAGTAATAGAGCTTTCATATTTCTCATGTGTATTCCTCGTGATAAAACCTTTTCATTGGTACCAAAAATATTTACCTTTCTACTTTTATTAGTATAAGAAAAAACGGTGTTATGGGACAGACCAGTCTCTAACCTCCCGACATTCTACGGTACGTAGTTTTAGTTGTTTTTGCATTGTTGATTGTTATATGTGACGTCACACCTTGTTCATTTTACGCTATGCTTTGTTTACGGGCATTTATGGATATTACGTAGAGATCTTTTATATTCGTATTTTTCCACTTGGTAAAGACCGAGTAGCCGAAAATTTGTGGATATTAAGTGTTTATAGTTATCTTTTATATAAACTTCACTATGGAGGACTTATTCGTTGTTATAAGATATATAATGGATTTCCTAAGAAAGTTAATTCTTAGGAAAATTATAGGGCAATTTTAGGGGTCTTAAGTACATACCCCTTTCATGACATTTTCAGTTTTTCAGACTTCTTCGCTGCATCGCAGCGATTCATAATTTTATTTTTCATTAAGATTCTAACAAGGTACGGAGGTCTGCAAATCCAAGAGGAGATGACTTTTTACCTATCTAGACCACTAGAGTACACCGACAGCGGCCGGACAATTAAGAAAGAAATGGACATTCTTCGAAATGAATTGAAAAAGTGCATCCCAGATAATATTAGAGGTAGGAGAAAACTATTTCAATCAAGCAATATGGAGGCTCATTGAGGCTTCCTTGATTAATATTGTTATTGTTTTGCTTTTTGGATTCTTCATAGTGTTCATGAGAACTACTGATTAATTTTGATCAATCTTTCTGGTATCTTATGTTCTTTTTCGTCTTGATCGATCAATAGTTTACTTTTACACACACACGAGGTCTTAGCCCCCTCCCCCTTTATCTTTTATGAAACGCTACAATTTTGAAAATTCATTTTTTTAACAACTGGTCACATACGATTAAATGTTTTCATAGACATAAAGTAATCCATTTCCATAAATCATGCTAAAGTTTACATCTACTTT
This sequence comes from Pinctada imbricata, assembly GCA_033119305.1. NCBI lineage: Eukaryota > Metazoa > Mollusca > Bivalvia > Pterioida > Pteriidae > Pinctada > Pinctada imbricata. The sequence goes on from VSWD01000004.1 coordinate 27,565,056, forward strand.
AGTATGTTGTGAACATGTTGTGGGTGTAAAAGCTTTATTGAAATAAATATTCAGTATCTAGGTACAATTGTTACTGGTTTTTACGACTTCATGATAATGTCTGCGGAGTTTATTTTATTAGTTTTAATGTTTGTTATTGACCGTCAACAGATATTTGTCGGGTTTATCAAGCCCACAGACGGCGAGGCGAAGTCGACAAATCTCTGTGGACAGTCAGTAACAAACCTTATAACTGTTTTATTTTGTCAAGGACAAAAACATTCGTTCTTTGTTGCAGAAAATTGGCATTTCTCTCCTTTTACATGCGAATTCATTTATACGGCAATGGCGGAATTACTAACGGTCTATAGACATGTTAAACGTCTTCAAATTCAATAGCATCATTTAAGAACATACAGTTTCAGCATGGTCCAGACATGCACCCTCGTCAGTGATCCTCAATCTAAACAATATAATATTGCTAAGGAGTGTGAAAATTATTATGTCCAAAACTTTACAGAAAGACGTTGCAGGATGGGTGGCATATGAAGCTACAGAACCCACGTTTTTGAAATTTCAAGAAATTTTGATAATAGAAATTTTCGAATGCGTTAAAGAGACGATCAACCGGAGTTGATTGAACTTGGTTACATGTGCCCTCGGGGACTAATGGTCCACCAGCAGTGACATTCACCAAGTGATACAAATGTTAAACGTCTTCAAAAGCAAAAGCATCATTCAAGAACAGATAACTTTTCAGCATGGACCACACATGCACGTTTCGTGTACTTAGCCCTCATCAGTGATCCTCAATGTAAACAATGTTAAGACGGCGTGCACATGACGCGATTTACGCTCTCTGATTGGTTCGAGCTAGTCCGTGGAAAAATAAATATATATATAATATACTTTAGAAAAAAAATTAGAAATGATGCTTCTATAACTACGATACAAATACCAAAAAAGGAGGGTTATTAGATTGATTTTTAAAAAGCTCTGAAAGATTTAATGTTTAGAAAATAGGCCCTTGGAGCATATTTGAACCGAATCTACATGCAGTTGGATCAATCCAGTGAAAATAAACTGAAGGACCTATGTCTGTACATATGCATGCAGTAACATTTTAAAGTGCACTGTCTGCAAGGTAGAGTTTGCCTGAGAGTAATTTTGAAAAAAAAAGCATATCAATGACTTGAGTTAAAGGCTGATTCTATAAACTTTTTGTTTGCACGTACTTTTGTTGGTTGAAACAAAAATGAGGCGCCCAATCCTGAATGAAAGAATCTATCAACACAAAGTAAAGAAATAATTATAAAGATCTTTTTTTTTCATTGAATCTAACAAAAGTATATTTATTGTGTGTATGTATTAAACTTATATGTGTGTACATAAATGATGTAAAAAAAATCATGAAATAGCAATAGAAGAATAATGGGGGTCCCATCGTTGCACCAGATTGGCCATAATTTCCAAGTCAAATGGTTAATACATGTACGTATATGTTTTAAACAAAATTTGAAGAATTATAAAAAAAATCCTTCTATAAGCATAAAAGGGTGAGGGTTCCTATCCCCGTAACATTCACAGGTTTTGTAAATCATTTTATGGATGTTTTTTCTGATAAAATTTAGAAATTGAGATAAAAGATATGATAACTACTTGGAAAAGGACCAATTTTTGGGCATAAAATGAACAGAAAACCCCCTGCGTGATGTACATTACACAAGTTCGCAATATTGTTTGTACGAAGAAATTTAGAACCTAAATAAACATTGTATTTACAACCTCAATAAATTCTCTAATACGGTATCGATATATGGTTGAATATATATAAGAAAATTTTGTAATTTCTTTTCTAAATGGTGAATTCTGCTGAATATTTTTACTGATGCGTTTGCAGGTTTTTTTTTTCGATTGCTGATGTTACCAAATTAAATCAAAACATGGGGGTCCCCGAGCAACCCCACCATCCCCAACCCCCTTAATGCGCCCTTGGTGAGTGTCACTGCTGGTGAAACGTGCATGTCTGGTCAATGCTGCCAATTTTTCTGTTCTTTAATGATGCTTTTCAATTTGAAGACGTTTAAAATTTATACAACTTGGTAAGTGTCACTGCTGGTGGACCACGAGTCCCCGAGGGGGGCACATGTAGCCAAGTTCAGTCAATTTCGGTTGATCGTTTCTTCAACGCATTCTAAAATGTCTGTTATCAAAATTTCTTGAAATTTCTAAAACGTGGGTCCTTTAGCATCATATCCCACCCATCCTGCTACGTCTTTCGGTACGCTCTTTCGACATAGTAACTTTCATACTTTTTGCATATTACATTGTTTAGATATGAGGATCACTGACGAGGGTTAAGTACACGAAACGTGCATGTCTGGTCCATGCTGCCAATTTTTCTCTGTTCTTTAATGATGCTATTCAATTTGAAGACGTTTAAAATTGTACTATTGAAACTTACATGGCTGGATAGATATTGCTTTCTAGTATCTTGATAGTAGATATGTAAATTTCATTCCGAAATTTAGATTACTTCATGGGAAAATAAATGATAAAGTTCTCTAACTTCTCCGGACAACTCTGTGTATTGAATTGCCAATTTATTCCGAAACTCTATTTCGATACAACTTTTAACTGTCCGACGGAAACAAGTATTCACATTCAATGTCTTTTTAAAAGCCATTATTTAAAGCGTTTTCACATTACAGAGCCGTTGGACTTCATGTACAGGATGTGCGCTTTATGTTGATACAATAAAACCAACGGAAAGTCTGAAACGTGGACTAGTTTTTATGTTAATTTCACATTATGAAAATACGAGAGGGCTGCAAAAATGTGTCTTAAGTAACATATCTTATAATTCTTATTTTAAGAACAAAACATATAAAATGTTATTTCCACAACTACAACGAGAGAAAGGTCAAGCTGTCGATAGAAACTTTTGTTTACGTTTGAAACGAGCGCTCTGATTGGCTAATCACTGGATTATAGAGATAGGGTTGTGCAGGTAGTGTGTCGTTAAAACAAAAAAAAGAAAATAAAATTTTAAAAAGCAAAATTGAAAGCATTTTCCATTTTCAATTTCATATTTTGAAATGAAAAATTGAATCAATTTTTCATTTTTCATTTTCTAAATGAAAATTAAACATTGAAAATAATTTAAATTTTGTTTTTTTTACTTTTGCAAAGGAAAATTGAATTGTGGTTTAATACAGCGTATTTGAGTTCATTTTCCATTTTAATTTTTCAATTAGAAATTTTAAAATGAAAAATGGAAAATTGAACAAATTTTCCATTTTTCGTTTACTAAATTGAAAATAAAAAATGAACAATTGGTTCAATTTTCCATTTTCCTTTAAAGTTTCCGAAATGGAAAATTGAAATGTGCTTTAGTACACGGCCCCTTTATGACGTTACATATATACGTTACGTTCTCTTTAGCAATAAGAGAGAAAAAAGTTGATATATTCAGGAATATTGATTTTAATAAATGTCTGACTATACAATTCTAATAAACATTACAATGTCTCTATATTCAGAACTTTATCGGTTCAATTTTGGCTGAAATATGTTTGTAAATAAATTTTCCGTTGCTCTTCATAAGCTTTCATTGTCCGTTACTTTGTAAAATAGTGCATTTTCCAAGGTCACAATTTTCAAAGTGTGCACTGCTCGGTGTCTTTCGCTTAGTCTGGCCTTTTATCTGCTGTTAATGCACTCTTACTCTGTCCGCTTATTTGGTTCCGCTTTTTCCGATATATTCCTCCCCACAAGATGGACTTGCCATGCAATATATTAAGTTTCTGGATTTTACACCAGTCGCCGTCGATCTCTGCGTTCTCTTTTTCAACAGCAAAATTTAGAACACAGCCGCCGACAACTGCCAAATTCAAGGAATTACTTATCAGAGCCAAATTCATTTCAACACCGGATGGAACTTTTAAGATTTCGAAATATCTCGACCTAGAGGGAGACGCGTTCATACTCAAAAGTGGTAAAAGTGGTAAAAATTATCACTTGAATGAAAGCATGACATGCAATCCAGATACTTCATATATTGCGGGTAAGGGTGCATAAGCAGCAGATAAAAATTAGTTAAAGAAGATCCTGACGATAATCTCAACAGCACTCACAATAGAGTACAAAATTAAGCATCGACGGACCCCTAGCAAGCTAGAGGTGGGACCAGGTGCCCGACTGTACAAAATAAAAGAAAAGACCCGACTGTACAAAATACACCGTGCATGCACACTTTGACAGTTGTTTACATGGAAAATTCACATACGTTCTGAATACAGAGGAACGTTGTACTATATATATATCATATATACTTAAGAAAAAGTTCTATCTACCTTTGGTCCTTCTCGTGTCAGTGTATATATTAAGCCATCGTCAATATAAAATGGTTCATTTATTAATGTTATACGTCTTCAAATTCAAAAGTATCATTTATAAACGGAAAATTTGCAGCAGGTACAGGTTGATAAGATTTGTACAGCATTCATCAGGTAGTCCCGTCATCATTGTTTAAGGCTCATAGATCCTTTTATTCGTCCAGTGCTTTGCTTTAGGTAGTCGACCCATAACTAAGGAATTGATCGTGTGCAAGAAGGGAGGGAACCTTTTCCATCACATAACAATTTGTTACTTTTTTTACATTGACAAAAGTTGACATCAATGTAACAAAAGTTGACGACATTGCGATTAGGGGATTACCAAAAATATTGGCATCGAAATTTTATGAATTGAATTTTTCAAGAAAATCCCATTAATGTTATATTTTCGAAACGGTCATTTTGAAATTTATTTCAATAAAATTGGACTTGTTACATTTTTCTTTAGTGGAAGTAGGCAGTTATGGGCTTACAACCTTAACGTTCTTATGGTGACTCTAGGATGATATCTGATCATTTACTAACATTTGCGATTAAAGTTTAAACATGTCTTAGATCAATGTTATCTTATCAATCAATTTGAAGACGTTTAAGATTTAAATTCAATCAAAGAACTTCAAATGAATCATACTGGAATTGTCAATAACTACGAAAGCCTTTAATCTTTACTTCTCACCAGAAAAAAATGTGACGTTTCAGTTTGCTAGTATAACCAATTCTAACAAATAATATATGCTGATCTATTTCGCCTTATGAAAAGCGCTTTCCTTTACAGGGAGAGGGAGGAAACTAAGAGAGAAAGCGCAATCCATTACCTTTGTGAAAACAACAGCCTATAAACACGCTTTAAAACTTTTGGAGAAGGAAAACGTTTTGACGATAACCGGACCTATTGGATCCGGGAAGAAAACATTGGCTTCGCAAATTGCTCTTCGTTTTTCGAGGGATAATTATACAATTATACCAATATACGATTGCACTGAGATTTCGGAGTGCTGCATAAATGAAGAAGATTTAATTTTGATAGTCAATGATCCCTTTGGAACGTCACACCTTGATGCTACCGCTTTCTCGAAATGGTCTCAATACCATGAGGATATATGTCACAATCTTGAAAGTTACTCTCGTTTGAAAATTATTTTTACCTGCAGACTGTCACTATTTCAAAAACCACAGGTGTAAATCCTCGTTTGAGATATGGTATCGAAATTCCATCAACATAACAAAAGAAAAATATCGTCTTTCCCACGAAGAAAAAGTTTCTCTTCTGGTTGTTCATAACCAATTTGATACTTTAACAGGACTGGCTGAAAAGATGCCACATGTAAATGTATGGGAAAATCCATCTTTTCCTCTATTGTGTAAAAAAAGCGGCATCGGAAATCTGGAGAACTTCTCAAAAACGGCTTTGGATGTTTACGTAGAAGAAATTCAAAACCTTTCAAATACAAATGAAATTCATTACTTGATGCTTCTTCTTGTCCTTGAGGAAGAAAATGGTTTGATAAGAAATTACAATTACGATCATGTTATAAATGAACTAGGACATCTTTTTAATATTTCAACAAGATTAATTCCCCCTCGTCTGTTTCATGTTTACCTTGAAGAGTTGGAAGGTTCATTTTTAAAGGATAAAGGAGGGATATACAGCTTTTCAAGTGATGCCATTTACGATATCGTTGTCTATAACGTTGCTTTTACCGATAAATGCTTCGCAATACGTGCCTGCTCAAGGACATTCTTTACAAATAATGTCACTTTCAGAAAAACACCTCGTCGTATCTGGCATACTTCAAAATTAACTATTCTTCTAAATGAAAACAACTTTGATGCTTGGTTTAACAGGCTACAATCTGAAATCAGGAAAGGTTATTTTTTTGACATTGTCTTCAGCAAAATGTTCTCAGAGAAAATACTTCAACGACTTCTAGTAGAAGCAATAAAAAGGTTACCAATGCCTGATTTGATGGAAATACTACATGGATCCGAAGATGAGATCCAGTTTCTAGACAACATTCCATCAAACATCTGCTGTGTGTTACGAGAATTTCCGTTAAGGACAAAGTTGAATTTCCTTTGTAGCTTATTAATAGCGGGACACAATGACATATTCTCTACAATTTGGGAGCGCATAAAGACGTCAAAGCTGAACGAGGAGTTTGACAAAGTCGATCTTTTAAAGGCTGCGGTAACAGGCGGTAACGTAGAAAATTTACAACAAGTCGTTAACATTTTCAAACGAAAGAGAGATTTTTTACCTTTAGTAGGTAGACAGCAGAGAATGCTATATAAGGATAGTCTTGCAGGTTACTCGCCAGTGTGTGTATCATCCACTTGCAATCGTGTGGAATTGATACATCATTTCAAAGAATTAACATTTGACATGAATGAAAGGAGTGGAGACGGTGATACACCCTTAGCTTATGCAGCCAGGTTTGGAAATGAAGACGTAGTTCGTTGTCTGTTGTCGATTGGTAATATTGATATAAACACGCAAAATAAGAATGGCAAGTCACCACTTATGTGGGCTGTCGAAAACGATGCAATATTTGACATTTTGCTACAAAATGGAGTAGATTACTCGCTACGTAATAATGAAGTTGAAAATGTTCTGATGATGGCATGTGGACTGGGAAAAGTAAAAATCGTTGAGAAAATATTTCAAAGTTTAAACCAAAGGTTATCCCCGGAGGAGAAAGAATCATTTATTAATCAACGGCAAGTAAATGGATTAACCGCTTTGCATAAAGCATGTGAATGTAAGGAAACCGAAAGCCAGGTTCGAAATTGTTCGCCAATAACTGATTTTAAATGCAAATCCTCAGACAACCGACATGTTACAGAATTCATCACCTTTACATTTAGCTGCAGCCGACAATGATCATAGACTGATGAGTCTTTTACTTTCCGGAATAAATAAAAATGTAAACTGTATCGATAAGGACGGTGTTACTCCTCTTTTTATAGCAGCGGAAAATAACTTCCCTCAACTCGTCTCTTTACTTCTGGATAGTAAAGCTAATCAATTCAAACACAGATGGACTGACAGAGCTACGCCATTATTGATTTCTGCAGAGCGAGGTCACATAGAAGTGGTAAGGATATTGCTAAAAAAAATTGGGAAAAGGGAATATTATCAACTGTGTGAATTTTCAGAATAGCACACCGCTTTTACTTGCAACTTTAAATAATCATACAAAAGTATGTGAACTTTTACTAGATAACGGAGCTGACGTCAATATTGCAAACCAAAATGGATATGATCCAATTCTTGTAGCATCTCGCAATGGAAACACAAAACTGATACATTTATATTTTCACAAGGGAGCTCACATTAACTCTCAGTCAAATCCTGATGAAAATACACCTCTGCATTTGGCAGCCATGATGGGAAACAAGAGGGCTACGAAGTATCTGTTAGCAAATGGGGCAGATACTGAATTGAAAAATATAGAAGGATTTACTCCATTTGTTTTAGCAACATACAGAAAACAGAATGAAATCGCTGGTCTTCTGTATGACTTCAGAATGTTCGGATTACAATATGTCGCTCTTCGAACACCATCTGTGGAAAGTCCGCATACTTCTACCAGTTTGGATTCGTCTGATACCTCTAGTAATCATTCACCTTTTTCTGTGACGAAAGCAGCGGCAGAACTCGAAAACAAAACACGTCCTAGTTTGGCAAAAGTACCATCAAGAAGAAGTATAGCAAGTAGCTCAGCGAGTAGCATTGTATATAGTGACAAAGGGAGCTTACAGTCAAGCTTCGATAGTTTTAGACCATGATCAATGTTCGCATGAAACACTATTAGATATATATTCAAAATATGCGTTTATATAACCGGTATTGTCTTGGTTAAATATCATATATATTCAATATTTTTATGTAATTTGCATCTGTTCGCCTTTTTATATGTTTCTTGCATAAGATTTGAAAGCATGTCAAAGAATTGAACATTTGCTTGCAAAATTGAAAATATTCTTTTCTTTCATACCCGCGTATGTGTTACAGAGAAGGCCCATGAAATGCAGCTACGTGAGCACGTGACAGCTGTATCTCATATCACGTGACGCTATTGTTTCGATTGATTAAGCTATTGTGACGTCATAATTTCAGCTCGCAAAACAAAAAAGCTAGCGGTGACGTGACAATAAAACATCCATTTTAGGATCGTTTTTCATTGTATTCTTGCGTTATATTTTGAAAAGCCCAATGTCGTAGTTTATTCTTATAGAATAAACCTTTTTCGGGGGCGCTGAATTCGAATATCGCAAAATTTTTGCGATTATATCAACTTGACTTTTTTCAAATTTCGTCTCTTTTCCAGTATTGACTTAGGCCCATATATATGAGATAAATGACAAATATGGATAATGACCATATTCCAATGCACAGTACAAATTCGATAATTTAAAAAATCATAAACCGAAGGAACCAAAAAAAAAAAACAAGGAAAAATCTCCACCTCTTGAAAAGAAGCGAACTCCCAATATGGGAGTGAGACCAGATGTCCAGGAAGAGTCAGCATCTCCTGCTTGCATGCAACACCCGTCGCTTCAATTCTGCAGAAATATCACATCCGGTTACTTCCATTTAGGAAGATATAAGTATGGTCTGTGGTTGGATGGTTCAAATAGTCTCAGACAGAATATCATTCACCACTCTTGACAATGGGACATCATTGTGTAAGACCAGTTCCCCGTATCGACCGTATAACTTCCTCAGTGACGATGTTATTCGATCACAAACGTATCCCTGACTGAGAAGTTTATCTAAAAGACGCCTAGCTCTCAGAACAAAATCTGTATATTTGCTACTTGCTCTGGCGTAACGTATCAATTAGGGTATGAATACCCCATAAGCAGGCGATTATTGGATGTTGCAACTCAGAAAATTGAAGTTTGTGATGCTGAAACTGAAGTCGTCACGTTTGTCATAGAGTGAGGTGTTCATGTGACCATCAGTGTCATAGGACAGCATTATGTCTAAAGATGATGCTGTATTATTTGTCTCTGTATTTTCTTTGCCTTCAAACTCCGATGGAGAGATCCTGCTAAGGTAATCCGCGAATTTGGATTATTGCTGGACAGCACATCGTCTTTATTTCTGTAAGTTAAGTTAAAGTCAAAAGCTAAGTATCTTTACCTTTCAGAGACCAAAGGTTGAATGAATTCAGCTTCGCACGAGTAAATGAAGAGTGGGGCACAATTGGTAAATATGACGATGAATAATTTTTCTCTGTAGTTTCTTTGCCTTCAAGCTCCGATGGATAGATTCTGCTAAAGTACTCCGCGAATTTGAATCATTGCTGGACAGCACATCGTCTTTATATCTGTAAGTGAAGTTAAAGTCAGAAGCTTAGTATCTTTTCCCTTCGGAGATCAAGGGTTTAATGAATTCAGCTTCGTATGAGTAAAGAAAAATGTCGGCAAGATGTGGGGCACAATTGGTTCCCATTGGAATTCTGACAATTTGTTTGAAGATCTTTCCTCCAAACACAACAATAATGTTGTCGATCAGGAAGTTTAACATCTGAATAATATCTGTTTCAGTGTATTTATTTTCAGAATCGGACTTTTCTTTTACAAAGTAGGTTATTGTCATAGTTTAAAACAACAAATTTGTATTTGCGATTGCCGTTCTTGCTTGTAAACGCGTTACTTTTGCGAGTCTTTCTTTCAATTTAGAATGTGGGATTGAAGTGTAAAGTGTCGAAAAATCAAAGGCTTTGATCGAATGGACTCAACTAAAATGGGAGGATTTCAGATATTCAAAAAGATCCTTCGAACTCTTTAAAATCCACGTCTGGTTAGTACCGCTGCGAGAAAATACTGTCGAACAATATTTTTGAAGTCTATATTTGATTTCAGATTAAGCTTTGGTGAGTAAGCTCTGTGATAACATCAGGGTCTTTAAAGGTAGACTCGAATCTGGTGTTCACAGTAGATTGTAGATGGTAAATTCTAGATAAAAGTAACCTTCTGATCGATTTTATCCATTCGGAAAGGGTGTCGAGCTGTACATTTTCTTTCCTATCTAAACGTCTTGCATATTACTCACAAGGGTCCATGACAATTTTGATTCTTTTTTCCATGTAAAGGATTTAATTTCACTGTATTTGGGACCCTTTTTAACAATTCTCTTGTCTCTTGTCGTACTTGACTATACTAAGGTCACCAGTAATAACGTATCCACAGGGAGAGTAGTTGAAGAACATTCGCAATGTAATAGATGTAGTGAGGGATTACTTAAATCAATACACTGCTGGAATCGTTTGTAATTGTAAATTTCAAATGCAACTGTTGGTGTGTAGCTATAGGAAATACACAAGGAGTTTCTTTTCTTTTGAAATATGGTAGGCTTTTTCTGTGATAGTTTTGTAATTCAAAAATTGACCAAGATTCAATTTATCAATATCTTTGTTTGCAAATCTTAGTTTAATGAAAAGGCGGTTTGTTTTCTCTTCTGATTTATCTGATGTAACTGCTTGAAATAAACGAAAAGTAGAAATATCCATGATGACACCTTGTAGTCTGTATTCTGGGGAACGTGTATCGGTCAAAATGAGGTCCTTAGTATATTCGTAGAGGAACAGATTATAATTTGGTACGAATATGATGAAGGCCAAGAGGCTTATTGAAAAATGGAACCAATTCATCGAAGGAGAAACTATATATCTCAGGCCTATTATATTTTGCAAAACCCTCGGCAAGCCTCGGGTTTTACATGATATTGAGACCCTCGGGTGGAACCGATGTATCTTTCATAGAAGACCATGAAAGAGTAGTTTCAGTTATCAAATATTTCATGATAAATTTACAAAACAATTTTGAATATCGTCATCTCTGGCTTCTACAAATGATCGAATTTTTTTTTATCTCTTTCTGTGTATTGGCTTGTGAGAATTGATTATAAAGAAATTAAATCTGTAATCTGGATATGAACACAATTTGCTTCTTTACATGTACTGATGTTTTGGATTTTCATGATAGAAATTTACAAATAACATGCATGTACTGATAGCATGCATGTACTGATAGCATTTCAAATAACATGCATGCACTGATAGCATTACAAATAGCATGTACTGATGTTTTGGATTTTCATGATAGAAATTCACAAATAACCAGGAAACTTTTAGGTCAAGGTTTTCGCTTCACAAACTTGTAAAGACATTCTGGAAATTTTACAAAAATTTTTGTCAACTACTTTTGAAATTCGGACCTATACAAGCAACAGAGTATATTATTTTGGGTATTTCGCAACCTGCATTTTATGATGACATGATCAAAAATTAGAAGGATCAAAGGTAGACAGAATTACCATCGAAAATGCGTCAGAATCATCAAACGCCTCTTATACCGTGGATATGATCCTAATGTCACCAAACGGACACTGGGCTTGGTACTTGAACAATCTACAGTCTTGTACCAGCGCATCCTTAATACTTGCACGCTGACTGACTGTGACGACGGGACTCCATGGCGGGCCCTGTCCAAACCTCTTTAGAGAAGACAGGGCCCCGACCACCTGTCCTCTCTGAATGTCAGTCGGACTCCTCGGGTGATAACTTACATTAGCTCGCTTCAGCCGGCAGAGCACAGGTTGTATTACGCATGCCCTCTTTTTATATCCATTTACATATTCATCTGTGTTGCTTGGGCCCCTGCGTTTTGCGGTCTTGTTTGTGTGTGGTCATCTGACAGTGAGGAGGTTGTTTTACACCACAATTGTACGTTCTTCGAGCCTCTGGGTAATCGGAATAGTGGGAGGGTTGTGCGCACGTAATCCAGGATAACCACACCGTCTGCTACTGACATGGCAGAGGACCGTCCTAAGTCGGCACCGTTTACCCATTGGTCTCGTTGGCTTATGTGTAGTCATTTGTGTTTTATGTTTTTCTGTGCGTGTCTTTTTTGTGTTTTGCAGTGGGTGTTTTGGGAGGTTGCTGTTGGTGCTGCAACTAGGTGTTGTTGGAGATCCCCTCCTTTCTTTTACAGTGCAGAAGGCATCGATTGCCCATATGTCTCGTTTGCTTATGTGTTGTCTTTGTGTTTAGTGTATTTTCATGTATTTGCTGTTTTGTCCTTTTTGCGTCTCTCGTTGTACACTTTGTTTTCACACAGTGTGTTTCGGTGTTTTGTTGTGAGTAATGCAACCAAGTTTCGTTGGTAATCCAATCCTTTCATTTATTTCGTAACTAGAAAATTTATACAGATTGGAATGTTTCGTAAAATTTACTGCAATAGAACGTTCCTCGTTGCAAAACCAAAAATAACATAAAGATGAAGAAATTCTAAATTTTGCATATGATAGAAAACATGTAAATGTATGCTTACAGCAAAGGAAAACATACACGAAATAACGCGCGCACACTTAACACAGTATCAATTTAGGCATGTTGTCAGCTTTTGGGCTTAATCGGTGTGTATTGGCAGCATTGATTGGAAAATAATCACGACTAACGAAATCAGTGAATGAAGTCAAATACAAAACTAAAAATTAGAATCTGCATTTTGACGTTGCATTTTGGAAAAGCTACACCAAATGATAAACGACTTAACGTATCCATTGTACAAATGGAAATCTCGTGGACGTCTCGTCCATTTAAACAGTATTAAAATTATCTCGGTAAACTTCGGCAGTGTCTCGATAGTTTCCGTGGATTGAGCGAAGGTTGGCATGTCGACCTTTGATGATAGACATCAATTTTCTATCTTGTATAAGGTATATTTTGGTAAAAGTATTCAATAATTCTAACTATATAATACACTTGAAATTTATTTGTACAACGGATACCTTAAGTCGCCTCGCTGTTGGGTTTATATATACCAAACAATATTAACAATAATCCTCGTAAGCACCAACAATTTTGTTTAGGGTCTGGTAACACTTTGTCAAAGATCCTTACGGAGTCTATTGCAAATGATGCCATAATGGAATATTTGAAATTGGCGAATAAAGTACTTATATTTATGTTTGTTGCCCTGGAAACGGGTTGTGACAACTGAACAAGTACGATTTTTTTAACCTTATTTGAAGCCATATTGATCTTTTAAAACATTCTGCACAGACATATATGTTATTGAATTGCAATGTTGGATCCTACCTCTATCAAATAAAGGGGAAATTAAGAATAGTGAGTCACATTTCTTCCAGAGTTCGAAATAGCAATGTGTCATATTTAGCTTGAAGAATGGAGAAGATATAAGGAAAGTACGACACGTTCATGTCTGGTCCATGCTGCAAATTTATCTGTTCTTAAATTATGCTATTGAATTTCACATTTTTACCACTTGATAAGTGTCACTGAACTTCCAATTTGAAAGTGAAACAATCACATGCTTAGGAAGAGTATGCATCTCCTGCAAATATACAACATGAAACACCTATGTCCGTGCAGCCCACTTCAGAAATCGAAAAATTGAAGTTTTATCTACTTTGCCATAGACCCTTAATGACATCCGCCCCTTCCCATCTCTCTCCACTCAAAGTTCAAGGAATATCACGATACATTTCGGAAATCATAGTGGCCCACTTGGTTGATTACACAATATGTATAAATAAACTTTGCAAGAGAAATCGTATTTGCTATATCCTTTTTTATCTTAAAACTGTCCAAAACTATATAAAACTTCAAAATATTCCATCGCAAACCATAGTAAACAAGCCATGAAACGCGATCCATTAATTGAATTAAGACATTTCCTCCTTTTGCAACGTCGAACTGGACCGGTAAAACGTAATTTGTGTAAGTGGTAACTATAGGAAAGTTATTCTCTGATTCGTAGAGAATATTTAGTATGCGGTAAATTTAAAATAGCACATGTATGATTTCAATAATGTCATTTGAACGACATACTCTGTGGTGAAAACTTTATTTTGAAGATCGATTTTATTTTTACATCGTACATGTGCTATGGACCTTATGATAGGAAAAAATATATTACAAAAAGAAATAAGAAATAGGGAGATTCCCTCTGTATCTATTTGTAGACTTCCGGTCCACTTTGATGTAACATAGAAGAAAATGCCCCAGACGGCCTGTTTTACAGAGTTTTAGGGTGTATTGCGATGATATATTTCGAAGTTTAATAACTTTTCGGAGAGTTTTAACATAATAACAAACACGAAAACCACAATTTTTTTGTAAAATATATTTATTTCGAAAAATTCGATGTTCTAGCGAGGCTGTTAGATTTCATTCAAATATGCATAGTGAAAGTCCTTATATATAAGGAAAGTAGAGGCGGATGTTCTTGTGCATCGAGCTCTTGTGGTTTGTGCGACCAATACTTCGCTCAAAGTGACAGAAAATATTTCAGATGGGGAGTTTTCTATGTTAATTTTAGCGTGACGTCGCCGATGTTTGACATTGAGTCTATGGAAAACGTCAACGACGTCATGCTAGAATAAACATAGAAAAGTCCCCATCTAAAACTGTTGTCTTTGACTGTGAGCGTAGCATTCAAAGTTGGGAGATTCCCTCTGTATCTATTTTTAGACTTCCTGTCCACTTTGATGTAATAGAGAAGACAGTGGCTCAAACGACCTGTTTGTATACCAAATATACGGATTTTGTTCTGAGAGCTAGGCGTCTTTCAGATAAGCTTCTCAGTCAGGGATATGTTTGTGACCGACTAACATCGTCACTGAGGAAGTTCTACGGTCGATATGGGGAACTCGTCATACACTATGATGTCCCACTATCCAGAATGGTGGATGATATTCTGTAATAGACCATTTGAACCATCCAACCAAAGATTGTACTCTATATCTTCCAAAATGGAAGTAACCGGATGTGACAGTTCTACCGAATTGAGGCGACGGGTGTTGCATGCAAGCAGGAGATGCTTACTCTTCCTGGGCACCTGGTCTCACTCTCATATCGGGAGTTCGCTTCTTTTCATATGGTTGAGGTTTTTGTTTTTGTTTGCTTTGGTTCCTGTTTTATCCTGATTTTGTATGCCTTCGGTTTCTGATTTTCTGAATTATCGATTTTGTACTGTAGACAGGGATATGGTCATTATCCATATTTGTCATTGGTTGTGCGGACATATAACTTTACTTACTTAACTTTCGCAACCGTTTCGATGGGAATTCTCACGATTTTGCCTTGCCTTCTCGATTTTTAGACTGAATAACTGTTAGGTTAACTGTTAATGTTTATTTAAAGTTACATCGTTAATTATGAGAGTTCGATCAATTTCGGTTGATCGTTTCTTCAACGCATTCTAAATTTCTGTTATCAAATTTTTTTGAAATTTCTAAAAAGTGGGTTCTGTAGCATCATATCCCACCCATCCTGCTACGTCTTTAGTTACGCTTTTTCGACATAGTAACTTTCATACTTTTTTGGCATATTGCATCATTTAGATTTGAGGATCACTGACGAGGGTTAAGTACCCGAAACGTGCATGTCTGGTCCACGTTGCCGATTTATCTGTTCTTAAATGATGCTATTCAATTTGAAGACGTTTACATTTGAGCTCTTTCCCCCTACATCTATACTACTAAAGGAACGAATTAGCCGATTCTCCGTCGAAACGAAGAGATCAGAGATAAATTGTGTGATATGATGGTATAGCATATGATATGACAATGTGAATTTGATAATTGTTTAGAAGGAATTATTTCTAATCATTGTGTAATCATTAATTATGTCTTTGAAATTCTAAAATTCAAACCGGGATCGGGCACTAACCATGAACTAGAGAATATTCGAGAAAGGGGTTTCATAGCTCAGTAGGTAGAGCGCCGGACACCCAGCCCGATTTTCCAATCTGAAGAGTCTGGGTTCGAATCCCGTCGTGGGAGAACTTTCTCAGAGATGGTTTATTGTCTCGCCCCGTCTGTTCTTTCGCTAGGAGGGAACTAGAACGATCTGGTTAGACCCCCAACAACACTAATAGTATGAAATATGTATTTCTTTTTAAATACGCTTTGCATTTTCCCATGCTTATTTTTCCAATGACGTTTTCTATTGTCAAACTCAGATGTGGACACTTTCTTACATACTTTTTTTACACATTTGTATACAAGTAATGTGCTTAAAGGTTATGACCCTTACGTTCTTATAATTTGCTAACGAAGGGAAGCGTTTGTGACTACTTTCCCCTCGGAAAGTAACTTCGTTGACTTAAAAGTTGATTTAACTTTTAATTCATTTCTCAACTTTTAAAAGTATACTCAACTTTTAAGTTAACTTCGTTGACTTCAAGGTTCCTTAAATTCACTTTGGAAACCTAATGAATCATTAAATGCGATTTTAACCACTTTATAATTCAAAAATATATAAAAATATCAATAGATTTTGTTTAGTCGATTATTATACTTAAATATTAAGATGACCGTAATTGATTACGGTCATACTCTTACCAGTGACAATGGCAATTATATTATTTCAAATTCATATCAGTGGCGGATCCAGCTCCCCCTTTGTCGCGGGGTCAAGGGGCGAAATTTGCCGATTTTTACTGGAAATGGGCAAAAATATACCCGTTTTGAGAGATTTATATGATCTTTGAATATGGTTAATCTTTACTAATAATTCAGCGTTTTATTTAAGATCGCCATCTACAATAGCATCAGTCCTTACACCGGAGATTGGAGATAATTTATTTGTCCTTCGTTTTTCTTTGGTGGTGTGTTGCTCTTCATAACTCATATTCCTGGTCCAACCTCTAGCTTGCTAGGGGTCCGTCGATGCTCAATTTTGTGCTCTATTGTTAGTGCTGTTGGGCTTGTCGTAGAGATTTTCTTTAACGCATTTAGATTTCCTCTTTCTCGGCCCTCGAGCATTACTGATGAGTCATATTTTGTACCCGATGATATCATTCGCCTCGTTTTACATTAATCCGGCACTTGACTTGAACATGCCACCACTTGAGGGTTCTCAATTATTTCTAAGTGCAAAAGTAAAAGATGCTCGTTGTGTCACCTCATCAACTGCGACTCCATAATAACATCTAGTGTAAATGGGCAGAAATTCAAAATCGACGTAGACCAAGACATCGACTGATCGTCTCAAGATCTTATTTACGTAATGACTTGAAATGCCAGGGGATGTGGCGCACAATATGTAGGTGAGACAGGCCAACCTTTAAAATCTCGTTTTAGGAACCATTCTTATAAGATCAGAACCTCACGTCAACAAAAACACAGAAACTTTCTTTATAATCACTTTGTTAAATATAATCATTCTATTTCGGATATCACCATTACCCCAGTTCAGACTTTTCCAAAACGTAAAAATGAAAGTAAGACCGAAATTAAAAAACGCCGACTACAAGATGAACTTGCCTGGATCACCAAACTTCAGACTGCGTACCCTCTTGGTTTAAACGATCAAATTTATGGACAAGGAAACATTTCCTCAGCTGCTACCAATATCAACATCTTTTCAATTCGCCCAAACACTAAAAGGAAATACAGGTCACACGGGAAAAGACGAAACAGACAAAAAAGAAAACGATCCAGAATATACCGCTCTCTCAACGATTTACTTACTATAGCACGCAATGGCGGAAGACATGAGCTGTTACATGCTCTGTCGTCAATACCAGTTTGGCACTTGAAATCTATCTTGGATGAAGCAGAGGTTGCATTCTTAAGAAACACTGACTGATTCAGACTTAATATCATTGTCTTATTCGCACAGTATAAACTTTATCCTATTGTGAAAAACACCTCACTTTAAAGACGATTTATAAAAATCCCGTTTATTAACAAAGGTTTTGATCTTCTAAACATCTCTAATATTTTTCGGGATCATCGCGTACAAAGTACCATTCCTCAATATTTTGAAAATTTAGAGCCACCTCTTATTTGTTATAAGTACAAGAAACCTATTCGAAACTTTGTTTTTAACTATAATAAAGTTACAACGGATCCTGACATACTTGAATCGTGTCCTGCTTCTTGAGAATGTGCAACTTCTAAATATCTCTACAAACCAGCTGGCCATGTTGTTACAGGTGACTTTTCAATTATCCAAGACAGACAGCTCCGTGGTCTTCTTAAAAAAAGACCTAAGTATAGAATCCCATAATCCCATCCAAGATAGATTTTGTCAAATGCCGTGAAGTGCTTACGGAAGCCTTAGATAATTATACGAAAAGATGGTGTAAATCTGAAGGAGTCGAACCGCATGCTCTGAATGACTGGAAAAACCTCATTTTAGATATAACGGATATTCGAATAGATAACTTCCATAAAAACCCTCATCTTTTTCAAAATCCACGTTCCAAATCAGAAAGATATTTCAAATCCAAACTAAGTAAATTACATGAAAAATATGTCTTTGCACCAGCTGATAAAGCAGCCAACAACACCATTATCATTTGAAAACGTTACTACATATCAACTTTGATTTCGGAACTTTCGTCTACTAATACATATATCAAAAGCAATGAAAGTGCATCTAACATTTTAAGCAAGCATAACAGTGAACTGTCTTCATTCAATATCTCTATTTCTAAATTGGATCTCCCAACACTATATTGTATACCGAAACTGCACAAGTCTCCTTACAAATTTCGATTTATTGCTAATTCTAGTAACTGCTCCACTACAATTTTGTCTAGAAATCTGACGTCACTTACTGCTATTAAAGAACACATAACTAGATATTGTGAAACAGTTCTAAACAGGAACGATGTTAATTTATTTTGGTCTATGAAGAATTCAGGGGATGTGATTGAAAAAATGAAATCTGGAAATTTCCAAGCCAATACGATTTCTTCATACGACTTCTCTAATATGTACACCACACTTCCTCATGACAAAATTAATAATCGATTATCTAATCTCATTAAATTGTGTTTTGATCGAGAACGAAAAACTTACATTTGTGCATCTGAATCGAAGGGTTTCTTTTCCTCGACAGACTACAAATCATACAAATCATGGACATGTAGTGACCTGTGTAATGCCTTGTCCTTCCTTTTGGACAATATTTATGTTAGATTTGGTGAGGATCTATACAAGCAGGTTGTAGGAATTCCTATGGGTACTAACTGTGCGCCTCTTGTTGCAGATTTATTTTTATACACTTATGAAAAAGAATTTATCCAAAATCTTCAAAAGCAAAGAAAATTTTATGAGCTGAAGGTATCTGGATGATATTCTAACCATTGACAATCCTGCTTTTGAATTATATAAGAATGAAATTTATCCACAAGAATTAACCCTTAACAAGGCTAACCTTTCAAATACAGAAACACCCTTTTTGGACCTAAATATCAAAATTGTAAACGGAAAGATTCATACAAGTGTATATGACAAAAGGGATGATTTTGGATTAAACATAGTAAATTTCCCCTGGCTTGACGGTGATGTTCCAAGATTACCGTCATACGGCATTTACATATCACAGCTCATCCGGTACGCTAGAGCATGTACTGATATTTTGGATTTTCACAGTAGAAATTTACAAATTACCAAAAAACTTTTAGGTCAAGGTTACCGCTTTCATAAACTAGTTAAGACTTTCTGGAAATTTTACAAAAATTACAGTCAACTTCTTTTAAAATTCGGATCTATACATGCAACAGAGTACATTACTATGGGTATTACACAACCTGTCTTTTATGGTGATATCATAAACAAAATAAAAAGGATCAAAGGTAGGCAGCATAACCATCGAAAATGCGTCAGAATCATCAAACGCCTTTTATACCGTGGATATGATCCTAATGTCACCAGACGGACACTAGGCTTGGTACTTGATCAATCTACAGTCTTGTACAAGCGCATCCTTGAGACTTGCACTCTGACTGACTGTGACGACGGGACTCCATGACGGGCCCTGTCCAAACCTCTTTAGAGAAGACAGGGCCCCGACCACCTGTCCTCTCTGAATGTCAGTCTGACTCCTCGGGTGATTACATACATGAGCTCGCTACAGCCGGCAGAGCACGGACTGTATTACGCATGCCCTCTTTTTATATCCATTTACATATTCATCTGTGTCTCTAGGGCCTCTGCGTTTCGCGGTCTTGTTTGTGTGATGTCATCTTACAGTGAGGAGGTTGTTTTACACCACGATTGTACGTTCTTCGAGACCTCTGGGTAATTGGAGAAGTGAGAGGGTTGTGCGCACGTAATCCAGGATAACCACACCATTTGCTACTTGCGTGACAGATGGCCGTCCAAAGTCGGCACCGGTTACCCATTGGTCTCGTCGGTTTATGTGTAATCTTTTGTGTTTGATGTCCACATGTCGTGTGTCTCTTTTCCGTCTCGTGCTGTACTCGTCTTTTGTGTTTTTGTATCGGGTGTTTTGGTGTTTTACTGTTGATGCTGCAACGGGGTCTTGTTGAAGATCTCCTCCCTTCTTTTTGACTTGAACATGCGCATTTCAAAAGTTAAGTCTCATCAGTGATGCTCGATGCCGACAAAGGAGAAATCCAAATAATATGAAATTATGAAGAGCCCATGCCGACAAAGAAGAAATCCAAATAGTATGAAATTATGAAGAGCCCATGCCGACAAAGGAGAAATCCAAATAATATGAAATTATGAAGAGCCCATGCCGACAAAGGAGAAATCCAAATAATATGAAATTATGAAGAGCAAAAGTCTAAAGGAGTAGGTGCCCAACTGGTTGCCCATTGGTCTCGTCGGTTTATGTGTAGTCTTTTGTGCTTGATGTTTACATGTCGTGTGTCTCTTTTCCGTCTCGTGCTGTACTCGTCTTTTGTGTTTTTGCATCGGGTGTTTTGCTGTTGACGCTGCAACGGGGTCTTGTTGGAGATCTCCCCCGTTCTTTGAAATATATTTGTAAATTCTCCGCCACAAAAATTTAATAAAAATTTCCTAAAACTAACTGCTTTATCCTTCGCAGATTCTTTGGCCATATTACATTATTTAGATTGAGGATCACTGACGAGGGTTAAGTATCCGAAACGTGCATGTCTGGTCCATGCTACAAATCTATCTGTTCTCAAATGATTCTTATTCAATTTGAAACCGAAATGGCAGGTTACCGCACCTACTACTTTAGACTTTTGCTCTTCATAATTTCATATTATTTGGATTTCTCCTTTATCGGCATGGAGCATCACTGATGAGATTTAACTTTTGAAATGCGCATATGGTGCACTGTAATTTTACAATAGAACATATATTTCAAAATTAACAGTTATCTCTGTCTCTTTGTCTGAATTTTCTATACTAGTTATAAAGTTTGTTTATACTTTCAAGAATCTGTATGCCTTTTGAGTTTCACTATTGGATTCTGGTTTTTGGCTTTAACATTCACCTTGTTTATAATATATTATTTTGCTGTTTTAGGAACTTGTCCTTTCATCCAAAAAAGTATCAAAAAACTCCATCCCTCCAATGATATTTTTGTCTAAAAATTCACCTAACTACGCTACTGAATCGACCCTACATAACATTTGGTTCCGCGCGCTCTCTGCAAATTAAATGCACAAATTTAAATTTAAAACATACAACCGGAGAGCGCTACTGCAATACATGCTGCTGTCAGAAAATCACTGGCATTTGATAAGTACCACTAATAAAGAAATCCGAAATACGTGTCTGTTGCATTAAAATTGGTTTGAACATTTCTTCAAGAAGGAAACAAGTTGCAAACATTGGCATTGCGATAACATCATACCTTTTCGGTCTTCAAACTTATACAATATAAGGACAATTTAAAATTCGCCTTAATGTGCAACTGTCACCGACGGGAAAAATTACACAAACGAGAAAATTATGCATCTGGTATAATCAACTTGGAGTCCCCGAGGGCACATGTAGCCAAGTTCGATTAACTTCGGTTGATCGTTTCTTCAACACATTAGAAAATTTCTGTTATCAAAATTTCTGAAACGTGGGTCCTGTAGCATTATATCCCACCCATCCTGCTACGTCTTTTGGTATATTTTGGGACACTATAAATTTCTCACTATTTGGTCTCATTACAGTGTTTAGATTGAGGATCAATGACGAAAGTTAAGTACTCGAAACGTGCATGTCTGGTCCATGCTGCAAATTTATCTATTCTTAAATGATGCTATTCAATTTGAAGACGTTTAACAATTGAACTTGACACTTTTTAACTTGAGCTCAAGGTAGATTAATTTCTCACGGTTCCATATATATTTTTTTGTTTGGATGATCAAATGACACTACAATTCTATGTGTGTATGGGTTGTGTATATCGATCGATATTTAAACTTCGTGATTTAAAACAGATATCTCAAATTTTTCACGAGGTACTATCTGCATTGAGTCGTGAAACACCGAAAGAGAATGCATAGTAGAGTCGTCCGTTGAATGCATATCTTTAAATTGTAAAAATTAGAATGGCTGCCTACAAGGAAGAAAATGTAAATTATATAAAGTTTGGGTTTGCAATAATGAAAGTTACAGGAGATGTGCTACGACAGCTTTTCAAAACCAGGCACCCGAATTTAAGTAACTTTCTCAGTGTCAACAGGAAGACATGCCAAGATTTACAGAGGAAAAAAATCTTCACGAGAGCAGAGTTAGATATTATGTATCCAAAGACGGGTAAGTTGACGTGTGAGGTCACAATCATTATAGGGGCGGACAGGGGGTACCTCTCTCCCCCTCCCGCCCCCTTACCCCCACCTCCCGCCACCCCCTCCTTTTCATCCTTCCCTTACCTCCCCCCTCCCGCCCCTTCCTCCCTCCTCCCGCCTCCTTCTCTCCCTTCTTCCCCCTTCCTCCCCCTCCCTCCCATTCTCCCCTTCCCTACCTCCTCCGTCCCCCTTCCTCCCTCCTCCCGCCCCCTTCCTCCCGCCTCCCTTTAACCCTGTCCATCCCCTCATTATACCTGTATGGAAATATAACCCGTTCCAATTTTTATTCTTAATCACATGTGACATCCCCTCCCCCCCCCCGCTTTTTTTATTTCAATATCTCAGATCTAAACTCAAAATGTGTATTGGTAAATATATATAGAGTAATGTTGTAATGTCATTGGATCAGGAAATTATACGACGGCTAGTTCATTTAGTTATTGTGAACCAACCCATAAATGACCAAACACTTCCTATTTTGCCACAGACATGACGATGTCTATATGTTTCTTAGTAACGGTTGACTGTTTACAATAGAGGGGAGCGTATGAAGAAGAAAAAATGAATATCCTTAATGAGTTGAAGAAGATCCTGACGACAATCTCAACAGCACTCACAATAGAGCACAAAATTAAGCATCGACGGATCCCTAGCAAACTAGAGGTGGGACCAGGTTAAGATACATAGATAAAATGTATGAAAGTATTTGGACATGTATGGGTTGGTTATGAAATAGAAATAAAAAGAATGCTTACTACTCCCGGGCGCCTGTTCCCACCTCGAGCTTGCTAGGGGTCCGTCTATGCTCAATTTAGTGCTCTATTGTGAGTGCTATTGAGATTATCGTCAGAATCTTCTTTAACTCATTCCAATACTGCATCAAGAGAGTACTTAGCCCTCTGAAGAAAAGGGCATGACCATCCCGAATATCACTTACGGACCTTGCAAATGATCATTCGTCAAGTCTGTACATTAATTCCCTGTGCATACATACCATATTAGCTTGCATAAAAAAGAGATTAGAGTATTCGGGGGTTTTTTTTTCTCATTTCAGGGATCGTGACTTTAGACAATTTTGATGTGACCCTTTTATTGCATATTCTGACAAATATCTCAACCATAACTCCCCCGTTCCATGGATGGGGGCAAATACCGCTTGCTAGTGATACTTCTCTCGGAGCAGATTTAGTTCGATTGCGACAGCTCCGAAACTACCATGCTCATAACGAAAAAATGGAAATAGAAAACAACGAGTTTGGAAGGATATGGTCAGAATTAGAACAGGTATTTTAAATGAATTTCGCAATCAGTTTCTGCATTGTATATATCGCTTTGACATAATGTACGTAAATTAGAAAAATGTATATTGAATTTGAAGACGTTCAACATTTGTGTCACTGCTTGTGGACCAAGAGTCCCCGAGGGCAAATGTAGCCAAGTCCAATCAACTTCGGTTGCTCGTTTCTTCAAACGCATTGGAAAATTTCTCTGTTCTTCAAAGATGCTATGAATTTGAAGACATGTAATATACAAAAATAATGTGAAAAAAATCAGACATTAAAAACACTACAGAAGTCTTTACAAAACACTATGCATTTATAGGTACATTGCATTGCAGCTGTAACAATGCAGAAAACGTGTATAGAGTAAAGTGTAGAGGAATTAGTTCAACATTTTATGATACTTGTATCAATAAAAGCGATACAAAATATCTTTAGTAAATTACAAATTCCAGAGATGTAATTAACAAACTAAAGTCTATATAATTTTAAATGCTAAATTAATGATTCCTTCTTTTTTCAAAAACGAACACCTTTCTAATTAATTTTATTAATCATCAAAAATAAAATATTAAGAAATTGTATTAACGTATTTTTACGGTCCATGCTTCAATGTCGGAAATCACGCTACCCACCATAAATAAGTATCCAGGTAGTATAAACATTAAAAATTTCATGAAAAGCGCATTCTAGTATTTTGTCTTCTGAGCTTTTAAATTCATGAAAATTTTCAATATATTATTTGCATCATTTTTCTTAATACAAAAATGGAAAAACTTTAAGAAGATTTTTAGAACTTTTTCATGTTAAAAATTGACTGGGGGGGGGATTGCAAAAAATAAAAAAAAATTAAGCCGAAAAATTTACTTCAATTGATAGCAGAATGATTAATCTTCAGATTTTTAAAACAATGGAACAAAAATCTCCATTTTTTTAAAGCAAGAGAAATGTATAAGGTGGGTACTAATTAAAGGTGGATAGTGTACTATTATCCCGGTCCAGTCTTTTCCAGAAGTAAAAGTAAAACAGAGATAAAGAAGCTCCAAATACTAACTGACTTTGCCTGGATTACTTAACTTCAAACTGCGCAACACCTTCGTCTAAATGATCATGTCGATGGACAAGGAAACATTTTCTCATCCTCAACAAACATTACTTTCTTTTCAATCTGCCCTAACGCTAAACGGAAACGAGTCATACGTGAAAAAGCGCAGCAGAAAAGTTAGAAAACTATCTAGAGTCAATCGTATCATCGATGATCTTTCTGTTATAACTACAGCTAGAGTCAATCGTATCATCGATGATCTTTTTGTTGTAACTGCAGCTAGAGTCAATCGTATCATCGATGATCTTTTTGTTATAACTGCAGCTAGAATCAATCGTATCATCGATTATCTTTTTGTTATAACTGCAGCTAGAGTCAATCATATCATCGATGGTCTTTTTGTTATAACTGCAGAATCGAACACTTTTGCTCTGTCGTCCACTTTAAAACTTCAACTAAAATATATTTTGGATGAAGCACTCGTTCTCAGGAAACAATGACTAATTCAAACATAATAGTTTTGTCTCATTCGCACAGAATAAACTTTATCCCATTATAAAAGAAAAACACCTCCCATAAAAGACGATTCTTAAAAATTACATTTATCAACAAAGGTTTCGATCTTCTTAACATCTCTCATCTACTACGTACTAAGTACCATTCCTCGATATTTTGAGAATCTGGAACCTCTACCTATCTGTTTAATGTCTTCAAATTCATTAGCATCATTTTAGCGCAGATAAATTTACAGCATGGACCAGACATGCACGTTTCGGGTAATAAATGCACATGTCATACGTAGAATAATACAGAAGGGTTCCAACTCTATACCCTCTGGAAGAAAATTTCAAACCAATTTTCAAAAAAAAAAAATCAAACCAATTTTCAAAAAAAAAAAAAATTCAAACCAATTTTCAAGAAACTTGTTCGAAATTCCGTTTTTGACTACTATAAGTTTACATCAGATCTTAAAATACTTTAATCGTGTCCTACATTTATGAGAATGTGAAAATTCTTTATATCGTTACAAACCAGCCGGTCATATTGTTATAGTTGACTTTTAGTATCAAAGATAGGCAGCTCCATGGTCTTTTCAAAAAAAAAGGAACGAAGTATAGAATCCCATCTTATTGATGCGAGGTGCAAGGAGTCCTTAGATAACTATACCTAAAGATGGTGTAAATCGGAAGGAATCGAATCGCATGTTCTGAATGACTGGAAAACCACATTTTGGATATAACTTCAAAAGATAAGTCCACGAGAGATATTTCAAATCAAAGTTAAGTAATGTACTTGAAAAATATGTCTTTGCTCGTAAAAAAGTTCCCCGCGAGGGGTTTGACAGTAAGTGTTTTGAATATATTTCCCTGACATGGTCGCCATAGCACTTTCTATATAGACATAAGGTCAGGCAGTGCATGCAATTTATATACTGTGTTCTTCATCGTGCATTAACATCGACGGCGGGTGCGGCTTGCCAACAGGGGATGCTTACTCCTCCCGGGCACCTGATCCCACCTCTAGCTTGCTAGGGGTCCGTCGATGCTCAATATAGTGCTCTATTGTGAGTGTTGTTGAGATTATCGTCAGGATCTTCTTTAACTCATTTGCACCTGCAGATAAAGCAGCAAACAACATAATCATTTGAAAACTTTGCCGCTACAAGCTGTACATAGCGAGTTGACAAATCTCTACAATTATCGTACGATGTCAGATCGGGTATTTTAATAAAATTACAAAAACCTTTGTCATCTAGGTGTTTACATTTCAAATTGTCAAGCCTTTAAATTTTTTTGAGAAAAAACTGACTTTGGTTATTGCTAATGTTAAACGTCTTCAAATTCAATTACTGTACCGCCATTAAAATCGTCTTCGTCTATAGAGCAGTCCGATCGTTCGACAAAGAAATTTGCTATTAAACAAAGACTTTTGATAGTTGTGTTACTCCTTTGTTCCCTTGTAGATTCTCATTAATATTGGTGGCATACAGTTCAAGACAGACTTGGATAACTTCCTGTCGGATCCCATTGCATACGAAAATAAAATTGAGCCAGATGAGATACCATCGTGGATAAAGAGTAAGAATGCTTGAATTTGTGAGTGGGGGAATTTTTGTTCTTTTATTTCTTTCCTGTCTCGCTCCAGTGATTTTTAGTAAACATTTTAAACTTGAAATTTTCAACAAAGCTACGAATTAAACTTCGCGGCTGCGTTAAGGTGCTCCACGCTGACGTCGCGCTGAAAATATTCCATTTTTACGTTGCCTGGCATTCAACCCTAAATTACAGCTTAAACGTTCTTTCTTTAGTTCAAAGCTGTATTTTTTTAATATCTGGTAGGTGTCTGGTAGCTAAGAAAAAAAATTCACCAGGGGGATTCCCCTGTGTCACGTGACAGCCCTAAATATAACTCTACAGTGTTGTCTCGGTTTTAAATTGAGTTTTGCAAGTGGTAAATAAGGAAAAAATAATAGAAATGTTATATCGTTTTCTTCAGTAAATCCTGTAGATTTAGAAATGTGCTGGGCATTGCGACACTTGAAACGATTAAGAGGAGAAAATATACCGAGAAGGAAAACAAGTCGTAAAAACACTGCAAAACTCGACTTTACATCCACATTTTACACAACTATTAAAATTTCTATTAAATGCGCAGCAAAATCTTGGTAAATTGAAGTGTCCTCTATAGATTCTGTATAAAAATATCGAAATCGTACAAGGGTAGTCACCTGCAAATTACATTTTTTACAACTACCCTATATCAGTCTTTTTTCAGATGGGACCTAAACGCACAGGTGATCTGGATAACGTCATAGAAATTTAGCGGGAAAGCATTAGTAAACATGCTACATATACGTGTGTACAACATTTTTAATATCTGATACAATGTAAATTGGTTTTTTTTTTTTAGTATTATTTTTACAACGATGAGAATGTAATATACATATATTAAGAAGGCAGGCCCGGCCCGGGGGGGGGGGGGGGGGCTGACCCGGGAAAACATTAGTAAACATGCAACATATACGTGTGTACAACATAATAACTCGGGTTTTTAATATCTGATACAATGTAAAGTGTTCTTTATTTTATTTTAGTATTATTTTTACAACGATGAGAAGGGGGGGGGGGGCTGACCCGGGAGAGTAAGCCTCGTCCGGGCATCCGCTTTTAGTATATATTAAAACATTAAATATTTTCTTTGTGTGAAAGTTTGTGGTAGGGAATAACTCTGGTGATAAAGGTTGCCGCTAGACAATAAAACTTCTGCTGATCAAATATTAAAATCTAAGTATCAATGCAATATTTCCTCGTACTGAATCCAACCCGGCGGACTATTGAGACCGCGATACTGACCGTCTTCTAATTTTGTATTTAACAAAATTGATTGTAAACTTGTTATAGGGCTTTTGTGAGCAGAGCTCTATCGGTGACAAAATAATCATAATAAAAAAATGTATATAACTTGAATAAATAAGAGAGAGAGAGGGGGGGGGGGTCTTTCCCGGCTAGGCTAATCATGTTTCAGTCTAATTGTAACCCGCCCGATCTCTTGCTGATTACAATTTGTTTTATTACTATTTTTATTTCTTCTTAGATTTAGTCTAGTACAAGTTGACCGTATCTGAATTTTCGATATTGTTCTGTTGTACCGGCTATGAATACAGTGCCCGCCGTATAGCCATTTATTGACACATGTATTTTAGGACCGTATTCGTAATGATATATATTATATATATTTTTAAAAATAATACTTGAGAATAAACTGTATTAATGTGCATGAGCTGGCATCCTCGCCCCCCCCCCCCCCCCAACCCCCAACCCCGGCAGCAACAACAGCTTTTTATGGTCAATATCTAACAAATAATCGAAATAAAAATTGTGCTTCTTTATGAGGATACCATTATCAATTCCTTATATTGATTTACTAATTGAAAATCAGCGATTCCTCTGTGAATTAAAAGCGGTTTCTCATCCAAAGCTTCCCTTTAACCCTGAACTCAGACTGCGCATGCTTGACCTACAATGACCCGATGTGCAAAACTGTAGAAATACACGCATTCTTTCATTACTTCTTGTAAATAAGATACTGGGAACATTTAGAGTTGATGTAACGAATAGGATGAAAGCTCAATAATATTGAAAATCGATCCAGTACAATTTATCCCTTGAAATATCCCTAGCATACGATAACTGATGTGACGTCATTTATAACGTCACACAATGTTTTCGCGGAATTTTCTCTAACGTCATTGCGTGGAGCACCTTAACGTAGCTGCGTTTGTAGCGAGTTAAACGACGATGTTAAGCTGAAATTCAGAAATTTTATTTTTGCCGTATGTTATTATCGTGTTCCTGTTTGCATACGGCATATTTCTTTTACGACGTATAACAACTAGCTATTTACATATATTTACATTCCTACTGCGTTTCCCTTATATAAAGGTACCAAACCAACTGTTGCTTTATTTCTCGATAATCGCAAGAGCCTATCACGTGACTTTAGAACTTACGCGGATTAATTTCTGATAAAATTCCCATTTTATTTATTGCTTTAATACAGATTCAAAACATGTATCCATTATCAAACGACGCCGTCTACCCCCAGTGATTAAATGTGTCAAAATCTAGGTCACCCACATGTACACTTCCAAGAAGTGTGACGTAGTAAGTCGATCACGCATCAGTAGACGAAGTTCAAGGACGAACTGCATTGTTGTCTGCAGAAAGAAGCCGTGTTTGGATGAGCGAATATTCAGGCATAAGTGGATCAAATATTCAGTATTTAGGATGAGGATTTGATTCACTTGTGTCATTATCAACAGTGAATTTATCTTTGCTTCTTATGGATTCATAATATCAGAAATACTTCGAGTATCAGCGAATCTTTAGCCATGATGTTGAGGTAAGTCATGAAAAAACCGAAAGTTTTCGCGTTTTCGACGGCTGTACTCGACTTTTGCATTATTCTAATTACTTCCAGATCAAATAGGGTATTTACAGAAGTTTGTATACAATAATACCGATTGATTTCATATGTCTTAGCAGTTTAAAAGTGTGTTAAAAAGAGTTTTTAAAAGTTTTCCCTTCATTTCTGTGAAATTTCTCCAGTTTAACTCTCCGCCATGTCTGAATTATGTTGGACAAAAGTCACGAATTTTCACGATTCAATTTTCTTCAGTTTTCATTGAAATGTTCAAAATACAGCAAGAGGACAAAATTCAGTTTCTCATTTGTAACGAGGCCCATTGCAAAATTGCATTCCTCCCCATTTTTTACCCCAATTTTCACTATATTATTAGCTTTAGAAAGTATCTTCTTTTTATTCATTTGAAAGTATGGAAGAAAACGAACAAATCCTGAAAATTTCATGAAGATATCTTGATTTTTACAGAAATTATGATACCTCAAACTTGGTCACCGAGGCTATTTCTATAGAACACCCCCCCTTCCCCAAATTTTTGTCACCAACACTTTTTTTAAAAAGTGAACATAGACAGCAAGTTGTTATTTATTTTTGTTCAAAATGTGAATACAAGCTCAAAATTAATGAAAAATTTGTTGTTTTCAATGATTATACTAAAATTTAAGAAAATGTCTGAACCCTCGAGTCTTACGAAAAAGTACATAATCACCAAGTTTGTGATCTAAATTCTCAGAATCTACTTGCACTATAACCTCTTTGTACAAATTCTGAATAGTCTATATAGAAAATATCACAGAAATACCATTCTTAGCATGTTGTGCATTTTCTAAGAGAAGAAATTTTTTTTTGAAATTCATAATTATGAACTTTCGTCGCAAAAAAGGTAAAATGTGCAAGTTTTAAAGGTCAAAAATTTTGTAATCACATTCAGTTTTGGTCTTCATCCTCTCAGATCTTCATCTCTACAACACATATGATCTAGAACTGTAATTTCTAGCTACTAAGTACTTTCTTTCAAAAGTTTATGCACTATAGAAACACCATATTAGCCATTTTTGTACAGGAAATAAAACAGAAATGCTCTTTTCGAGGACACATATTTGTTATATTTTTGTCAATATCACAGGTTTAATTGCTATAAACTCTTTAACTAGTGCATAAATATGTAAAAAAAATTATCTTTTGATATCTCTGATGATTAATTTACTGAATAATAGTGATGCATAATCACTCAAAATATACTTTTTCAGTACTAGAACACCCCCCCCCCCCCCCCCAATAAAATCAAGTACAATCAAATGTCCTAGTACATGTATGTTATTTTCAAAAGAATGATTAATCAAAGTTCTTAGAGAAAAATAGCCTTTGTCATTTAATAAATACTAATATTCACCAAATTAGCAGGTCAATTAGACTAAGTAAATAATCAAGGTCATCTTCAAGGTCAAGATTACCTTCAAGTTCGAGGTCACTCAGAACAGATCAAACAATACTTTGCTGTTAACGTAACATGACAGTGATGACACACATCACATATTGACCAATGTGCAAGGAATATATTGTTCAAATTGAGAGTTATCACTTGGAGAAGGTCAAGGTTATTTTCATAGTGAAGGTGAGACTTATAAGGTCAAACTATGTGCCGAGATCTTCACTCTAGTTTAAATTTTTGATTTTGGGACCAAATACCATAATCAAATTCAATTTCATCACATGATGGAATAAAAAAAAACAGCATTACATTGTAGCTCATACATTTATTACATAAGTCATCAAAATATTAATTTCATTGTATAAATACAAAAAAATATACCGGCCCCTGGCTTCTGGCACAGGAGGATCAATACAAAGAGGAATGAGTAGTCATCTTGACATCTATCAGCTGTTTTCCAGGCCATTGTAGGAGCATTATTTATTTTAAAACTGCCTTTTCTTTCCAAAATTATATCATCATTAAAACAGCAAGAAAAAAAAAGAAGAGGAAAAAAAATAAGAAAAGCCCCCCCCCCTCCCCCTCGAAGAAAGCCCTGCTGGAAAATCTTTGATTTATCTTTATGGACAGACATGTTTGTTTGTTAATAAACAAATATAAGTATTTATGAAAAGGATATATGAATATTTGTGAGCATTTTCAGTCAACTTGGTATATG
Source organism: Pinctada imbricata (assembly GCA_033119305.1). Classification (NCBI taxonomy): domain Eukaryota; kingdom Metazoa; phylum Mollusca; class Bivalvia; order Pterioida; family Pteriidae; genus Pinctada; species Pinctada imbricata. Next base: position 27,597,391 of record VSWD01000004.1, read on the forward strand.
CTTGGCGATCCGATGGTGTTGGCAAGGAGTAACTTGAATGGAATGTTGTGTTGGGTCTCAGTCATTTGGCAAACCAAATATAAATCACCTGAAAATAAAAAACAAAGGGACCACAAAGAAAAAAGTTCTACCACAAATGAAAATGAATAGAACGTGTAAAAATATTATTCATCAAGAATATTAAAGAAAACAAGTTTATTCATTACGAAAACTGACATAGAAAAAAAATCATGTAAGTTTGATCTGCTTGAAGTTTCCCCGATTCGTTTAAAAAATTTAATTTATACATACTGGTTTATAGTTACAATTTGTAGTTACAATTTGAATATTAGAGACTGTAAAAGGTCATTTAATTACCGTAAAATCGCTTCGTTTCAAAACGAAAGTTAAAATTTAAGGGCGCCGCCATTTTGAATTACTTCAAGAACGATAATCGGGATGGCTATCATGGCCTATAATTCCGTGGCAAGATCTTCAAACTGGTGGCGCGCTCTTATTTCTTTCTCAATAGCTTTCAAATTTTGACAAGTGATAGATAAAATATTGTTTTACTCACCGTAAAACCACAGCTTTCGAATTATATTTGTCTTTGACACAGTCCCTTTTTGGGGGCTCAAAAAATGATGACGTCACGGAATCCTGCTGTGGTTTGTACACATAATCTTATGTGCCTAAGCTTCCGAAAAATCGAATTTCATTGGCTGTAGAAGGCTTATTCGCAGCGCGCCGACCAACCAAATATTCCCATGCTTATTCCCTTAGACGCGGCGGGCAATATGGCCGACACGCGAAATAGACTAAGTCCCGAGTGATAAACACGATTTTTAAACTTACGGTACGCGATATCAATAGATTTGTTTATTATTTTAACTTGATAAATCGAATATATAGAAAAAAGACATTTGATTGATGTTACAAAAAATAAAGTTACAACTCAATTTGATACAAAAAAATGCACAGAAAAACGACCCAGATTTAATTTTTTCCCCTGCTTGAACTTGGGCCTCGTTATCATTTGTCAACAACGTTTCCGTACAGAAGGTACTACTTCGAATCAAGCGAAAAACGTCGGACGTTCGTTTGCTCTTGCGTCAAATGGCGTTCTCCCTCCGCAATGATATTTCAAATGTAAAGAAACTGGCTGAAAAATTGGCAGAAATAACTTAGTTAACCCGTAAAATGTAAATATAAGGATTGTTTTTCAGCTTTTGCGCTTTATCGGTGTGTATTGGCAGTAGGGAATGGAAACAAAATATGTAAAGCACGAAGTGCTTTTCATGAATTTTGTTTCCATTCCCTACTGCCAATACACACCGATAAAGCGCAAAAGCTGAAAAACAATCCTTAAAGAAATTATGAATTTAAAAGCTTAACAAATTAAAGCCTTGAAATTTTAAATAGACCCTTTCACTAATTTATGCAGGCATGCGCAGAAACGTCACTGAGTGGATACCGCGTCATACGGTTCGCGTCATAGCACATGTGCATAACATAAACACAACGTCTAAGGCATTTTAATTGAGTCACTGGTGCATTTTTATTGTTTTGAAACATTAATTAATGGTTTTATAATTCTTGAGAGAAAATATCCGACTCCAAAGCTTTTTCAACAATCAGAAAACATGCCTAGATACATGTACATCATTTGTTTACATTATCAACCGGCGCTCCTAAACAAAGACTAGATTATTCTAAGACGAACAAATGGTAATATTGCCTAATATTCATAATAAAGTGTTTTTATACTGAAAAGTCAACTTAAAAACTATATAAAATACAACAAGATACAAGATATGGAGTCGTTTACTAATCTAGATGTTTGATTTATTTTGGCTCTCTATAGACGGAGGTGACATCCCATTCCATTTCAATGCTGTTTCCGTGCATAATTATTTTTCCTCAGTCTTTTTGTCAATCGATTAATTAATTCATTTATTGAGTTGGCAAAGCCAACTCTCATTGCTATGGCTTTCAACTTTGCACTTGATAACCCTGCACGGACCAAACAACGCACAATGTTACTGGAGCAGTAAGAAATAGGACCACTACGATATGACAAAAGAACATATATTAGACGACAGACGTTTAAGTTCAAGTTGTAAATAATGGGTTAAATGCATTATGAGAACGCAAAAAAATGCTACAAGGAACGATGCTACAGGAATAGCGATCACATGTTGATGTCAGTACATTAAAATATGGCGCATCTTTTTTCTTTGTACTTCCCTCCTCTGTATAAGGAGCACCCCATTTTTAGATAGATAGGTAAACGTATTGTATTTAGGATAAAAAAGACCTTAGATTTAAAAACAAATTGTGGATGTGTAGAAGACTAAAGACAAGTAAATAAATCAATCAATCAATCAATAATATTTATTTAAAGTCAGACATAATTTATAACAATCAACATTAGCTCTGATGAGCTATTTACCGAGTAGGAAAAAAGGTTTTTCAGTTTGATGCTTAATAAACCTAAGATGTTGGTTTTAAGTTGGTCAAGAAGTTTCAAAAGCAAATATCTCCTAAAATAAAAGTGATAAGACATTATACTTCATACATACACTCATAACAATTGCAACAAATTTGACATGATCATATTGACCTTGAACTCTGACTTCAAAATCAGTTATTTGGTTAAGAAGTTCTATCATTTTATATATTTATATATTTCCAGACTTTTTTTTTTTAGATTTGAGACAACTCTTGAATTGTGAGAATCACTCATTCAAGCATTTGAGGCATAGATTTGGAGTTTGATTTGTGCCAGTTTTATTGTTCGTCTCAATGTTACTTTTTGCCAACTCGCGGGACTTTCAGTCCTTTGATTTATTTTCATGTTTTCTATTCTTTTATTGTTTCATCCCATAGGCTACACATGTATTTTATTTCTCTGTGTTTACATAACCTCTCATTTATACGTCAGTAGATCTTAGGGGAGGGACCGAGTCATCTCCTAGAATTAAACCACATAATTCATATGCAAACACCTACACCCAACTCAAATTGTGAGTTAATACATGCATAAATCACTCCGGTAAATTCAGTATAAAAAATTCGATCTGACAGCACTGTAATTTTCCCCAAAAGTCGACACTGTAAAGAATTTCGACGTGGACGTCTAAAGAAGGGTTTGACCCAGAACTTTAGTTGTCCATTGGCATAGACACTTTCTATGGGGGATGTCTTGCGAGACCCGAAGTGTCAAGTGAGAACAGAATAGAAATATGTTTACTTATCCCTCCCATTAAATGAAGTTCGGGGGCTCTTCCGAGAAAAAATAAATAAATAAATAAATAAAGCAAATTGCTGACCTCTTGACCGTATTTGAGCTGAATATGAGATAAAAAAAACTTGAGGTGTGAACATGAAATTCCCTAAATACTTATATGTACGTCCACATACAGATATCGGAAGTTCTTTCCATTCGACTGCTCGCACTTTGTTCAGTAGCGATCATTTCATTGAGCTCAAATGAAACCTGCATTAAAATCGGTGGTTTCTGGAGTGTCTGTGAGCTAGTTCAGAACAGTAGTTTGCTTAAAATACAATTTCATAAGTCCCTTCCCCATCTTTTTGGCCGCTTCCGTGAGTGACACTCTCTCGTCCTTCCCAGTTTTTTTTTGCGATGTGAAAACGATGTAGACGTTTTTGCGTACAAACGTACGCCTGGCTACGCCCCTGAATGGAAGTTGTTTCATAGGCTTTTTACAGACGTTCTGAACATTGGGGTGTTCGTCTTTTCTCTCTCTCTCTTTTTTTTTTTTTTTTTTTTGCAAAATTGTAAAATCAAGAAATGGTTATCTATTTATTTATCTATTAATTTTGCTTATTTGAGGGGACGTCTTGCGCTTGCAATGCTATTCAAGCTCAATTATAATGCTCTGTATACATTACAATGGTCATATACATGTATATGAAAAAAAAAAAAATACTAGTATAATCGGACATAGTCGCATATAGGGTATTACAATAATGACATTCATACCCCGTTGCTTCCCATTTCCACAAGTTAGATTTCAGAGATAAGTGAACCCTTCTCAATATTATTAATGAATCCATGAATATATAACAAAATATTGAAGAAATAATCAAAATAAATCGTTGACATTATTTGAAAAAATTAATATGTTCACTTTTCATTATCCCTCGGGTTTTATTTTTGTCCATTTGTTTGTCTGTCTGTTTGTCCGTTGCAAAAATATTGCATGGGCATAAATTTTTAATGTTAAGTGAAACGGATTTCATATTTCACATGTGTATTCCTTATACCAAGATCTTTCCATTGATTCTAAAATTATTAACCTCGTGACCTTGACCGTGACATTTGACCTACTTTTGAGAAACTTTAACATGACCATAATTTACTTTTTAATGGTAGGTGATATAGAGCTTTCATATTCCACATGTGTATTCCTTGTAAGAAGAGCTTTCCGTTTATCTAAAATTATTTACCTTGTGACCTTAACTGTGGCCTTTGACCTACTTTTGATAACACTTTAACACTGGTCAAAACTTAAGAATGGTTAGAGATAGAGCTGTCACATATCACATATGTATTCCTTCAGACCCCGCATCCCTTAATCTGCCACTATTTGAGGCAAAAATAATTCTTCTTCCTTTCAGTATGTGCCGACTCAATTTTCCATTATTAAGCTCGATCTCTTTCGCATCAAAAAATCTTTTGTCCCGTCAATTTGCATGAGAAGAGTAAACATACATTTTAATCGAATATTGCAAAGCCCCAACGACTGGGTAAAAGGGGGGGGGGGGGGATCACATACACTTTTAGGTTGGGATGACTTGCGAGGCTGAAAGAAACGGAAGGACCGAGTGGGTGGGTATGGAAGGCAGATGGTTCGGGGTCTCCCACGAGAACATTTAGATAATTAAAAATTCTGCGTGTTTGAACTTTATTTAGAAGGACTGATAGTCACATGATTCAGTGCCAAGTAAAACCTATATCAATTTTGACATTTTCTTATATTCTTTCAACAACATCAAGTTTCCCTTGGGAAATTGGCGGACCAAGAAAATTAAGTTATGACGAGGGCGAGTAGGTCTAGTCATTTATTGGGGGGGGGGGGGGGGGGTTTTGGTCCATGATTATGAAGATAAAATACACGTGTATACGTAAATAGAGCATTTTTGCAAAATTCCAGGCTGGAGAAGGTCCATTCTAGTTAACCCTCATGCTAGATGCCCGCTTTTAACTGTTAATGAAAAAAGAATGATTAGATGAACAACACGAGGTCACGCCGGGTACCTCATTCTCTGTATCAGCACAGAGATTGTTATCGGTAATGTCGAAAAACATACATTCTTGAGGAAATCTTTGGTGTGTATTCCATCCTTCTCTTGATCATATTGATGATACTAAGATTGTCAGTTAAGCAATATTGTAATAAGTAGCCGAAATGCGACCCGATTCCTTTTTTGTTTTGCCTAAATCTGGCAATTTTCTGGATCTTTCTTTGGCTATTCTAATTAATTTCACTGATTTCGTTGTAAAAAAAGTTTCACAATCATCTTCTCTGCCCCCCCCCCCCCCCCTACGGCGTCTGAATCCGCTAATGTTAAACAAAGCAACATGTTTTAAAAGTATCGAAAAAAAAACCCTAGTAATCAACTCCGTATACTGTATATTAATTGTTTTCCTTTTTCTTCTTTCCTATGATTTTTTTGGCCGGGAGGGGAGGGAAGTAGGTAAATCGAAACTAAAAAAAGAAAAAAGAGCAATAGCAAAATTGGTGATTGCATTGTGGCTCTCGTAAAAAACAAAACGATCATTGATATTGACTTCAAATTTATTGGGAGAAACGTTATCTAGAGCTGCTCTTATATGTGCAAAATTGCACTTAATCATTGCGATTTTGCACATATTTGAACAGCTCTTTATTGATTAATTATTACATAGGCCTACGAACAATGTATCTTTAATTTTACGCATAGACAACATAAGAATCACGATAGAAAAAAAACTATAAAATCATTGAAACGGCTCAGTTTTATACATATGGCGCCTGAGTTAAAGACCAAAAAAAAAAAAAAAAAAAAAAATTAAAGGGAAAAATATTGGAAACGAATTGGGCACAACAAACTTTGAAATACCAATCATTTCAGCATATATTTTTAATGTCACATGATGCGCTTTTGGATTCTTGGTTTCTCCTGCGGTCTTTGTTTAGGACGACTCGATGCTATAAATAGCGACCCGGGAACATTTGAAAACTTGACAAGGGAGTCTTCAGGAGCTCAAATTAAAATAAAGACGTAGAAAAATACACAGGGGAAAGGATTTTGGCTTCATTTACATGACGTATTTTATTGTACATTGCGTTCGCCTACACTCAGTATCCACTCAGTGCGTTCAATGCGCATGCTCCGCAAGATGGCGCTTCGTTAGCGTGAAAGGGTCTATTCTAATGCAATGTCGCCGTAACGTCGAATTTCATTGGTTGTTTGCTCCTTAGTTACAGCTGTAAAACTAGAACATACTAGGCTTTGATGTTGCTAACGTCACATTTCGATTTATATTCACAAAAATATATTTTGCATTAGAATGGAAATAACTAGTTACTAACGTTATGTTTGCGGACTGTAAATGCTGATGTTACGGTGCAAACATCCGTTTGCGACCGTAAATTCAGCATTTACCGCCCGCAAACATAACGTCAGAAGCTAGTTATTCCCTAATTTAAGAACTTTTTAGAATACTAATCAGATTTATTCTTCATATGATTTTGGTGCCACAATATGACACATCGTCTTTATCAGAAATATATGCACACAGGAGACAAGTACGATGAGAGACATTAAAGAACAACAAAGTTTAAATACTTAAATATCAAAATCCATATCAAACACACAGCAAAAAAGGATGCTATGTATCGACTTTGTGCTTGTCCAATATCGATACGTAACGATATATTGACCCAGCCCAAGTAGAAATGATCTGTGTGATTTTATTGTTATTATGCATGCCTTTCCATAGTATGCATTCCTTTTTTCAATTTTTGCTGTTTGCAGTATGTATTTTCTATATTTCTAATACAGAAAAATTGTATAAAATGATTTACTAGACTTGTAATCATAAGAGGTGCAACAACCACTCTGCGTTTTCACTCTTGTGTGCTTCAGTATTTTGATATTGATACTGTAAAATGGTCCTTTTAGAAATCCCCTCCTTTCTTGTATGTCCATCTAATTATTTTTTCTTTATCCGTGTACTTGTTTTACTTTTACAGATAGAGGAGAACGATACCTGAGAGAGGCAAAGAACTCTGAAAGAATGTTTGTTCAAACAAGAGCATTCAAATACGCAATGAAACGTCTAAAAGAACGAAAAGTAATAACAATCACCGGGTCGTTTGGTAGCGGAAAGAAATTCCTTGCAAGTAATATTGCATTGATACTTTCAAAGCGGGAATACGAAGTAATACCAATAATTAACAGTCAGGAGATTTCAGAATGTCATAGAAGAGATAAAAAACAGCTATTTGTTATCAATGATCCTCTAGGTAGCGCTAGCTTGGATTCCAGACTTTTCTATGCTTGGAAAGAACAGTATGACAATGTACAATCGATCATCGATACATCTCTGAATACAAAAGTCATATTTACATTAAGATCAGCTATTTTCAAACATAGGAAATGTAAGATGGCATTTGAATTTATGTACCGTGAAGAAGTTAACATATCAGATGGGCGATATGGCTGGGATGAGAAAGAAAAACAAGTTTTATTACGAAATTACGGTTTGGAATTTCTATTCGACTCTTACGATGATATTCATGACCGATCCCTGCCACTTCTGTGCAAAAAAGCCTCTGAAAGTTATAGAGTAAGTCAAAAAGAAAATCTGAGAGATACTACACCAAAAGAAATGTTCAAAATCCAGCTAGAGGAGCTTCTCGAAAACTCGCCGTGTAACTATTTTGTTCTCCTGGTAGTGATGACATATCAAAACAATTTTAATGTCAAAAAAGCACTTGATTACGTCGAGATAAATAAAATGTCTACATTATTTGACATACCCTTGCCACATTTGTTTTATGACCAACTGGACGATATCCTTCAAGAACTTGAAGGTTCATTTTTAGTTGTAACGGATGGTGCGTATAGCTTTGCGTCATTCATTTTATATGATATCATAACATTAACGCCGGACGCATCGCACCAGAGTTCGTTGTTCATAAATGTTCCAGTGAATATTTTTGCAAAAAGATCATGTTTGAATCATCCTATAAGCAAAATTCAGCTCTGTCTTTATCACTCAAAGAGGATATGTTTGATGCTTGGTTCAAACGGATGGTTTTTGAAATTCATGCAGGATGTTTTCTACCTTTACTTTTTAGTGAAACCTTCCTTGTGAATGAAAAATTGATCATGAAAAAGCTTTATACTTTGCCAACAAATGAAATACACAAAATATTATTCAGTGAGAGTGTAGAAGACTTAGAGATAGCTGATGTTCTATCAAAGAACATTCGACATGTTTTGAAATATTTCTCTAATGGATGGAGATTAACTCCACTCCATGTGTTCTTAATGTTAGGCAGGACTGATTTGTTTTTAGCGGTATGGACGAAAGTGAAGAAACTGATCCCCAAGGATGAAACGTATATTATTGACCTTCTAAAAGCTTCGTTGATAGGTGGAAGTACGAAATGCTTAGACAAAAATTCAAAACTGAACTCTGGAATAGGTGACCGCTTTAAATCTCTGTTTCGAAGGGGCAAGAGTTTACTTTCAGAATGTGAACCTCTTTGCATAGCATGTGCGTGTGATAATTTGGAAATGACGAAATACTTGATTCAGTCGGGATACAGTATAAATGTGTGTAACAAAGATGGCGATAGCCCTCTTGCCCTTGCAGCATATTTTCACAACTCAAAGACGACGGGCATTTCTTCTAAATGAGGACATCGAAATTAATTCAAAGAACAAGGAAGGTCTGACTCCCTTAATGATGGCGATTGAAAATGACACAATTATGGAGAAATTACTATCAATTAAGAATGTTGACTTACGTATGACAACAAATGACGGGCAGTCTGTGTTAATGATGGCATGCGCATTCGGAAAACGATATATCATAGTTCTGTTGCTACAGAAAATGACTAGCAGTTTGAAAGAGAAAGATTCGTCAATCAAAGGAATAGAAATGGCGCTACAGCAATTTTCATGGCATGTGAATGTAAAAAGGAAGTTAGCGATGGAATTGTTTCTACGTTATTAACCTATGGCGCTGGACCTAACATTACGGAATATACGTTAGGGTCATCTCCTTTGCACATTGCAGTGGCAAGCGGTTCTCTTTCCCTAGTTCAACTTCTTCTTAATAACGATGCACGTGTAAATTGCGCTGATAAAGATGGTGTTTCGCCACTTTTCATTGCTGCTGAAAGGGGATTTCGTAATATCTTCGAAATGTTAATTTATCATGGTGCTAACATAACGGTCAAAAGACACTCTGACAAAGCATCGGCGTTACTCATTTCCTCTGAATTCGGTCATGAGAAATCGTCTTAAATATACTGAGGGTAGATACTAGTAGTACTTGATCAACGAACCGAATGTAGGAAGGGAGCACCCCCTTGCTGCTTGCAACATTGAATAATAATACAATAATATGTGAATTGCTTATTGCATATAAAGCTGATGCAAATATTACAAATCAAAATGGATATTCACCTATGACTGTCGCAGCAAGAAATTGTAACAGTCAAACTACTGGACCTGTACTTACAGAATGGGTCTGATTTAAACAGTAGAACTCAAGAAGGATATTCATCACTACACTTGGCATGTATGATGGGAAACTTGAAAACAGTTGAGTATCTAATAAATCAGGGTGCTGATGCTGAAACCATGGATATTAAAGGCAATACTCCTCTACATTATGCATCGGTATTGAAACATGATAAGATATGTAGCATACTGAAGACATCTCTTCACATACAAGACAGTCCACCAATGTCAATGTCAAGCATTTGGTCTGATGATATATCTACTCCTAGTTTCGATGCCGAATCTGATGACGAAGAGACTATCTGATCATGTTTTCTATAGAAGGGAAGTAGATACAACAGACGATCCTAATGTAAGAATATTAGACATTAAAATTTCGCCTTGGAATGCAGAAGATTTGAGGTTTTTATTTCCAAAGAGGGGACATATTGCAGGCAGTTCCATCAGGAGTAAAGTTTATAGTGATAAAGGCAGTCTCCGTAAATTATTCAACGGAAAGAGGAACTAGAAAGAAAGTCCCAATTTGGATGAGTGTGTTCAGTGTATTGATTAATTTGAATTCGTAAAAATCACGTGATGCAATTTTAGACTTTTCTTGAAAATTCTCATCGGATGGGCTCTCGATGAAGGTTTTAAATTCTATACATGTATTTCTATCTTTATGTTGCCTTTGATAGTAAAATGTTAACATGAATTCATACAAATTACACAGAGTTTAGTATGTGCTATTACGATTGCAACATAAGCTCGGATCAGATTAAACAAGACTACGATGCACTGAACTCACACACATGATGTAACAAACAACGAACATCAGACAAAACAACACCAACAAACAACAGGTGACAACAAAACATCTAGTAACACAGCGGAACACACCCACATGATGTAACAAACAACGAACAAAACAACACCAATAAACAACAGGGAACAACAAAACATCTAGTAACACAGCGGAACACACCCACAGGATCGTAACAAATAACGGACAACAGACAAAACAACACCAACAATCAACAAGGAACAACGAAACATCCAGTAACACAGCGTAACACACCCACAGGACGTAATAAACAACGAATATCAAACACAACAATTTCAACAAACAACAGGGAACAACAAAACATCCAGTAACACAACGGAACACACCCACATGATGTAACAAACAACGAACATCAAACAAAACAACACCAACAAACAACAGGAAACAACAAAACATCCAGTAACACAGCGGAACACACCCACAGGATTGTAACAATCAACGCACATAATACAAAACAACACCAACAAACAACAGGGAACAACAAAACATCCAGTAACACAGCGGAACACACCCACAATATAAAGAATCAGAAAAAATCATACAATCTTCCAAAAAATAGACAATAAATTCAACAGAAGAAAGAATTCCTGTGTACGCGGCTGACGAGTACTTTGCAGATTTTCTAACACATACAGACATACATAAACTTTAGTGGTTTTTGTTCAGTACACAAACGATTTTCTCTTGAAAAATAGAGGTTGAGATCTCCTACGTGTAAATTTTATATGCACTCGTATTTCAATGAACCGCTATTCTGACGTCATCATTTATTGCGTTTGACGTTTACAAATAAAATCAAAATCGAAAAAACATTAAGTGTCCCCTTCTGCGTTGCCGGTAAGGGACTAAAACATCCTAAAAGTTGCACCATATTGCTAGAAGTTGAAGCAACGATCGTGTACAAAAGAGAAATATAGCTAAGGAAAGGGTTTCTGACAAAGCTATAATACCTTTCACTGTGCTATATTATATAGCGGACAGGTCCATATTGTAAATGATCCTTTTCGTTTTATGTATTGTCATGTATGTTTTATGTCGGTATGTCTTGCAGATTTGATCGTTTGATGATCCATCTCGTTCATGTGTGTGTTAATGTCCGTGGACAGACGTGCCGACGAACAAACAGACATTGTGTAATCCATTCTGCACACAAGCGGCTTTTTTTCCGGAGTGTAATCATAATATATAACCTCTCAACTTTGTTGGCGGGGGTATTCAAATAGGACCGTGAGTACTTCATTCCAACCCAGATACATCGATCTGTTCTGTTTTGGAGAAATTAGAATGTAAAACGAATGCCTGGATCTCCTTTCTTCTTCTACTTTTAAACCAACGAAAAAAAAAGAACAAGAAAATTAGAAACACTGATGGATGCACAACGAATATCAACAAATTTTCATACTTGAAGTTTTATATTTTGACTGGCCTTGACCTTTCAGAAATAGCCACGATTATCTATAAAAAGTTAATTTTTCATATCAATGACCTTAACCTTTAACCCCAACATGACCTTGGAGACAATCTAATGAAATCCAACATCCTACATAGCAATTTATTAAGTTTGATCAAATTCTGCTGATACGTGTAAGCGTTGTATAAGTACTTTCAAGAATCTTTGTATTTAATTAGAAGGTATTTTGAAGTTTCATCATGAATAAAATCTAGGCAAAGCATAGCGTAGCATCCCCTCGCATGGCATGAGAATCAATGTACCCCTAGTCTTGGCCAAACTTCTCATCTGTGAAATTGACCTTTGACATATGACCTTGAAAATCAATAGGGTTCTTCCTCTTGTCATAAACAATGAGTAAATGAAGTTTCTTCGAGCTCCAATCAAAACTGTCCCCATATAGGTTGTATACAAGGATTTTGACCATTTCAAATTTGTGGCCTTGGCCTTTGGCCTATGACCTTGAAAATCAATAGTTCTTTTTCTCATTAGCAATAAGGGTATGAAGTTTGGTCAAGCTCCAATCAAAGCTGTGCCCTCTATGCTGTATACAAGGAGTTTGACCATTTGCAATCTTTGACCTTGAACTTGAAAATCAATAGGGTTCTTTCTCTTGCCATAAGGAATACCTGTATGAAGATTGGTCAAGATCCGATCAAAACCGAGTCCTCCAGGCTATATTAAAAAAAGTGTGACGTTCATGTGCACACGCTCACACTTACACATGAACGACGGTGTTACAATATCTTCCTGCAACTAAGTGTATAAAGTTTGGTCAAGATCTGATCAAAACTGTGTTCTCCAGGCTGTATACTTTTAGCTATTTCCGTCTGTGACCTTAACCTTTGACCAATGACCTTGGAAATCGATAGGGTTCTTCCTGTTACAATAATTGAAATAAGGGTTATACCTGTTGCCATGAGGAATTAGTGTATGAAGTTTGGTCAAGAACAAAGCAAAAGTGTGCCCCATAGGCAGTATACAATGATTTTTTTCAAATACATGACCTTGACCTTGATCCTATAACCTTGAAAATCAATAGGGTTCTTCCTCTTGTCATAAGGAATAAGTATATGAAGTTTGGCCAAGATCTGATCTAAACCGTGTCCTCTAGGCTGTATACAAGGATTTTAGCCATTCCCAATCTGTGACAAGTTGATCTTTGACCTATGACCTTGTGAAATAAGGCTTATACCTGTTGTCCTGAGGAATTAGTTTATAAAGTCTGGTCAAGAACAAAGAAAAATTGTGCCCCATAGGCTGTTATACAAGGTTTTTTTTCAATTCATGACCTTGGCCTTAAACCTATGACCTTGAAAATCAATAGGGTTCTCTCTCTTGCCATAAGGAATAAGTGTATGAAGTTTAGTCAAGATCCGATCAAAGCTGTGTCCTCTAGGTTGTATACAAAAGAAGTGTGACATACTTCGACTTCTCCTCTGCAATAGCAGTTTTTCACAAAACCTTACAGGAAGGAAGTACTCATGATCCTCTACAAAGTTTGTGTTTTTCGTGTCGATTGGCTTACAAATATGGCCACCGAGGGCTCTGATTGGCTGACACTTTTTTCGACATCTTCAAAACTGATGGTCATAATTTCACGAAACCTTACAGGAAGCAAGAAATTGTCCACTATCATTCTTTTGTTTGCAACTCAGGTGAGCGATGTGGCCCCCTTGGGCCTCTTATTTTAAGTTCTAGGCAATAAGGAACCTTGACCTTTCAGAAATAACCTCAAGTAACCTTCCTCCAAATGTCAACAATCTCTAAAACATTTTGATGAAGTATAATCAAATTCTAATGAAAGGTGTACTGTAAGAAATATGAGTCCTTTTTGAGACTTAAACTCCAATGAGTGTTCATATGTCTTGACCTTTCAACCCTTTAACATAAATGACACTTAAATTCTGAAAAACTGTAGGTCAAGGTCTCAAAGTCAAATATTATGGTGTTATTGTGAAAGCCTTTCTATTAAGAATGCAATTTACATATATGAGCAATTTAAAAGCCCTTTCACTTACCTACATCAATATCAACTGTTGAGTTGAGTCAAATTTTCAGTTTTCAATAAGTGGGTCAAATTCTTAATGTCAACATTTTGATATCATTTGAAAGGTCTTGTTCCAGGAAATGCAACACAAATGTTAACAAACAGACACATAGACAGATAGACCAAAAACTAAACACCGTCTGAAGCTTTCATTCTTGTGGCAGAAAATTATTATTTAAAACAGTGCATGTGTTCATCATATTTTAATCTTTATGAGCTTTCCTTATTTACAATATTTACAAGAAGAATCTGAATTATAAGTACACATACATGTATATTACAAAATAAATCTGGACCTTCTTTCACTGAATAGATTTTGCACTGACATATTTGCTTATTTACATGCAGCTAGAAAATCAATAGAGGCCAGAATATATCACAGTTTCATAAAAGTTTCATGTTGATCCCTTTCATTTTACATACATCTCAATTCAGTTTACTCAATCTTCAGTAAGGTCATCATTGAAATATAGATGTATTGCTTGAAGAAAAGTGTCATCGTTCATGCTCAGTTTGTAAAATTCTTCATCTTCATCGGGGATGCTGTTTTCCTCTAACGTTTTACCCATATCCAGATTATTTCCGTCATATTTCCATGTGTAACTGGCAGCATGTGCATTGTACTTCACATAACGAGACAATATCTCTGACACCATCTCCTCTGAACATACCTGGTAAGTTAAGAATATTTTAAGATATTTGTAAAGCAATTCTATTGTTCTCTAGGAGAGGGCATTTAAAAATCTATGTAATTGCCCAATCCTTTTTCTATTATTTGAAATAAAATATTATTAAACTTAAACTAAACTATTGTTCAGACATGTGTAAGAATCATGCAGTTCTACAACTTTTAGTAAACAATTCTACAATTTAAATAGTAAGCAATCCTTTAATAAAATGAGTAAGAAATTCATCAACTTAAAAAGTAAACAATTGTAAAACTTTAATAGTCAGAAATTCTTCAATTCTTAAATTAGAACTGTAAACAATTCTACAATTTGAATTATATGCCAATAATTTGCAAGTTAGAGTTGCAATGAATATGTTATACACAATACCAGTCACAAATAAATAGATTTTCATAATCTTTTTTTTTTTTTAAATTCAAGATACTTTTCTTTTCTTTTCAACCTATATAATGTAACTTTCTTACTATATATATTGATATTTTTTACAAAATTTTACCTTGAAATCATAAAAAAAATTACTTCATGACCTCCTTTTCTTATATAAAATGATGTCTGAATTAAATTTCATTTACCTCTATAACTTGTTCTTGTGATGTGAGTGTATTGATTATTTTTATATTTCTCGTTTTCTTTGACAGAATTCCTACTAGGTAGCTTTCATCTCTCCACCAGGGACGACCAAAATCATTGGCCCAGTCTGCATCTGGATAGGGTGGGGGGATGTGTATGAATCGACCATTTGGGCAATAGGGAATGACACAGCCAGTCAGCGGATCAACATGTGTCCTTATCTGGAATTGACAGGTTGAAAAAGTTATTATCTATTAGGAAAATTATTTGCTGTTTCTTTCAGAGTGAAACAGTAACTATTTGATGAGAAAGAACATCCTAACAATTTACAACAGGTACATGTTTTTTCTACTAATTGGCCAGTTTATTAAAGAGCAAATAGCCACTTAATCTGCAATATTTAATTTATCTTAATAAAAAAAACATTGTGAATCTGTCACAGAATTTGTTTTTGAAAGTTTTTTGTATATTTCATTATCTGAGTATAAAACTGCAATTGAAGATTATATTGTTAAAAACATAATCGATACATTTTGTAGATTAACTCACTTGAAAAATGTCCATTTGTGACATGTGCATAATTGGTAAAACTAAAGTCTTTGAGCGTATTGAAGTATTTTAAATATAGTATACCTCTTTTGTTTTAGGATTGAACCAGTGTGAAATGTCTTTTCCTGCAGACTGGATAATTGGTTTCAATAAAACATCTCCTACAAAAATCAGAGAAAGAAATTGAAAATTTACCAGAATCAATTTTTCATTTTTGGACATTAATACCTTTAAACCTTCAAAGGAAACTAAATTAAGTTACCCTTTGAAATAGGGAATAAACTTTTATACCACAATGAAGCAACTCCAAATAAAACTGTAAATTTTCAAATGTCTATGAAAGATAAACACATGTTGCCAAAGTTCAGTTCAGTTCAGACAGTAATTTCCTCCTTTGACTGAGGAGCAACCCCTAAGGGGTAGATAAGAATGTTTTCTGAAGCTAAAAAAATATATAAGATAGCTAGAAATAAAAAATTTTAAATTGCTGTACAGAGGAGGTGCAGATCATGCTTGCTTGATATTGCCGCGTAAAATGTTTGATATAAAAGGGTTTAAATTTCTTTAAGAAACCTATAAGTGTTAAGATAGCAGATAAACCGGTCTAAAAGTGCATGGGTTAAGATGAAGTATGGTGTACATAAAAGACAGAGCAAGTGCAAGAGCCAAAACCATGTACAGACTGAAAGCCAAAATTCGGGCAAAATGAACTACACGATGTTCAGGTTTTTCTCACACAAAAATATTGACAATTTACATTTGTAGCTGCAACATGCTTTATTTTTGTATGAGTAAAAGTTTTATGTTTTAGTTAGTCTTACAAGACTTTGTCCATGCAACCCTTATGCTTATTCTCTTTTGTGCAATGTGAAATGAAACTTACCTTTGTATTTTTCACACAGTGGAGTTAAATTGTAAACTTTCCCCAGGAACGACACCCAGAGATCATCGACTGTATTATGGAGTGACACCTCATTTGGTGTGAAATACCGTTGTCGCCCCATAACGTGTGATTTCGCTCAAAATACTGTTGATTTCAGGAAGTCGATCTACGTCGTCAATGTCAACATGACGACGGAATCAAAATTCATAAAGTCACAAAACGAAAAAGTAGATATTTCCAGATTAATTTTTCAAAATTGATAGAATAGCATATATTTAATTTCAACCGAGCATGTTAATTTTCATTTTGTGTATAAAATGGTACTTACAAACGATGTAACATGTTTAAAATAGACAAATTTGACAATATCTTTTATTCGTTTTTCTCAAAATCACTTATGGGAATGGCAGGAGAATCGACGGTAAAAAAAAAGATTTTTTTAACTTCCCTCTCTCCAATACAAATAGAAATTTGATGGCAAACAGAACAATTTCACATAAATAATCCCTTTCTGTTTTTCCCGGCTTTTTGCATCTTATAACTCGACAACATTTTCCGAAAATCCTCTGATCTCCTTTGTTCAACTTTTTGCAGATAAGATACAAGGAACTAATTACTTAAGACTATATATACAGGTACCCTCCACTCTGCCTTGTAAGTGGGGAGGTTGTATGAACCCTTTCATGCTACTGCTGTTTGTTTTTGTCTCCTAACAATGTTAAACAGTTTTTCCCACGGCAAAAACAAATGACTTCTTGCGATGATTCTACTTCAAATCATAGCATGTACTCCTAAAGACTTCGAGATTAGTCTTGAATTTGATCAGAATAGGACTTCTGGACTCGATTAAATTTAGCCAATGGGTTCCGAGCCAAAATAATGGGTACAAGCAGAAATTTATGTGTCCCAAGTTCTTGTAAACCATTTTGTTTGACTGTGTCAGTAATAGAGCTGCAACGAGTCGAAAACTTCTCGATTCGATTCGATTTCGATTTTTATGTCTCGATTCGGGTTTTTTCGGTTCGAGTTAATTTTTCATGGATATTTTACTTTTTTCCTTTAATTTGAAAAATTTGATTGAAAATCTCATCTCAATAAAAAAAAATGCATGAAAAACCCAGTTCTTGTGAAAGCACTGTATGATATATACTGGTATGTTTATGTATCATGTGGAAGTCTTATTCAAAAAGCAACCCCCCCCCCCCTCCCCAATCCACAAAAGGCCTTCTGGGAATATAAATTAGATACTGTGTACAAATTAAGATACATGTGAAAATTAACAGGTGTGAATAAAGAAGTCCATAGGTAAAATACTTTAAAAGAGGCATTTCAATTTTGGGTAGCACTCTTTGAAATGCGGTAAAAGTCGCCGGTTCAAATTTCCTCTGACCTTGTATTTTCTTACGAATTGCTAGGTAAAATGCACTCGAAAGGTTCATCTTTTATTCTAAATCACCACCTAAAATCATTCTTATTGGGAATCCTGCGATTAGTGAATACTTTAAAGTTGAAATTAGAATGTTTTTCTGCATTTTTTAGACTGTTCGACTCAAATCGATTCTGACCACTACGACTCGCGATTCGAGTCGGAGCTAAGAATCGCGATTCTCGGTGCACCGCGGTGAATCGTTGCAGCTCTAGTCAGTAAGTTCACAAATTAAGTGAGATGACTAAGTTTGCGGTTTTTAGCTCACCTCGACAAAGTTGAGTGAGCTTATGCTATACCCCCGCGCGTCCGCGTCCGGTTAAGAAGTTTGGGGTAGCTCAGTATTTGGCAAAGTACTGATGCTACAGTAACCAAACTTGCACAAGTGATTCATCTTTGGATGCTGAGGTGAACCCATGCATCGGATGCTGCATCTGACCTACATTTTCCGCTTGAGTGACTTGGTTAAGAAGTTTGGGGTACATGTAGCTCAGTATCTGACAAAGTACTGATGCTACAGAAACCAAACTTGCTTAAGTGATTCATCTTTGGATGCTGAGGTGAACCCATGCATCAGATGCAGCATCTGACCTACATTTTTCGCTTGAGTGACTTGGTTAAGAAGTTTGGGGTAGCTCAGTATCTGACAAAGTACTGATGCTACATTAAACAAACTTGCAGAAGTGATTCATCTTTGGATGCTGAGGTGAACCCATGCATCAGATGCAGCATCTGACCTACATTTTCCGCTTGAGTGACTTGGTTAAGAAGTTTGGGGTAGCTCAGTATCTGACAAAGTACTGATGCTACAGTAACCAAACTTGCACAAGTGATTCATCTTTGGATGCCGAGATGGATCCATGCATTGGATGCAGCATCTGACCTACTTTTTCCACTTGAGTGATTTTGCTTTTAAAAGCCAATATTGAGTAAAGTATAAGTGCTACATGTACCAAACTTGCATATTGGATGTATCTTTGATCAAACTTTCTTAAAATGACCTTGACCTACTTTTTCTGCTTGAGTGATTTGCCTTTAAAAGCCATTATTGAGCAAAGTATAAGTGCTACATGTACCAAACTTGCTTATTGGATGTATCATTGATCAAACTTTCATGTAATGACCTTGACCTACTTTTTCCGCTTGAGTGATTTTGCCTTTAAAAGCCAATATTGAGCAAAGTATAAGTGCTACATGTACCAAACTTGCATATATGATTTATTTTTTATCAAACTTTCATAAAATGGCCTTGACCTACTTTTTCTGCTTGAGTGATTTTGCCTTTAAAAGCCAATATTGAGCCAAGATAAGTGCTACATGTACCAAACTTACATATTGGATGTATCTTTGATCATTCTTTCATAAAATGACCTTGACCTACTTTTTCCGCTTGAGTAATTTTGCCTTTAAAAGCCAATATTGAGCAAAGTATAAGTGCTTCATGTACCAAACGTGCATATTGGATGTATCTTTGATCAAACTTTCATAAAATGAAATTGACCTACTTTTTCCGCTTGATTGATTTTGCCTTTAGAAGCCAATATACATGTATTTAGAAATATGTTTGAATTGAATTTTGCTGCCATGAGGTGAGCTTCGTAGTCTGTGATTACCTATGTTTTAATATGTCCACGAGATCATTATGTTCCAGAAAAAAAAAGCTAGAAATAATACATTTAGCTCCTAAGCTTCCAACCTGCTACAGTAAAGTTTGCTGAATTAAGTAATTGATTAAATTGATTGATTAAAATTGGTTACTTTATTAACGCAAGCGGAACTTCATACAATGTGTATAGTACATTCTAAAATGTTATAAAAACACACCAATTATATACAGTATACAAAGAGAGTACTTCAGTTTGAATTGACCTTCAAAGTTTACCTTGGAAGAATTTTTCATAAATATACAGGCCTTGAAACTCGTGAAAATCTTTGGTTGTCATTTGGGCAACCTGTTTTGAATATCAGGTTGCCCGAAACCATTTTTACTAGCCCGAAATCATTCAACTGAAAAACTAAGCTGTCATTCTTTATTTCTGCTAATTTGAACATTTTACATAAATTCCACTTCTT
Organism: Pinctada imbricata; assembly: GCA_033119305.1. NCBI lineage: Eukaryota > Metazoa > Mollusca > Bivalvia > Pterioida > Pteriidae > Pinctada > Pinctada imbricata. The sequence goes on from VSWD01000004.1 coordinate 27,617,654, forward strand.
TTTCAACAAATTCCTCATTTGTTTTGGACTGCGTGTTTGCTACATTTTAAATTTCAAAATTATAGTTTCTATACCATGAAACAGAATAAACTTAAAAAGAGTGTACATGAGAAAGTTTAATAATTATGATTGATCAACCTCTTTATGGTCGAAGATTTAATTACAATTTAAGGTTGGGAGGGACTCTTTGAGCGACCTTGGTTTCCTATGACTTTCAAAGTCCCTTTTTGGTTTTCCTTTTAGGTGGTTCAACACCTTGTATAAATTTCCACATCACTGTAAAAAAAACGAATTATGGTCAGAGACCACTAAAAGGCCGGTTCTGATTGGAGAAAAACCTGTAGGGTGAGGGGGCCTGTTATTTTAAATGTGACAGAAGATGTGATTGGCTATCAATTATATTTTCTTTTGGTATATTGTTTGAATATGATATATATAAGTAAAAAATATGTGCAATTGAAATGTCGATACCCGGATTTTTTCCCTAGCTCCCGATCCGCTAAAGGGGACGGGCGCGGGAAAATTTGAAAATTCTCTGCGGGGTACCTTGTGACGCAAATAGCGCGAAAAAGAGCAGGTCATGCTATATTTCTTTATTTAGTTTCGTATAAAGCTTGAATCAATGAACAAATCGGTATATAACATGCATGGCCAGCAATGTTAGTATAGACGTTATAATGCATTTCGTTAACATTACGGCCTATGGAAAATGATTTGGTTGTCTCTGACCTAGAGGGAAACACGTGCTTTACTGAAATAAATGCAAAATATCAACACCAGCCTTGTGTTAGCGTTTTGTTTTCTTGTTATTCGCACCATTTATGTACTTTTCTATATTTTCATGCCGAAAAGTGTTCAATAAAACAGTTTTCATGGAAAATTTATGAATATGACTGAATTTATGGACAAATTGGGATTTCGCGCCAAAAGCGCGATGTGGGCATTGTCATTATTTTTTAAATTCAACACGTTTTAACCACTCTTTATCGCCAAATATGCATTAAAACCATTGTTTTATGCACAGACATCTAGTTTAATATTAAAAACAAATTATTTCTTAAAAATTATTCGTCGGAGATACATGAAAGTATCCTCCATGGCATCACAGGCAAAATTTTCTATGATATTGCTACACATATAACCGTATAGAATTAGAGTCGGATGATTTTATTCTTTTATTTTCTGCATAAAATAACTTTTTATTTCTTCATTAAGGATTACAATTGCATTCAGATGCATTATATGTGACATTGTCATAATTAATGCGAGTTCACATTCCTACATGAAAATACGTCCTACGGAGGGGGGTAGGGGTCCTAAATTTCTCATAAATGCTATAATAACCGTGAAATTATAACAGATTTGCATGAATTGTATTTTTCATTTAATAAAAAATGTAAAATGAGTCGATACATGTACATAACATTAGACCCTTTCCTCTGAGAACGGAATAAAAGAGAAAAACTAGAAAAATCGAAATGCGAATTTTGGCGCCTTTTTTCATTGCCGACATACACGCATAAATCTCAAATATCTCCCATACCACGTACAGTAGAAAGCTGAAACTTCGGATAAATTTTATTGATATCAATGCCTTTATTATGCCAAAAAATTGTATTAATCAAAGAGGGGGTTATATATGTCTATAGGTCAGAGACCACTAAAAGGCCGGTTCTGATTGGAGAAAAACCTGTAGGGTGAGGGGGCCTGTTATTTTAAATGTGACAGAAGATGTGATTGGCTATCAATTATATTTTCTTTTGGTATATTGTTTGAATATAATATATATAAGTAAAAAATATGTGCAATTGAAATGTCGATACCCGGATTTTTTCCCTAGCTCCCGATCCGCTAAAGGGGACGGGCGCGGGAAAATTTGAAAATTCTCTGCGGGGTACCTTGTGACGCAAATAGCGCGAAAAAGAGCAGGTCATGCTATATTTTTTTATTTAGTTTCGTATAAAGCTTGAATCAATGAACAAATCGGTATATAACATGCATGGCCAGCAATGTTAGTATAGACGTTATAATGCATTTCGTTAACATTACGGCCTATGGAAAATGATTTGGTTGTCTCTGACCTTATATGTATCATGCAGGAAATTGACAACCGGATTATAAAATTAGGGCTGATAACGGACCGTCGTACGGAAACTTTAAACGGATCGTGAAGTCTGCTATCTGAAAACTCCTAGTTTTTCTGATTCTGACTTAAAGCAAAGATGATTTAAACTATTAATTCATTATTTCATCGAGGTAAGCATACAATGAATGTCTGAAAATAGGTCGTCAGTCGGACGAATTGGTCTCAATTTTAGGTCGTCCCACAGGAAAGTAGGTTGTTTTTGACGATCGGACGACCGTGAATTTCGAGCCCTGATATATACAAAATGTATATGGCAATGGCTCTGGATACGAACGTTCGTATCTTTAGACCTATGTCTCGGCGTACGAACATGTTTCTGATTGGTCTGTAACTGTCACGTGACTCGGGTCATGTGTCCATAACTATAAAAAGTTGATTTTTGTAACCATATCAAGGTATACAAGTTTATTCTGCATAATCTGTTATTTAGCAACCGGGACAAGAGGCTATTTTCTATGCTCTCAATCATTATAGTGATCAGTAATAGACGCACACTTGTCAGCTGTTGTGTGCACGTGCTGACTTTCCGTCGCTCCAGTGGAAGTTGAAGTTTTTGAAAGCTTTGAGACGATAACAAATACTTACATGTAGATGCAACTCCCTGCTTTTTACTTAACTTTTCAGAATATGTCACAAAAAAGATACAATTTGAACACAAGATGCCTTGAAAAAAAAGAACCAAATTTGAAACATATATGCAGGAGCTCATTACGATTTGTGTTCGTACGAGAGACATAGGTCTAAAGATACGAACGTTAGTATCCGGAGCCACTGCCTATATATATTCCTGTTCGGGTCTTTTTAATATGGGTGAATTCAGACTGCAGAACATTCAGACTGTTAATCTTGGCCTGTAAATATACCTCAGATTCTGTAGGTCCACTCAGCTCGTTACATAGGAAACTTGGACGTACTTCAGTTTTGTTATAATCTTACTGTTCAATAGAACAGTCTATAGTACATGTATAAGTAAAGAATACTGTAAATTGCTTTATTTTCGTCAGTACCAATTTTCGTCAATTTGTTCAAAATGACAATTTCGTCAGTACGTAAATTCGTCATCCAAGGGTCCCTCAAATGTAATATAACTTCCTCTGTTCAAATGCCAACTCAACATTTAGATCGGCCGTATGGGTATGTTTTCATTGTTTGTTTAACAATTATTGGTAAACAAACAATTAGAGACATGTATACCATCTAGCTTGTTGTGAAAACATATGATTTCTGTTAATTAGAAGTACATTGAATGCGACCTTATGTGCGTAGTCAGTTTTCAATTGATTTATCATTTGCCTGTCGTAATAAATCCTAAGATTCAATTTTTCCTTTCTACACAATATTTTGTCAGGAGTATTTATATTCGTCGATACGTAATTTCGTCATGAGAGGCACTGACGAAAATGACGAAAATTGGTACCTGACGAATAAAAACCAATTTACAGTATGGCTCTGATATCTAGAAGTAGAATGTACATTCTCTCGCCTAGGATAGACTCTGCTTTTTACCGGTGACGGAAAATTTGATCCAGCACAGACAATCCGAAAGTCACCAGACATACCAAATAAATCTGGTAAAATTTGCTTTGGTCTGGAGAAATATTTCAACTTTTTCTTAATGAACATGTCTAAATTTCTTTTAAAAAAGTACAAAATTGTCTGGTAAGTTGTATTAAAACTTTTGCAATGTCTGCCAGTGCTACTGATCCTGAAGACTTTGTATCCCTACATGTTTGTGCATCGTAACTTGTGTTTAATGTTGTGCTCAATGAGCCAAGTCTTATACGCCCCTCATTTGACGGAACGTATTACGGTATGGCGAAGTTTGTCTTTCCATCTGTCCGTTCGCTTATGGAATGCAATAACTTGAATATGCTTCAACGGATTTTCATGAAATTTATACGTTGTGATCAGACTGTGGAGAGGAAACCGCCTTTCGATTTTCAGGTTCATCCAATTTGTCCTTACGGAGTTATGGGACTTAGAATTTTAAAATACTGTGAAAATATATTAAAATATTTTTAAATTCTTTAAAAATCTATTTTAGGATGAAATGTTTTGAAAATTTGTATACTTTAAGAAGAAAGGATGTTCTTTGACATACATGTATGTAACAGATTTTTGATTTTTTTGTCGCATAATCGAGAAATTATGTTTAATGGGGGGGGGGGGGGGGGGGGTATATACACATACATGTAAAGCTAAAGGCAAAAAATAGATGCATGGAAAGCAGTAACTTGAATATGCATCAACAGATTTTCATGATATTTGTACATTGTGATCAGACTCTGACGAGGAAGCCACCTTTCAATTTTCAGGTTCATCCGATTTGTCCTTAGGCACGGTCCATTTGATATTCTGGGGGGGGCTTGGGTTTTTTTCGAAAAAAAAAAATTTTGCTCTGAATTTTGATGAAAAAAATTAATTTGATTATGGTGTGACAGAAAAAAAATAATCTTGCTCTAACAAGTAATCTGAATTTGAAGAATAACCATAAAATTCGCTTAAAATTCCTGTAAATTTTTCGGCTCGCTTCACTCGCCACACTCTTTACTTTCTATAAACAAATTTTGGCTCGCTTCGCTCGCCATTGTCTTCTTCTGTAATGGCAAGTTCATATTTGAAATTATCAAAAGAATGCATGTGACTGAAACAATTAAAATGCTTAAATACATTATCAATATAATTTATTACTATTAATAGATACATGATGTATCACCATAGTGTCTAATTTTATATACAAGCTTGAAAGGAGAATTTAAAGAAGTTTTACTCTAGTTTTCATTTCTACATGTAAAAACTTGCATCAGGCCCTCTTACGTGTTACATGACCTTATATACATTTTGTTTACTAAAAATTATATATCGCATATTGTAAAAATCTTTCATTTCTCTCAGTTTAGAAGAGAATACAAGTTTTACATAAAAATAATGTTTAGAGTAATTTAAGTAAAAATAAAGAATTTCTACTGAAAAAAAACACAAACATTCTTAATATTCACATCAATTGTTATAAAAAAAATTTCCTTGCTCCAACTTTGCAAGAAAAAAATAATTTTGCCCCGGTCTGGGGCGAAAAAAAATAATCTTGCTCCGACAAAAAACCCAAGCCCCCCCCCCCCCCCCCCCCCCAGAATATCAAATGGACCGTGCTTTATGAAGTTATGGGACTTAGATATTTTGGTGTTGTGAAAAAAAATCCCAACGGGCATATCTTGCTGTGTGAGCGTAGGCTTTTTAATTTTTTTGTCGCATAATCAAGAAATTATATGTAATGGGAAGGTGGGGGTTATATATGTATGCACATACATGTTAAGCTAAGGGGAAAATATAGGTGCATGGAAAGCAATAACTTGAATATGCGTCAACAGATTTTCATGATATTTGTACAGTGTGATCAGACTTCAAAGAGGAAGATTTTCAGGTTCATCCGATTTGCCTTATGGAGTTATGGGACTTAGATATTTTGGTATTGTGAAAAAAATCCCAACGGGCATATCTTGCTGCGTGAGCGTAGGCTTTATTTATTTTATGTAGGTGATGTTGTGTAATTACAGGGTACACATGTACTGAAATGGCATATGTTTATAGCTCAGTAGCTGAACTTATTGTTTGTGATGCGAGAAAAGTAATCAAATACAACAATTGAGTTCCGGATAGGAAAATATCAATCTACAGCGAGATGAATCAATGTCCCAACCTCGGCTTATACCTCAGTTGGGACTTCTTGATTAATCCCACCCTCATTGGATATTTTACAATCCGAACTGAAAAGTGGCACAAAGATTCTATTTTTCTCTGTGAGACATTATTGCATTGGATACCTGAGGACTAGGAGCCAGTTTTACAAAAACACTTACGAAAAAAAATTAGGAATTTTCTTAACTTTCATCAAATAAAAACTTAAAATCTTTTTCATTTTAGATAATGTTGTCCTTTCTAATAACATTTCTACATACTAAATACAGATTCAGAAACAAAACATCATAATTTTTAGTTTATATGAATACAAAAAGCGATCAAAAGTTAATACGAAAAGTCCTAATATTTTTCGTGAGTATTTTTGTAAAAAAGGCTCCAGGACATTATCTACATTTTGATGCAGCTTTGTAATCCAGACATTACCTTCAGTCGTTTCTTTTCTTTTCTTCTACAAGTGCAGATCCTAAAAAGGTTTAGGACACCTTCCTCCTTGAATTTGCAAAAGATGCTGATTTTTACGCATTATTTTTTTCAAACCCATATTCTGAACCCCCTTGACAGTTTGGAACCCCCTGGAAAAAATTTCTAGACATTACTAAACTTCATGTGTAGTTTCTGTATATCTCCTGAAGGATTTTCTTTTATTTAATTCAGGCAAGGCAAGAGGCTGACTCTGCAACGGAGTCAGAGGGGAAAAAGAAGCTCTCAAAATGGCTGAATAAAAGTATGAAGATTCAAATGACAGATGGAAGAACTCTCATAGGTACAGCTTTACTATAATAATTGCTGGGTTTGCTGTAGCATGGCCTGTTAAAAATCTGGAAGCAATGAAACCCATGTGTTCATTACCAGTATATGACTGTAATTTGTTGAAATACCTGTCTATTGTCGTAGCAAAGTGACCTGACTGGGCGGAGCCAATTCAATCAAGCAACTGAGACGAATCAATAAAATTTTAGGGTAGATAGATTATGAATTGTATGTATTAATTAGAGTAAATACTCATTACCTGCAATTTTGTATAGCTTATATCACCTGGTCAGTATTAAACTCTTCCAATGATCAGGTGAAAATAAGCCCCGCCCGGTCAGGTCAGTTTGCTACGACAATATGTGTATTCCTCTCAAGGTACATCTTAAAATTCTATTATCTTACAGTCCATCTCAGTGTCAATATTTTCACCTCAGTATCCATCTTCATAGCCACACCCCTCCCTCTCCCCACCCCCACATACACACTACCCATTAAATTCAATCAAAGCTCTATTCTTTCCTTTTATAGAAGAACCAGATTTAATGTCCTTACACTTGAAATGGAACTAAAAGAAATTTTAAATAGAAATTTTTTAAAAGATAAATGTTTATGAAGCCTTTCATAAGAAAAAGTGTTTGTTAGCATGTTAATATACAGTCTTATATACAGTCATGTATATAATTATTATGTAATTTTGTATGCTTTAGGTGTGTTTCTGTGTACAGACAGGGACAGGAATGTCATATTGGGATCATGTGAAGAATATCTACGACCTCCAGGTAAGAAATATCAATAAAAATACTTCATTTTAGAATACATTTGTATGAATGATAGTGTACATGTATGCCTGTCGAAATATTTGACAAAATTCAAAAGCGTCTTATTTACCCTTTCCATAAGATTTAATTACCCTAATTATAGACTATCATACGTGTCAATGTTAGGGATGTTTGAATTACAAATATAGCAATTAATCAATTAGCCTTAATTATCTAGACAAATAGTATACTAAAGAACTGTAGAATCATGTCGCATTTCTTTATGTTTTTAATCATATCGTTTTCAATAATCAATAAGAGACGAAAAAGTAAACAAATGACGTGTTAATAAGATTAGTACGCAAAGATATGACGATACAAAACATCTAATTTTAGCTTATTTGAAGTAACCATTTCAGCAATTAAAGGTGATAAGGAAATGAAATATACCTATAAAGAAAAAAGGAACTAATTTTAAAAATTCAGATGAAGAGTTCGCGAAATTAAAGTCGCGCGAATTAATTTGTTTTTCGAGTTGTCTCAAAAATAAGGTCACGCAAGTATAAAGTCGTTTACAGTATTTACATGTAGAAAGGGATGCAAGATGTTGTGTTTGTATTTAGAAAATTTATCCTATAATGCAGTCATTTATTATGATGTATTTTTAGGGACAGGAGAGAAAGAGGAGCCACGAATGTTAGGGCTAGCTATGATTCCCGGGCATCACATAGTCAGTATATCGGTGGACAAGTCACAACAGGAAGCACAAGATGTGGCATGATGGGAACTTCTAAAGTGAAAGTATAGTTTATCGCAGGCCCGAAAATTGGATAGTTGTGTGTATGATGAGTGTAGGTGAAAGACTCTCCGTAATGCTTGAAGTTTTCAGACGTGGAATTTACGTGAAAATTGTAGAATTTCCGAACAGTAATGAATGATTATGAAGAGTTGCATTTTTTTTTTTTTGCATTTTTTCGCACATGCATTTAGATTTTATAAATCAATTTCTGTTGTATTATTTTTGAGAATATATGATCTGTGGTGCTAAAACCATTGGAACTATTATGAACTTTTGAGGAGACGGAGAAAGTGATATACATGTAATTTACGTTACATGTTTTCATGGCATTAAATATGTTGTAGATGTGCAGATCTTAAAGAAATTCCTAAAAATTCTGCTTTTTTACTTTTTATTTAAATATTTATATGTTGAAAATCATAGGCTAGTACTGCCCATTTGCCAACCTTTCAGATACATGTATATTGTATTGAAGAATACACGTATATTTTTTCATACTCGTGATTTCAGGTCAGTAGGTTTAAGTCATCTCTGTGTTATTTTTAGCTCACCTCAACGAAGTTGAGTGAGCTTATGCTATAACCCCACGCGTCCGCGTCCGGTTAAGAAGTTTGGGGTAGCTCAGTATCTGACAAAGTACTAATGCTACAGTAACCAAACTTGCACAAGTGATTCATCTTTGGATGCTTAGGTGAACCCATGCATCGGATGCAGCATCTGACGTACATTTTCCGCTTGAGTGACTTGGTTAAGAAGTTTGGGGTAGCTCAGTATCTGACAAAGTACTTATGCTACAGTAACCAAACTGGCACAAGTGATTCATCTTTGGATGCTGAGGTGAACCCATGCATCATATGCAGCATCTGACCTACATTTTCCGCTTGAGTGACTTGGTTAAGAAGTTTGGGGTAGCTCAGTATCTGACAAAGTACTGATGCTACAGTAACCAAACTTGCACAAGTGATTCATCTTTGGATGCTGAGGTGAACCCATGCATCGGATGCAGCATCTGACCTACATTTTCCGCTTGAGTGATTTGGATAAGAAGTATGGGGTAGCTCAGTATCTGACAAAGTACTAATGCTACAGTAACCAAACTTGCACAAGTGATTCATCTTTGGATGCCGAGATGGACCCATGCATCGGATGCAGCATCTGACCTACTTTTTCCACTTGAGTGATTTCGCTTTTAAAAGCCAATATTGAGCAAAGTATAAGTGCTACATGTACCAAACTTGCATATTGGATGTATCTTTGATCAAACTTTCATAAAATGACCTTGACCTACTTTTTCCGCTTGAGTGATTTTGCCTTTAAAAGCCAATATTGAGCAAAGTATAAGTGCTAGATGTTCCAAACTTGCATATAAGATTATCTTTGATCAAACTTTCATAAAATGACCTCGACCTACTTTTTCCGCTTGAGTGATTTTGCCTTTAAAAGCCAATATTGAGCAAAGCATAAGTGATACATGTACCAAACTTGCATATTTGATGTATCTTTGATCAATCTTTCATAAAATGACCTTGACCTACTTTTTCCACTGGAGTGATTTTGCTCTATAAAGCCAATATTGAGCAAAGTATAACTGCTACATGTACCAAACTTGCATATTGGATGTATCTTTGATCAAACTTTCATAAAATGACCTTGACCTACTTTTTCTGCTTGAGTGGTTTTGCCTTTAAAAGCCAATATACATGTACTAAGAAATATGTTTGAATTGAATTTTGCTGTCACGAGGTGAGCTTCGTAATCTGTGATTACCTATGTTTGGATAAGGAATGACCAGTAAACATAAAAACATCTAAGTTTAATCAGATTAGAGAAGTTAAGCTAGAATTAATTAGCGTTGTGCCCACGTGTGCGACATTGTCGCCAGACCCTTCCGATTACGATAATCAATTATGATTTTGATAATGGATTACAATCAGGAAATGTAAAACAGTATAGGAATGAAATATTAGCATCATTAAACGGTATTTTTGCTTCTTGTAATTCAAGTCAACTGATATATTATTGACTAAGGTCAGTATGCATAGCTCGTATGAAACATTTTGCCGAGTTTCCATAAAATTTGCTGTCAATAAAAAGTTATGGACAAATCATGAAATATTTTACAGTTTTGCAGTGTATTACAAGAATCTGATTATAATAGATAATCAATCAAAAGGCTTACCAAATTAATCAATTTTGATTACTCCATCAGATTCCCTGAACTAGAATTAATTAGCATACTCTGATTTACACGTAATTATGCGTATTGTGATTAACATGTAAAATGGACTCAATTTTATCCAGATGGTTTGTAATGGGAAGAGGATACCACTTTAAGGGTATTTATGAAATGTTTTCCAGTATCGTTTGACCAAATTGTTCTGATGTTATTTATAGTGCAATAAACATTTTGTATATTTGAATGCATATGTAACTCCATTTATATTTCTACTCGTCATCTTGTCTTCTTCAAGCAACAAAGTACCTCATCCCTTGACAGCAATATTAAGGCAAAATACAAGAATTGAACTACCCCTTTTTGTAAACAGAAGTAATTCATACTTTTGTCATACGTGCTTTAGAGGACAAAATAATCAACAGAACTCAATCAAACTTTGTGTAGTAGCACAAGACTGAAGGAAGAATTTCATTATTATAAGGTCACCAATTGAAATTTGATTCATTGGGTGCACTCCACTTCAGAAGGTGTATTTTCCAGCAGAACTCGGTCAAACTTGGTACAATTGTTGATTATGATACAAGAAGCAGTCTTTGACTTTTAATGTCAAAGGTCAAGGTCACAAAAGGATTGGTAATTATTGCTGAAAGTATACCCTGTAGAGTATTCATTCACCAGCAAATTGTGTTCAAGCTTGGTAAACTCTTATGCAGTTGTTGTGAAGGCGATCACTATTTATTTTTAAGTTGCAAGGTCAGTGGTCAAGGTCATTTATGAATTCACTCAAAATCATGATACATTGCATTCACATCTGATGCTCAATTTTACAGCAGAAATATTTGAAACTTGGTACTATCATTTATTGACAATCAAGTTCACAGACAAACATGTTGGCGTATGTTTTCTTGCCACTGTAGGTCAATTTCAGCACCAATGTTGCTTGTGATGTAAGGTTTTTATACTTAGTAGTAAAATGTGTTAACTTTGGAATTTTATGAAAGACCTACATGTACATATATACCAATCTTGAAGTGAAATGTCAGTTACTTTTGAATGCTATCTTCAAAGTCAAGGTAATGCTGTATCATGCTGTATCATCGGGGCTACCGTTACCCTTGTATTTTTTCATTATCTCCGAAATCAAATCGTATTGATAAGTTGGGTTTTTTTTTTTGAAAAATCATAGTCTAGCCCCCTCCACCCCCACCCCACCCCTTTCTTCCCGGCTCCCCATGATGAGGGGAGAAAGGCAAATCAGACGTAATAAAGGAATTATCGATTTATTGAGAATAAAATAAGAAACATGTTGAATAAAAATAAAAATTCACTTAGAGATCATAATAAATATTAAGCAGCACTGCATATGTAACTTTGAATATTTTTCTGTTGAGACAAAGTATTAATTTGTATGTCAGGAGCGCGTACCTGTCAATTTTGAAGCCAATATACATGACTATGCAGTCATTCAAAGTCTCAAGGGAAATTCCTCAGTTTTGGAAAGTATTTAGTATTTAATATTTTGTATAACAAGCAATTTATAATCAACAAACAGCCTAAAATTCAAATCACAAAATCATTTTATTTCTTTTTCCCTAAAAGTCCACTGAGCGCACCTAGTCCGCCTCCATTCTTCAGCTGACCGATCATTCCTTTTAACATGTCTCCTTTCCCTCCGCCTAATAGACCGGACAGCGGGTTGTCTGCCGATACATCCCCTCCGGACATTAGACTGCCGACGGCATCCATGATATTAGAGCCTTGAGGTCCGTTAAGCATATTTCCTATCTGTCCCATCATTTGTTGACCCTGAGGTCCATTCATCATACTGGAGATTTTATCTAAGCCTCCTCCCGAGAGGAGCCCAGACAAGTCGGGCATTCCGCCGCCTCCTTCGCCTCCCCCAAACAGGCCAGCCAAGTCTGGCATTCCTCCGCCCCCTCCACCTCCTCCTAGAATTGAGGATAGGTCGGGGAGTCCTCCTCCTCCCTCCCCTCCTCCGAACAAGCTGTTGAGGTCAGGTTCCTGTGGTTGTGCATTGTCCTCAGTAGGAGTATTATTATTGTCGAACATCTGGTTAAAATCCGGAAGCAAACTGTCATCCAACCCGTTCGGCTGTTGCTGCGGCGGTGGCCCTTGCGGTGGTTGTGGGTTCGAATTCGATCCGAAGTGGTTTCCGTTTCCTTGTGAATTACCAAAGTTACCCTGTTGGTTATTGAAATTAGAACCTGACCGTTTGAATTAGGACCATTATTGAAATTGCCTTGACCGTTTCCGTAATTTCCATTTTGGTTGTTCCCAAAATTTCCATTCTGATTATTTCCAAAATCTCCTTGTCCATTTCCGAAATTATTTTGATTGTTTCCGAAATTTCCTTGATCGTTTTGGTTATTTCCAAAATTATTGTTTTGATTATTTCCGAAATTCCCGTTTTGATTATTTCCGAAGTTTCCATTTTGGTTGTTTCCAAAGTTTCCGTTTTGATTATTTCCAAAGTTTCCATTTTGGTTATTTCCGAAGTTTTGACTACTTCCCCTGATGAGCCCTGTTGGTTATTTCCGAAGTTATTGTTTCGATTATTATTGTTGAACTGTCCATTATTATTATTTCCAAAGTTTTGACCACCATTTCCAGAATTTCTGTTAGGTCCTTGTGGTCCGAAATTTTGGTTTTGTGGTCCGAAATTGTTATTTTGACCAAAATTGTTGTTGTTGTTGTTGTTTCCATTAGGTTGACGTCCAAAGTTATTCTGGTTTTGAGGTGGTCCAAAATTGTTATTTTGATTTCCGAAATTATTTTGCCCTTGTGGTGGACCAAAGTTATTTGACGGTTGCCTGAAATTATTCTGGCCCTGGAACTGACCGTTCTGTCCTTGATTGAATTGACCATTTCCTTGCTGGCCGAAATTGTTGAACCCTTGTTGTCCCTGATTGAATGAAGATTGGCCTGGGAATCCTCCCTGGTTACCAAACTGTCCATTCATTGATGATCCTGGAAATTGACCTCCCATTGGAGGACCAAATTGCCCGGGCGGGCCAAATTGTCCAGAAGGAGGGCCAAACGGACTGCCTCCCATAGATCCGAAATTGGATTGGCTATTTCCACCGCCGCCGCCTAGACCATTTAGCATGCCAGAGAGTCCACCACCTCCCCCGCCCCCTAATAAAGAGGAAAGTGGGTTTAAGGGTTGTGCCCTCGTAGCCTGGGTGCCTTCGGTGAGGGCAGGTCTTGGTGCTGAGTTCGATCCAGCATTAGGGTCTACTCCTAGAAGTGAAGCTAGACTATTTCCTCCTGTATTTCCTGTTAGCGAGGTTGCCGTACCAAGACTTGATCCGCTTCTACCTCCGCCTAACCCTCCCAATAATCCATCAAGGGGACTTCCCCCACCCATACCCCCTCCTCCCCCTCCTAAGCCCCCCATTAATCCACCTAAAGGATTACCTCCCGGTGGATCCACCACCACCACCACCCCTAACATCCCCATAAGTCCACTGAGGGGATCCCCACCAGGTGCTCCTCCTCCCCCGCCTAATCCACCCATGAGACCCCCTCCCCCTGGCGGACTACCACCTCCCCCTAACATTCCCATAAGTCCACTAAGGGGGTCCCCGCCTGGTGCTCCCCCGCCTCCCCCTAATAAACCTCCCATCGGACCTTGGCTTTTTGGTGCTCCTCCGCCTAACAAATTCCCTAATGGATTACTGAATCCACCATTTCCTCCCATTAATCCGCCAAGAAGTGATCCCAGTCCTCCACCCCCTCCGCCTCCAGGTGCCCCTCCTCCTAACATACCACCCAGCATTGATCCGAGTCCACCCCCGCCCCCACCTAACATGGATCCTAATCCGCCCCCGCCACCCATCAACATTGGTAACATAGACATGGCTAACTTCCCGATCCCTCCTCCGGCGTCCCCTCCTCCTGCCCCTCCTCCGAACAATTGTCCAACACTATCAAGGAGTCCCCCTCCTCCGCCTCCGAATAGGTTCTTGACTTTTCCTAGAAGGCTTGTATCTTGTAACATATCAGTGACCTTCTTTTCGACTTTTGGATCTTCTTTCGCTATTTCTTTTGCTTTTTCCTTGTCATCTTTCGTCACTGGTGCCGGAGTAACTACCACTATTTTATCGCTAGCAGGTTCGCTGTCTTTTACTTTCTTTTTCAAGAGTTCCAAAAGTTCAGCCGCAGCTGTCCGCGCCGACTTCTTTCGCCAGTTGTTCAAGAAGATTCTTCTTTTGAACTTCCGCATCCGGTTGGATGGTTGGCGCAGGGGTTACAAATACGGACGGAATGCTTGGTTGAGGTCTTGCTGTAATAAATCAAGTCAAATCAATTTTATTTAAATGTTTTAAAATGATTATTCGGATTTCATACACATACATGTATAGACTGTAGATTGCTTCACATTTTGTTGATGAGTCAGGTTTAGATATAAATGCAAGGCTTAAAAAACGACTTGAAAGTTTAAAAAAAAAAGACAAAAGACAAAAAAAAACTTACTATTAAACATTACTTTTCTTTAAGCATTTTTTTCAATATGAGAGTTGCCTAGAAAAATAAGTATGACATTACGATACCCAGTATTTTCGATATAAACTTGGGCAAACCATTCAAATTTCAAGAGATTTGCGATCCACAACGAAGCTGGACAAAACATTTTAATCGGGCAATAAAGCATGAGCTCCGCTTCATATTTTGATCTCACTTAATCTGACTTTTGACGACTAATATACCAGACAAACGTGACGATTTCAACTTCAAAATTACATTTCCCTTTCGTAAGTAGTAAGATTCAATCGTCCCCTGCCTAAGGTGTATTCATATCGAAACTGATGGGCTTTCCAGAGCATGCGGAACTCTAATTACAACGACTTCATTCTGAGGGCCGGGTCTTACCAAGTTTCTACTCAACCTGGGATAACATATTTATGCATGAGCGACTTACTTTGTCACATTTTTTAGGATACAATGAAAAAAATAAAACACCGAAACATCTATCTGTCCACAATGACAAATATGGACAATGACCATATCCCAATACCGTGAATACACAGTACAAAATCGATAATTCAGAAATTTTTAAAATCATAAACATCAGGATAAAACAGGAACCAAAGCAAACAAACAAAAAACTCAACCACATGAAAAGAAGCGAATGTTGAAGTATAGACATTTTAGATAAGAACCCTCCAAAAACACCGAATTTTATACATGTATTCATTGGTTTTGACTGCACGGCTAAAGTCAGGCGCGTAGCCAGAGTACTTTTCAAGTGGAAACACTTTCGGTCAGAATTTTCGGGGGACCGAAGCTCTTGATGGAAGCCAAGGGAAGGGAGCGAAGCCCTCGAGTTACACATTTTAAAGGGCAGTTTTCTACGTTAAAATTACCCTTTCTTTACGTTCTTTTCTTTTCTCTTTTTTTTTTTTTTTTTTGGGCGCAAATCGATGTGGAAGCACTTGCGTACGCCTGGCTACGCGCCTGAAGTGAGCAGGCGATGCTAACTCTCCTCGGGCACATGATCTCATCTCTACTGTAGAGTGTTTTATTTATTTTGTTTCGACTAATAAATAACGAACACTCTATATCCACAAATTTTCGGCCACCTGGCCTTTATCAAGTGGAAAAGCACGAATATAAAAGAATTCTACGTAAAATTCATATTTCGTTTCGTTTTGCTGTTCTTTTTCTGGTTTATTGTATGCCAATTAACAGTGATTTTTTTAATTCTGATTTAGGTGTTGTGCTTGACTTTCATTTACTCATCAATATAAGATCAATAATCAATTAAATTTCACTTGACTTACCTCTCTCAAATCTTATAATAGGTGACCAAATAGATTCCCAGTAATGTGTAAGGTTTTTCACCACTGTTGCCCTGAAATTTAAGATGGTTCTCTTATTGCTTTGTGACGTTTTGATACATAATCGCAAAAAAAAAATAATAATGTTAAATTCTGTATGGAGACAGACATCTATTTTATGTAGCTTCTGACGTGTTGGGGCCGATTTACCATCGAGTCTTTTATATTTGATTTTGTTTGTTTGTTTGTTCGGGATTGCTTTGGGGGGGGGGTGTAAAAATGCAAAACATGCACATGCGTTATCGGGTACGTAAAAATATTAAAATGCACATATATGAAATTCTTGTTATATTTATTTATAAAATTCTTTTATTTATATGGAAAAAATGAAAGGAAGAATAAAACAGCATACATGTATTACGATCGAGATCTGTTAATAACTAGATAATGCAAGAGCAAGTCATTCTGAGTATGTGTAAACGTACCTAATACGGAGGTCTTTTGTAATTCCTGCTGGCACTTCCCAAAGCATGGTTAAATTAGCTTTATATTTGTTATGTGTATGGGTCACTGTGTCTCGATCGTGGCGACATGCTATTGTTTTCGATGAGCTTCCGCGCACGCGCCATGTTCCTTCCGGTCTGGGACTGTCTCCAAATACGTCAGCAGGGTACGCTTGCACAACAAAACCTTTGAAAAAGTCCCATTGTCCTTTTCCATATAGAGTAACTGGAAAAAGAAACAAAAACCTGTCGTTGATATATCTACATGTACAGCTTTCTGTAGATACAGGACTTGAACATCCTATGTATTGTAAAATTGGCTTAATGAACAGTCCCTGTGGCTTACAATTCTTTTAAAACACTGTGTGTAGTTGGTCTTTTTAGAATAAAGCAGTATACAGGATATAGGAAAGCTTTTTTCTACAAATAGTGCAAACTCAATAGTGCTTTCGAATGAACTCTGGAAATTCTCGCCTGCTTTAATTGGTTACATTCAATTTTCCAAATAATTTAGACGTTTATATCACTTTCTGCTTTTTATATACATATACTGATTCAAAATTATATCTTAATTAAATGTTTATAATTATTTTCAAAATACACAAGCAAATATTAAAAAAAATTCTTGCCAGGGTAAAAAAAATCTGATTATAGATACCGTAGCAGCCTGAGGGTACATCAGATATACAGAACATGCTTGTAAAGTGATATTACGTTACACAACGACTCCCTCTTTATGTTGTGTTATATCATTTATGATACTTGATACTTATGAAAATAGGCGGGGTGAAAAAGAACCGAACTCTTAATACACATTCAAAATTCCCGCTATGAATTTCTGGATAGTTTTATTCATTATTAACAGGATAAAAATATGTCTTATTTTTGCATCATTTATATTTTACACATCCCCCCTTCCCCTTTGTTTCATGGTCTCCTACTATAAGTCTCATAATTATGGATCATATATTTTATTAGAATCATATTGACAATTTTCATCTTTGTCAATTTTATCTTTCTTTGGTCACTTTGTTTTCTGTCTTCATAAAGTATGCACTTCAAAGACATATGTAGTTTTATGATTCTTTTTTCTATTTCAAGTACAAATTAATATAACAATTTCTTCCGAAGTATATTTGTTGTATTCGCGCGTTTCTAGTTAGTATAGTTTTCTAACGATTACAAACACATGCAAACACAAGTCCGTATTTAGTAAATTAAATAAATAAATATATATTTATATATATTGTCAGTCTTTTTTGTTCTGTAGTGCTTTTTTCTCTTTTTCTTTAAATACAACTGCAGCCAGGATTCTTCCTTGCGGTATTCTCCATTTAGAATTTAAATGAAGCAGACTTACCTTCGACTATATCTCCACTTTTAACAGTCGTTGCATTAGTCGAAATTCCATAAGGCGACACTATATATTGGGGTCTTATAATGTCACTCTCCCCCTTTTTATGATGCTGAGGATGACCGTGGCATCCATACCCGTTCAACGGGGCTCCTTGTGGATAACATTTCACATTCACAAATAAAACTATAAGTATAGTCAAGTATCCACATAAAGTCACTGAGTATTTATTCATATCCCTTTTATTTGAATATAGCCGAGGTCCAGCCCCGGCAAATCGAAAAGAAAAAAATTAATTCAATCGCATCACAAGAAAATCCAAGAATGGCTGACTGAAAGTCATGGGATGTGGGGCGCTGTAAGGGAAATGTAATTTCACATAGCAATAAAATGGAAGATAACTTATTAAAATATCCAATATCGATAAAAATAAATATTTTTTGTATAAAGCTATCAATTTTGTAAAGCTGACATGAGTGGAACTACTAAGAGCATTCAAAGAAATATGACAAAAATTCGCCCCCTCTGTACCTATATTCCTTCACCTGTTGATATATGACAGCAAAGACGTGCAATAGTACTTCCGCTTAGAAATCCACCCGAGGCAAAGTATGTGACGTTATCGTAGCAACGTAACTTCTGATTGGACGATAAGGTGTCGTTTCTAAGGTAACAGCAGGTCACGTACCACGTTGACTTGAGATAGGTGTATACAATGACTGTTTTAAGGTGGGTAGAACATTTACGAAAGGTGAATACACCACGTGGTTGTCGTCAGTGTACGTAAAACTCCGTAAACTGAAATAAATGACTCATTCGATGCGGCTAGCGTTTAACGTCACTATTTCAAAAAAAGTAACGTCACAAAAAAAACGGTATATGTATTAACAACAAAGTCACGTTTTGTTCCTTTTAATTTTTATCCAAAAATATGTCTATTTCATCGAAGTTGTGAATGAAAATTATGTCATACTCGATAAGTTATCCCCTTCCATCAAATGAAAAGATATTAATAACATCAATACTATTCAAACAAGAAAAAGCAAATATGAAAATCTATGCATGTTTACGAGTAATAACATTCAAATTGTCATTACACATTAACAATTCTTGATACATCTTCAGCAAATTTCATGTCACCCTTTAAGAATTCAGTCACAACTTCCCTTGGCTTCAATGTTTTTCGACTTTCAAATGTCTTGCTTTTGACATTATCAATAGTGACACCCTCCTTTTCTTTGACATCGTTTTCGTATAAAGAAAAAGGCAAAGATCTTTCTATTTGCTGCGACTGGAATACGCCATCTTGAATAAAATTGCCCCACCCTCCTTGGAACCTTTCTTTAATGTTTGCCGACCAATCTTCTTTGCTTTTCGTCATTTTCTTTGCGGCTTTTGATATCAGTTTCAACCATTTCCAAGGGAGGGAACTTTTAGGTTTCCCTGCATCATAAAAAGTAGAGTTTTCGGTGAGCAAAAAAAAACAACAACAAAAAAGGAGAAAAAAATGATATTACGGAAGCCCCGGAGTGCGTAGTGAAAAAATGTTTTGAACCTGCGCGCTAAGTTTACCACCCCGGGGCTTCCGTATGATATAGATGGATTTCATTCAAAAGAGAAAAGATACTTTTTACACCATTAAATGTACATGTAAACGTGGGATAAATCCCGAAGGTGCATTGAAAATAATACGTAATATCACAAAATTGGTCGGTGAAAGAGTAAGAAATTTTAATTCTCTCGTAAAGAAAAATAAAACATGCCAACTATTTTTATGAAAGTTGTGATTATATCAAATTCAATGTAATGTATAGTACCTGTATACACTTGAACTTTTGAGGTAACATTTGTCCAATATTCGCCGAATTCTTTCACTATCGTAGCACTGAAAATATTTTACATCATACCAGTAATTTATTGAACTATTTATTCATTTGATCATTAATTCATAAATACGTATAATATATTAATACGATACATATTTATAACAAATAATTATATCTTTATAAAAATATTATTATTTATCCAAATAGTTATAGTTTTACTTTTACTGTTTTTTTTTTTTTTTAATTTCATAAAAGCTCAAAAGTATATGAAGTCCAGAATACAAATTGTATATTCTTGCAGATAGCGTTTTGAAATATGCTAAAGGTGTTGAATTCGACATAAGCCAATAAGAAAAATAACTAACTTAGCTATAAAGTTTTCAACAAGTTCAGGAGAAACGATTTTTGCGACAACTTCAAGTTTTTGCTTCTTGTTTCTTCCAGTATGCGTCAGCGTATCATGTGACCGGAAGCAGGAAAGTTGCCGTGTTTCGGCTACTGGAAAGAATTCGCTAACTACCTCCTCTTGAAAGATGTTGTATTTGTTCTTTACTGAGTATAACTGAAGAAATATTCCCCGGAAATACTCCTCTGATTGGATTGTGACTGAAAATAGTGGAAAAAATTGGATAAAATGTAGTTTTCGTTTTTAAATTCTTTGCCAAATCTCGGTCGTTATTTTAAAAAAAAGTGTTTTCAGATATAATTCAATGTTATGCCTCTTTAACGTACTTCATCTTAGTATGACTAATATAGTTTTAAAATCGAAATTATAAAAAAAAATGTACATGCAGCAAGAAAAATAGAATTCAAAAGAAAGCAGTTAAAAATAATCCGGTATGGACTTACTATTGATGACGTCATTTCCTGTCTGTGAACTTGCTGCAACGGTGATTTTATATGGCGGTGACGTAGTTTGAGGAGGAGTGTGATGACCTGGGATTTTATTTCGACAAACCGAATCCAGTCTCGGAGCTCCGGATCCATAGGACTCCGATTCTCCTATCAAATTACCAAAGAAGAGTAACATATAAGTAAAAAATAAAACTGATTTCATGATTGACATCAAAATAAAGACCGAGATATACCTAGGAATCTTATTCTGAGTGTCACCCTGCGGGTACAGAAAATATGTGTTTATGACATTCACTTATTCAATTTTGTAGTACGTACTTGTATATATATATATATCGCAGATCCCAATTTGTTCTTTTAGTACGTCTGGCTAACAATTTTAAAAGGTCCAACCCGGCCAGAGGGGCTAAGGCTTAAGAAATGTATTATGTTAAAATGGGGAAAATAAGCATTCTTGACAAAAAGGTTGGGTTCTCTGACCCCCATTAACTCCCCTCTCTTGATCCGCCCCAGTAGTTCATCTCTCTCTCTCTCTCTCTCTCTCTCTCTCTCTCTCTCTCTCTCTCTCTCTCTCTCTCTCTCTCTCTGTGTGTGTGTGTGTTTCCATCACTGCCTTATATGGCTGTGTACATATTACATATTGTATACATCCGATGTTTATATACATATCAACAAGTAAACAAGACGCGTCAAACTCCAAATAAAAGGATGTATATATCAAGTAGAACAGGGGCAATGGGAAGTTATAATGTACACGATGTAATGACGTGAAAATTTTAAGTAGAAATTGTCATTTTATAAGTATATATATTTTAACAGTTTTGCAATATCATATACAACAGCTCAGACGAGGATTTTGAACTATAGCAAGGGTAGGGAACTTTTTATAATTGTTTAGTATGATAATTGTACGTTTTGTTATAATTTGTTAAAAATGATTCATTTATTCTATGAAAATAAACGATTTTCAAAATAATGATATAAAAATCTCAAAAATGTTGTATTTGCATCTTGGAAATAAATGAAATTATCTACGAATGTAAATCCGAAAAAATAAATTACGCAAGAATTATTTATTTAAATCGTTTTCCTACTAATCGTATTCCATATAAAATGATATATGACATTTTCACGGGGGAAAATGAATATTTTGAAAATGTCTTTTCTTTTTTGAAAATAAGTTATATATATATATATTATCCACTATCATGTCAAATACAATAATCATAATTAAAGATTTCGTTTTCAATTTCTCAGTTCATTAAATTCGTTCATTGTATACCTATGTATAAATTTAGTACAAAATGTACATTTAAAATAAATCAATATTATATTACACTTTTACTGGGACATTTTTGTCTGAGTAGGTATTATTTTCAAAACTGCAACTTCAAGAATTTCTATCTAATATATTTCACATTTATATAGAATTATAATTGTCGTCGAGTACTTTGATTCGACATGTGAGTGAAAATAAATCTCCCGATAAATAGAAGGAGATCTGCATGATTTTGCACGCATCTCCTTACCTTTAATTAGCACCTGGGTCACCTGTACTCGCTCGTGCAAATGTTCTATAAATAGATTTATGTTATGAAAACATTTCCAGCTGATCGTGATGGCTACTTTCGACACGGACACTAAGCATGACTTTGATTTGGAAGTTGTAAAGACAGAATTTAAGAAATGTCGGGTGCACGACGACCGACTGCTCCTGGATAACTACCTGAATGCATTTACAGAGCTCAACAGGTAAATCTCTCTCTCTCCCTTCTCTCTCTCTCTTGCGCAATTGCTCGAATCTAGAACATGCTTTAAAAAAAAGAAGCGGGGGGAGGGGGGGTAGTCTAGACATAAGGAGATGCAACCCAAGATTTCGAAAATATTGTAACGTAATGCGAAGGGGGGCATGGAATATGCAGCGCTTTGTTTGAAAATCTCTCGGTAGAAAGTGGGTCATTTTTTCTACAAACAACAGGGGCCGGGTTACTAACATTTTTCTTTATTTTCTTCTTTTTATTGGTACATGCATATGTTTTTTCCTATTGGTTTAATTTGTAAGAATTTCTTTTTGTTTTTTTTTTTTAATAAAGTATACACTACAAACTCTTCCTTTCATATCTGCTTATATCTGATCGCATATAGTTATATGTTTTTCTTCTATGTAAAATGATGAAATAATCTTACAAGTGATCAGAAGAGAATGAGAGAAATTGATCCAATGAATACCAGAAAAGATAGAAATCGTATATTGAATATCGGCATTTTAATAAAAATTCGCGGATAAAAATATCATGCTCGGATCCTATTTCGGATAAAATAGAGGGGGTGGAGTAAAAGAAGCTCGATAACAATGGACCTCGGTGAAAACGGTATTATTCAGGAATAATATAATTCAGGAATAATATATTCATATATAATGAACTGTATATAACATATCATGTATTCTTCGCGTAGTAAATGCAACATGCGAAGCTACGATGTGGAGAGGCTATATATTTTTTTTTGGGGGGGGGGGGGGGTCATATTTGCTACGAAAAGAAGCGTTTTCGCGTTGGGACTTCGGCTTCTCGACTTCTCCGCTTCTGGCACTTCGTTTCGTTTGCAAATATTCTTTTTGCTATGATATTAACCAGATACATCTGTTCATTATCAGCTGACCATTGGGTGAACCCATGGCTGATGGTCAGTTGTTTTATCTTTAACAAATCTTGTCAAATCAGTTGCAATGGACTTTCATTGTTCAAATAATACACCCATCGTTATTGAAGAAAACCCCTTTGATTTCCTCGTGTCTAACACGTACAATGAAACAGTTTACTGTCTTTTAACGATGAACTGGTGCAAACTTCCCGGTCGTTCTCCCTTTCAGAAAAACCGAAATATAGTAAGCGATCGAAGGAGGAAGTTTGTGAGATGAAGTTATTTTGGTACATCCTTTTATTCACGTCATGTAAACAAACGCCAGTAACGGTGCAATTAATGCAGTAAAATAAATACGTTTAAATTTAAATTTAAATGCAGGTCATTGATTGTTCAAATATTATTAAACTCCACCGTTGTAGAAGAACGCCTAGTAACTGCACCCGCGATTTTTATCGAATTATGGGGGGGGGGGGGATCGGGTGTTATGTAGGTGGGGTTTTTTTTTTGGGGGGGGGGGGTTGTAAGCGTTTACATTGTTACAAGAA
Source organism: Pinctada imbricata (assembly GCA_033119305.1). Lineage (NCBI taxonomy): Eukaryota > Metazoa > Mollusca > Bivalvia > Pterioida > Pteriidae > Pinctada > Pinctada imbricata. The sequence goes on from VSWD01000004.1 coordinate 27,641,515, forward strand.
ATTCTACTTCTTATTTTCACAGATTTTTCCGTCTGAGTGGTAGAATTTTTGGATTTGTTGCCAAAGACTTGGAGGACAAGATTCACATTTTACAATCACATCGCAAAAGTGACAAGGGAGAGCGATACGAGTCCATACAAGGCATGGTCAATTATGAAAAGTCAAATCAACTCCTCCAGGTCAAAGGTCATCTACCATCAGGGTCAAGGACACTTCTACGATTACACAGAGCTTCAGAATTCATACTGACTTTTATGGCGAGGATGAGTGAAAGTGACGACCATGATAAAAGTTCACATATTGCTGCAGAAGTATATTCACAAACACTTGCCAAACACCATCCGTGGCTGGTGCAGAAAATGGCGGGAGTTGCCATGTATATTTTGCCGAGCCGAAAGCAGTTGCTAGAGACCATGTGTAAACATGACTATGCGCATGTGTCAACTTTACTGAATGAGACAGTTTCGGCCGGGAAACCTGTTTATGAGATCACCCAGAAACTATATGAAGAGAATGATTTGTTAGATCTTCCTTGAACTAGGTGCTTAAATAGATAAACTTATGATGCGACTGAAATCAGAATTATTTACATTGTTTTTGTTTTCAATCTGTCTAACTTTAATTTTTAATTGTTTAGTTGCACAGGGTATCATTTTCATTGTGTACATTTAGAGACGTCATTTCAACAGACACTTTTTTTTTGGCCTCGTGACCTTGATGCTTGACCTTCTATTGGAAATCCTCAACATTGTACAGAACTCTCGTTTTGAGGTTTCAATATTTTGCGTGTATTCCTTTCTAAAACACCAATCCGAACATTTTGACTTCATGACCTTGATGCTTGACCCTCTATTGGAAATCCTCAACATTGTACAGAACTCTCGTTTTGAGGTTTCAATATTTTGCGTGTATTCCTTTCTAAAACACCAGTCCCAACATTTTGACTTAATGACCTTGAGTCTGACTATGAAGTTTGATTTTCTGGTTAAACTCAGCTTTATCTCAATTAGTCCCACTGTGGGCACCAACGTGTCACAAACACATCCTGTTGTATACAATTATTATAGTTGTATAGTCCCAGTACCTCATGAAGTGAGGGATGCATGTTGTAGATCCTATTTTGCTATACATCACGAATGTAATGTCTGCCAAATAGAATGAGTGCTTTGAAATCCTTTGTCCACCAACTAAGGACTTTGATTGAATTTTTGAAGAGATTCTATCATGTTCTACTTTTCCATTGAATTTTTGGAGAGATTCTATCATGTTTCACTCCCTATTTGTTTGGGAGAGTAAAACATGTACACTTTTGCAGTGGTTCATATGTGCAATATGTAGATTCTGAGTGACTCTGTTTCAAATAATTATGCAGTGTTCTTACTTTCTCCAATGATTGCATTTGTATATGAAATACTGTCTCAAATGAAATACATGTACTACATGTAGTAGAACATTATGTATTTTTGGAATAAATTTCTTGAAACAATGTCATAATTATCAGCTTTGATTTCTCCAATGAGACAATTTCTGATGATCAATTAAAGTGGCTTTTATTTTTCATTAGCACGGGACAATGATACCTTTTCTACTTGCAAGGACAAATGGTAGGAGAGCTATTGTAATACCCCTGGTGTCAGCATTTGGTAAAAATCTGGGCCGTATCTCCTGAGCTACATGTATAAGGGTAGGGCTTTGATATTTCACATGTAGATTCCTCAAGACGAGAAGTTTCATTTGATACCATGACTTTTATCCTAATGACCTTGACATTTGACCTACATGTCCTTTTAATAAAAATTAACCTGGGTCATACCTCATGAACTGTAAGGGGAAGGGCTTTGATGTTTCACATGTACATTCTTCATGAGTAGAGCTATCATTATGGTCATTCACTGTACAAAGTTTCATTGAAGTCATTGCAAAGATCAACGTAGTAACGTCTCATTTCAATAAATCCAAGGATTTAGGAGGCGTTGCAAAGACAAGATTTTGGAATGGAAGGAATGAACGGAATGAATTATCTTTCCTTGAAAGCCAGCAAAGTGTGTTACTTCACAAAAGTTCAATCCAAACAAGAAACCAAAATATAACAAAATGGTACACTCAACATTTTGCTGCCTTTGGCTAGAAAAAAATTAGAAATCATTAACTTTGTGATAGAGGAAAAGAAAATTATATACACAAGATATTTGATATTTCATTACACAGCCTGGCATTGGTAAATTTAAGACTTTAATCGTTAATTTTGTTAATATTGCCTTTCTACTAATTAAAATATGAACTTTATGATTTAAGTAATTAACAATACAACTGGACCAATCAGGTAGACGGATACAAATCATTCATTAGTACATATAAACCGTCTTGCACATTGACCCAGCCAGTTCCAAGGTACTAAAAAAGTTGAGGGTAAATTCACAGCTGATTCAACAAGTATTACTCCAGAAAACAGAAAAAGATTACATTTGCATCTCAAGTATTTAATATTCACTATGGCATCAACATATCTTGCTATCAGAAATGTCAAAAAATTGTCAATATAAAGTTGTCACACTGCAAATTAAATTCTAGGAATATTGTTGGTTGTAAATCTGTAAATGTCTTTTTTTTTTTTTTTTTTTTATTAAAATCAAGCTTCATATTTTATAACAAACAATAATAATAACAACAATAATCAGACATACATTATATATAAAGAAATCTTTATGCGTTGATCGCTTTTTATCAATTCGTCAAATGCGCTCAATTAAAGCAAGGTCAACAATCGAGAAAATCGATCGGAAACTAGGTCAGGTGACGGAGATCATTGTGGGCAGTAGGCCACGAGGTCGAATAGAAGAAAGATGGATTTCGCTGATAATTATCTTTATGTTCATCCATCATTGGAGTGAGAATGAAGGAATAAGGTAATTTCGTTAACAAATGTACATGTTGTACAATTTTTAAAAGTATTATACATCGTAATGGAAATTTCTGAACTGCACTCTTCTCGAACTTTCAATCGATTTTCTCAAATTTGCAATCAATATACTAAAGTGAGATAATGTTTAAATAAAGAGAAAAAAAACCACACGCACACAAAACAAAATTTAGAAGTACAATATATGTAAATAATAGCATTTAAAAGAAGAAAGAGAAAGGGGTAAAAAAAAGGGGGGGGTATTATAACTTTTTTACTAAATTTGTTAGAAAGTATGAATCAGCACCATAAACTGTTTTATTTATAAACAAAAAACTTTTAAATTCTTTTACAAATAACGAGTACACACAGATATCTTTTGTTTTTTGTTCAGATACATAATTTGCCTTGTAAATAGAAAATAATATTATTGTAAGAAATAAATTTATATCTTTATAAGCAGGATATTGAATTTTATATCCCCAAATAAGACATTTTAAATCATACACATGTTTTCCTATTCCTAAATTTTCAGAAATTAAATATATTCTTTCCCAGAAATTCATTAAATATTTACATGTAATGAAAAAATGTTCATAATCTTCTATACAGTGGCAAAACTTGCAATGTCCATTTTGACTTATTTTCCATTGTTTTAATAGACTTTGATTTGGTAATATGTAATGTAACAGTTTCCATCTTACTAATTTATGTTTGTTTTCAAGTAAGCAAGTATGTATAAATGTTAAAGTATATTTTGCATTCGATTTTAAATTTTCGTCATGAAGTATTCGAATCCATCTGCAAAATCCTATTGGTATCTCTTTGTTTATACATTTTAACTGATTGTAAATATCTTTTGTTTTAAGTTTACTTATTTTTTGATTATATAATTTTATTTGTGAGTCTATTCTAACTGTAGACTGTTTTGAGTCATTAGTTTTAAGAAGATCAATCCATTTTTGTGGTATAGCTTGTCTTAGCTGTATAATTTCTGAGATCCAGTTGGATTATTTTCCAGTTTACTTAGGATAACTTTTTCAGAAATATTACCATCTTTATCAATAATATCATTTATGTACATAATGTCACTTTTTAACCAATTTTTAAACAAGAGACTTTTTCCTTTCAGCGTAATGTCTTGGTTCCCCCAGATTATTTGTTGCCGGACGTGAGTATATGTGAAAGGTATGTGTTTTTCAGTGTTTTTATATTTAAGCCATGTTTTAATTATTTCAAGATAGAATTCTGGAATCTTTTTTAATTCTTCTAATGAATTTACACTTTTTAATCTCATATCAAATACTAAAAAATCTTTTCCAATTCTGCTCAAGTGGTATTTTGGAATAATTTTCCAATTAGATAAATTATCATCTTTTAGTCTTTTTATCCATGTTATTTTTATTGCTTCAATATATTTGTCTATATCGATCATATTAAGTCCCCCATTACAAATGTTTTGAGATAAAATTGTTCTTTTAATTTTCTCTGGTTTATCATTCCATATGAATTTATAAATTAGTGTTTTGAAACTATGAATATCTTTTTGATCTATGTGAGATACTGATGTAAGAAATGTCAAGTTTGGTATAATTAGTGATTTTATAACAGTTATTTTACCAATGATAGTCAAATTTCTTTTTTTCCAACTATTAAGTAGTTTTTAGCTCACCTGAGCCAAAGGCTCAAGTGAGCTATTGTCATAGTGTGGCGTCCGGCGTCCGTCGTCCGTCGTCCGTCCGTCGTAAACTTTTAACATTTTCAACTTCTTCTCAAGAACGGCTGAAGGGATTTTGATGAAACTTGGTATGCATGAAGTACTAAAGGTCCTCTACCAAGTTTGTTCATTTCGGCTCGATCCCTTCAGGGGTGGATCCAGGGCGGGGTCAAATAGACCCCGGAGGGTACCCCTCTTCAAAAATCTTCTTCTCCAGTTCCACTGAATGGATTGAAAAACTAATTGTATCTATGTGATCTAGAAGGATGTATGATTCAAGTTTGTTCATTTCGTTAAAATCCGACAACTAATTTTTGACGCGTTTTTGACGTCTTTTCGGACTTAGTCAGAAATGCACATTTTTGCACTTTTTCTTTAAATAACTCAATAAGTGTATGATTTTACACACTCATTTACTACATATTTATCATATTTAACTTACTTAATGCTTTGATATGTATTTTATGCTTAAATTTTATTTTTTTGATTTTTTATGAATTTTTTTCTTATGTAAAAAGGAAGGGGGGGGGGTGATTTTCATACATTTTCTGCTTCTTTTCTATAACCACTCTTCAGATTGTCATGACAATTTGTAGGTATGAGGTACTCATGCATGGTACCCTACAAGTGAAAGAATTTTGTCCAGATATCCACTTTTGGATTTTTAAGGAATATTTTTTAAGATTGTACATAGGTATAATGTATGTTTTCCATGCCCAATGGACCCATGGGGAGTGGCTTCAAACCCCGGCGGGACCCCAACAAAATTTTTTTCCCTTTTTATTAGCTCACCTGAGCCAAAGGCTCAAGTGAGCTATTGTCATAGTGTGGCGTCCGGCGTCCGGCGTCCGTCGTCCGTCCGTCGTAAACTTTTAACATTTTCAACTTCTTCTCAAGAACGGCTGAAGGGATTTTGATGAAACTTGGTATGCATGAAGTACTAAAGGTCCTCTACCAAGTTTGTTCATTTCGGCTCGATCCCTTCAGGGGTGGATCCAGGGCGGGGTCAAATAGACCCCGGAGGGTACCCCTCTTCAAAATCTTCTTCTCCAGTTCCACTGAATGGATTGAAAAACTAATTGTATCTATGTGATCTAGAAGGATGTATGATTCAAGTTTGTTCATTTCGTTAAAATCCGACAACTAATTTTTGACGCGTTTTTGACGTCTTTTCGGACTTAGTCAGAAATGCACATTTTTGCACTTTTTCTTTAAATAACTCAATAAGTGTATGATTTTACACACTCATTTACTACATATTTATCATATTTAACTTACTTAATGCTTTGATATGTATTTTATGCTTAAATTTTATTTTTTTGATTTTTTTATGAATTTTTTTCTTATGTAAAAAGGAAGGGGGGGGTGATTTTCATACATTTTCTGCTTCTTTTCTATAACCACTCTTCAGATTGTCATGACAATTTGTAGGTATGAGGTACTCATGCATGGTACCCTACAAGTGAAAGAATTTTGTCCAGATATCCACTTTTGGATTTTTAAGGAATATTTTTTAAGATTGTACATAGGTATAATGTATGTTTTCTTACCAAAAAAGAAAAGAAATTCTCAAATCGCACCGGGTTATACACATTGATACTACTTTTAAATGAAGAAATTTTATTTGAATCAAAAAAAAAAAAAAAAAAAAATGCCGTAATGATTAAAAGTACACAACTTTTTAAATATTTTTCAAAGCCATGCACCTGGTTCCGGACCGGAATTATTCGAATTTTATGATCTGAGGACCCATTTTCACACGTATTCTTCCACACATGTAGATGTCTCACACACTTTAAAACTATATTCAAAATTTTATTTCATCTGTCTAGTAAACAATCACGGAGAAGACAATTCAAGATAAACATTGTGTGTATTTTCCACCAATTGTTGAAAATAATAAGAAAATAATCGGAACTATTTGACAGGACAATGACCTAGATACGCATTCATTCATCTTCGTCCCCAAGGCGCATCGTATTCCGCTAGGCGCTTCATTGCAATACAAACCGCAAAGCAGTACTGCGATATATTTCAGGAGATACAGTGCAAACGGAATAGATTTTTATAATTGGAACACTTTCATAATCTGTATCTGTATCTGTATGGGTACGTTGAATTACCAATACTGGCTTGTGATCAACGGAATGAGAGAGCGCATAAACTTACTTAATCGCGCTTCAGGCTGAATCTAAAGCCTTCCACAGTCCTTGACAGCACTTGATGGTTATCCAGTTCGTTCCACTCTGTGACTGTACGTATGAAGAATGAGTTCTTCCTGATGACGGAATTACATGTAGGTATGTTAAAGGAGCGAGTATGGTTTGAGCTATGAACAACGTTCATAATGGTTATCATTCATGTACTTGGAACACTTGCATATACTTGTTATTATGTATAAAGTTTGCTCGAATTTCCTCTGTCTTAGACTCTCTTAGATGAAGTAATTTACGGACTGATTTCTTGAAGAAACGTCTAATGAGTAATCTCTTCCTCTGGATTTTGAGAATGCATAGGACATTTAATATCTGAAATTCTTGAAAATAAATAATTCCGTTCAGAGTTCCTGAAATCTTCCAATGAAATGTTGGACCACAGAAGCTGTTGTTTTAATAGAGAAAATAAATTATTATTCACAACCTTAAGCCACTGTGTTCGTCATCTTGTATGTATAATATTTCTAAGAGGAATACAGAGGCCTGAGGTTGTGAATAATGAAACATTTTCTCTCATAAAGCAACAGGATCCTGTGTTAAGACATTTGGGAATTTTTATCTGTTCAAATAATAGATACATAATGAGTTTTTATCAGACCAAATAACTTCTTGTCGGAAAATCCAATGCAACCGATACATTTCATGAACTCTCTCCGCTAACAACTTGCCCGTGTAACAGACCTATGATGAGGTAAAACAATTAGTTAACAGTAAATAACGATGTCGTAGGTCTGCTAGTTGGACAAGCTTAACAATTTCATGGGCCTTTTAATTTGTTTTCAAACTGCGAAACCTTAGAGAAACCACTTGAGTTGTTGAAACAGCGTATGCTGAAATGCGACGCTCCTTCTCGCCTGTTGAAATATGCATAGGCAAGAAGCGTCGCATTTCAGCATATTACTGAAAATTATTTGTTCAAGTGGCTTCACTGGGTCATGAGGTTTGATACAACATACACTGCTTTTTTGGAAAACAAACTGGCACAATTTCTGCACAACTCACTTGAATTGTTGAATATTGGATCAAAACGATTTTAACTGTACGTTTCATGTATTTGAGATGAAATCAATACTATTCAAAAGCATAATTCATAGATTTTAGTGAATAAAGGCAAAACCGAAAAATCTTTGTTTTTTATGCCCCTGGAATAAAAGATTCGGGAGCATAAAGTTTTTGGCCTGTCCGTCTGTCTGTTTGTCTGTCTGTTTTCCAAAAAACTTTAACATTGGGCATAACTTTTGAATGGAAGCTGGTGATAGAGGTTTCATATTTCACATGTGTATTTACCAAAATTTTTGACCTCATGACCATAACCTTGACGTTTCACGTACTTCTCAGAAACTTTAACATTGGGCATAACTATTGAATGGTTATAGTGATAGGGCTTTCATATTGTACATGTGTATTCCTTGTGACAAGATCTTTCCATTGATACCAATATTACGCTGACCCTGACCTCTCACATACTTAACAGAAAATGGTGTTTATACTAACAAAGATGCCGCCGGGGGCATTCTCGTTTCACAAACACAGGCTTTATAATTTCTGGCATGCTAGCTATCAATAATGAAAGGTTTTGTGTTCAATTTTAAATAAACTTAATTTGTGAAATCATTTCATTGTTTTATTCTTTTTCTCTGTCAGTATGTCAGTTAGAGCGTGCATGGGTATCAGGTGAGCGTTGTGCCCCCTGGGGCTCTTGTTTTGATTTATCATAGATTTTTTTGAAATTTAATACCTTACATTCTAAGACATTTCTCCCAAAATAAATTCCTAGACATTTTACCGGCTTATCTGTCCAATTAATATTTTCATATTTGTCTCTACAATGTTTTAAAGCCCCCAACCATATCCCTTCTGTTTTTGCCCTATTAAGTTTAAGTCCTGATAAGGTTCCAAATATTTCAAGTATATTTAATGCCAAAGTAATTTCTGTTTTAGACTTGAGAAAAAGAGTTGTATCGTCTGCTAGTTGTGAAATTTTTAGACAATGTTCTTTTCCATCAATTTTTATACTGAACCCCTTTAATGAATTTTCTTGTCTTATTTTGCAGGCCAAAATTTCTACAGCTATGACAAAGATCAGAGCACTACACGGACACCCTTGACGTATTCCACGCAGAACATTGACCGGAGCAGATACCCATCCATTAGTTACTGAGCTTTTAATATTGGTATACATTAACTTTATCCATTTTATTATAGAATCCTGAAATCCAAATTTTCTTAAAGAGTAGAACATAAATTCCCATTAAAGAGAGTCAAACGCTTTAGAGAAATCTAAGAAAAGAAGAGCCCCATCTACTTTAAATTGTTCTGAGTAGTCGATGATATCTTGTATTTGTCTTATGTTATATCCTATATATCTGTTTTTTAACGTAACCATTTTGATCTCCATGTATAATTTTAGGTAGTATCTTTTTAATTCTTTGAGCTAAGCAATATGCCAGTATTTTTGTATCAATATTAAGAAGAGTTATAGGTCTATAATTATCTAATAATAATGGATCATTTTTCTTGTACAGTAACGATATTAATCCAATTTTTTGTGTATTAGACATTTCCCCTATGTCATAACTGTAGTTAAAAGTATTTACCATCATGTGTTTAATGCTGTTCCAAAACGTTCGATAGAACTCCACACTTAATCCATCTAGCCCCGGGGCACGGTTTAATTTCATTTGAAAGAGAGAATCTTCACATTCTTTGATAGTTAATTTACCCTCAAGTATTTTACTCTGCTCTTCTGTTAATTTATGATCAATTTCTGTATTGTTTATATAGTCCGCTATTTCCTTTTTATTAGGGTTTTGACTGGTGTATAAATTTTCATAAAATGTTTTTGTTAAATCTAATATCTTAGATGATTTCTTATGTATTTCGCCATTTTTGTCTTTTAATGCAGTTATTAATTTTTTACATTGTCTACCTTTTTCCAGCCCCAAAAAGAATTTTGTATTTTTTTCTCCCTCCTCTACCCATTTAATTCTTGAACGAACTTGGGCACCTTTCAATTTTAGATCATACAAATTTTCTAGTTCTATCTCTTTAACTCTTATTTCTGCTAATGTATTAGGGTTATCATTTGAATTTTGTTGAAATTCTTGTAGATATTTTTCTAGACTTAATATTTTATCTTTTTCACTTTTTGATTTTCTTTTACAGAATGCAAGAGTAGCTTCCCTTGTCTCAGCTTTAAACAAATCCCAGGTGGTGTTAAGGTTGTCAGTAAGTATCATTTTCTTTTTATATTTATCTATTATTCCCTCTATTATATTTTTATATTCATCATTGGTCAAAATGCTATTATTCATCTTAAAGTAACCTTTACCCTTATCCATAGATCTACCTTTTATTTTTATTAGTCCCCTACCGGCAACGCCGAAGGGGACTCTTAGTTTCCTCTCGGTCTGTCTGTCTGTCCGTCCGTCCGTCCGTCTGTCCGTCTGTCCGTCTGTCCGTCTGTCCCATTTTCAGTTTTCCGGACTTTTTTTCGCTGTCGTTGCAGATATTGAACTCATTTTTGGTATGTGGATATATCTCAATGTGATACAGATCAAGTTTGAGTTTGCTTTTGATTGACCTAATTTTACAAGAGTTATGGCCCTTGGACTTTGCACATTTTATGAAAATTTCAGTTTTCCGGACTTTTTTCCGCTGTTGTTGCAGATATTGAACTCATTTTTGGTATTTGGATATATCTCAATGTGATACAGATCAAGTTTGAGTTTGCTTTTGATTGACCTAATTTTACAAGAGTTATGGCCCTTGGACTTTGCACATTTTATGAAAATTTCAGTTTTCCGGACTTTTTTTTCGCTGTTGTTGCAGATATTGAACTCATTTTTGGTATTTGGATATATCTCAATGTGATACAGATCAAGTTTGAGTTTGCTTTTGATTGACCTAATTTTACAAGAGTTATGGCCCTTGGACTTTGCACATTTTATGAAAATTTCAGTTTTCCGGACTTTTTTTCGCTGTTGTTGCAGATATTGAACTCATTTTTGGTATGTGGATATATCTCAATGTGATACAGATCAAGTTTGAGTTTGCTTTTGATTGACCTAATTTTACAAGAGTTATGGCCCTTGGACTTTGCACATTTAATGAAAATTTCAGTTTTCCGGACTTTTTTTCGCTGTTGTTGCAAAAATTCTCATTGTTGGTATGTGGATATATCTCAATGTGATACAGATCAAATTTGAGTTTGCTTTTGATTGACCTAATTTTACAAGAGTTATGGCCCTTGGACTTTGCACATTTTATGAAAATTTCAGTTTCCCGGACTTTTTTTTGCTGTTGTTGCAGATATTGAACTCATTTTTGGTATTTGGATATATCTCAATTTAATACAGATCAAGTTTGAGTTTGCTTTTGATTGACCTAATTTTACAAGAGTTATGGCCCTTGGACTTTGCACATTTTATGAAAATTTCAGTTTTCCGGACTTTTTTTCCGCTGTTGTTGCAGATATTGAACTCATTTTTGGTATGTGGATATATCTCAATGTGATACAGATCAAATTTGAATTTTCTTTAAATTAACCTATTTTTACAAGAGTTATGGCCCTTGGACTTAGCAAATTTTATGAAAATTTCAGTTTTCCGGACTTTTCTTCGGTTCCATTGCAAATAATGCACTGATTTTTGGTAAATGAATACATCTCAGTGTGATACAGACCAACTTTAAGTTTGCTTTCCATTGGCCTTTTTTTTACAAGATTTATGGCCCTTGGACTTAGCAAATTTCATGAAATTTTCAATTTTCCGGACTTCTTCATGCCTGTTATTGCAGATAATGAACTGGTTTTTTTTTGTATGTGAATACATTATAGTGTGATGCAGATCATGTTTGAGTTTCATTTAGATTGACTGATTTTCACAAGAGTTATGGCCCTTGGACAAATTTCGTGAACTCAGTTTCCCAGACTTTTCTTGGCTGTTGTTGCAGATGATGAACTAATGAACAGAGATGCAAGACATAAATTTATGCCGCCGGTAGGGGACTTATATCGCACAGCGATCATTGCATTTTTGAAATTGCCTGATGATCTGTATGAGAAATTTGCGCAGGTCTGATGTCGGCTGACTCAATTTGATTTTCAAGGTCAGAGCTAACAAGGAAATAATCTATACGGGTAGATTCATTTGTTTTATTTTTCCTTTTCCATGTGAATTGTCTTACCTTTGGATTTTTCTTTCTCCATATATCATTTAACTTAAATGTTTTTATTAATACTTTCAGGGAATGTATTGCTTTTTGATTTTTACTTTTTTTAACATTTTTTGTATTGTTAAGGCTTAGTATTTCATTCATGTCGCCACCTATTATCAATTGACCTAAGCTATATTTAGATATATTAGTTTTAACTTTTTTGAAGAATATATTTCTATTTCGTGGGAAGTTAGGAGCATAAACATTAACTAATGTGTAAATATTATCTTTAATTTCAATATTAACAATGAGTAATCTTCCTTCCTCATCTTTATGCGTATCAATGATTTTGTAATCTAGTTTATTATGTATCATAATAGAAACGCCTCTCGATTGAGAGTTACCATTACTACTACAAATTGTATATGTATTTTTATATTCTAATTGAATCTTTTTCTCGCTTACATCTGTGAAATGACTTTCTTGAATGAATAAGATATCACTCTTTTGATTTTTCATCCAAATTTTTAATCTACCTCTTTTATCTTTATCTCCTAAACCTTGACAGTTCAGGGAACATATATGTAAAATGTTTGTCATATTGTATAAGAAAATAATACAAATTTCATTTTATTTCAGATACCCAGCTGTGATCGTGCCATTCAAGGACATTATCTATTATTATACATTTATAAATTTAAACTATTTGATGAATGTATGCAATCATAATTACATCACACTCTTTTTAGCTCACCTGAGCCATAGGCTCAAGTGAGCTATTGTCATAGTGTTGCGTCCGTCGTCGTCGTCGTCCGTCGTCGTCGTAAACTTTTCACATTTTAAACTTCTTCTCCAGAACGGCTGAAGGGATTTTGATGAAACTTGGTAGGTATGAAGTACTCATGGTCCCCTACAAGTGTTGTTGTTTTTCGTCCGGATCTGTCAACAGGTGGCGCCACCACAGCCAAAAGTAGGTCACGGGGGGTACCCTCCTTTGACAAACTTCTTCTTCAGAACCGAAGCATGTATCGACAAACCGAAAGCATCAGGATGATCTAGAGAGATGTCTTAAGAAGTGTTGTTATTTTTGGTTCCACTTCGAAGTCAAATTTTTGACGCGTTTTTGACGTCTTTTCGGACTTTGTCAGAAATGCACATTTTTGCACTATTTCTTTAAATAACTCAATAAGTGTATGATTTTACACACTCATTTACTACATATTTATCATATTTAACTTACTTAATGCTTTGATATGTATTTTATGCTTAAAATTTATTTTTTTGATTTTTTATGAATTTTTTCTTATGTAAAAAGGAAGGGGGGGGTTGATTTTCATACATTTTCTGCTTCTTTTCTATAACCACTCTTCAGATTGTCATGACAATTTGTAGGTATGAGGTACTCATGCATGGTACCCTACAAGTGAAAGAATTTGTCAAGATATCCACTTTTGGATTTTTAAGGAATATTTTTTAAGATTGTACATAGGTATAATGTATGTTTTCCATGCCAAATGGACCCATGGGGAGTAGCTTCAAACCCCGGCGGGACCCCAACAATTTTTTTTTCCCTTTTTCAGTTTTTTTTCTCTTTTTATTTTGATATTTATCGCTAGAAATGAAACTGTGAAAGAATTTTGTCAAAATATCAACTTTTAGATTTTTAATGATTTTTTAAATAAGACAAGCTATAGCTAGTTTGGCTTTGTGTACTTATTTTCATACTTCGAATTAACTTGGCCACATACGCTATCAAATATACGCTGAATTTATTTTTAAGATGTTGACTTTTTGTGTCGCCTGCGAAGCACAGCGACACTTAGGGATCACTTTGTCTGTTGTTCGTCCATCCGTCCCTCCGTCTGTCCGTCTGTCTGTCACACTTGGGTGTCACATCCCATAACTTTTGATTGGTTAGTGATAGGGCTTTGATATTTCACATTTGTATTCCTTATGAAAAGACCTTTCTAAACATTCCATATTTTTAACCTAGTGACCTTGCCCTTGATATTTGACCTAATTTCAATAAAAAAAAAATCCGCTACGCAGGCGACACAAGCATTCCTTGGATTGCTTTTTTTTCATACATGCATATTTCAGAACAATTTCCCTATTTAATGATTATTTTCTCTGTCTTATTTCTGTATCTATGGTAAACATAGTCGCCATATATCTTGTGTTACAGATTTGATTGGTTCAATACCTCCTTGCCCCTTTAGTAGGGGTAACTACAGGAAATAAAAAAGGTGCACACTAAAAATTTTGACTGACTTGAAATGCCCGGAAGTCTGTGAAATTGGTCTTTTTTGATTGCGAATCTTTGGCACGCATAAAAATGTAAAGAAAAAGGGGGGGGGGGGGGTCATGCATGTCCTTTTTTCACAAATTTCACTTTTTAGCTCACCTGAGCCAAAGGCTCAAGTGAGCTATTGTCATAGTGTGGCGTCCGGCGTCCGTCGTCCGTCGTCCGTCGTCCGTCCGTCCGTCCGTCGTAAACTTTTAACATTTTCAACTTCTTCTCAAGAACGGCTGAAGGGATTTTGATGAAACTTGGTATGCATGAAGTACTAAAGGTCCTCTACCAAGTTTGTTCATTTCGGCTCGATCCCTTCAGGGGTGGATCCAGGGCGGGGTCAAATAGGCCCCGGAGGGTACCCCTCTTCAAAAATCTTCTTCTCCAGTTCCACTAAATGGATTGAAAAACTAATTGTGTCTATGTGATCTAGAAGGATGTATGATTCAAGTTTGTTCATTTCGTTAAAATCCGATAACTAATTTTTGACGCGTTTTTGACGTCTTTTCGGACTTAGTCAGAAATGCACATTTTTGCACTATTTCTTTAAATAACTCAATAAGTGTATGATTTTACACACTCATTTACTACATATTTATCATATTTAACTTACTTAATGCTTTGATATGTATTTTATGCTTAAATTTTATTTTTTTGATTTTTTATGAATTTTTTTCTTATGTAAAAAAGGAAGGGGGGGGGGGGGTGATTTTCATACATTTTCTGCTTCTTTTCTATAACCACTCTTCAGATTGTCATGACAATTTGTAGGTATGAGGTACTCATGCATGGTACCCTACAAGTGAAAGAATTTTGTCCAGATATCCACTTTTGGATTTTTAAGGAATATTTTTTAAGATTGTACATAGGTATAATGTATGTTTTCCATGCCCAATGCTTCAGGTGCAACTACAGGAAAAAAACCTTCTTTGTATGATTAATCATTTTTTGATCGACCTTTCATCCATTGTTACAGCTGATAATTCAACAAGTGACACATGCTTCAATGTCTTATTGATTGACCTTTTATGTGATATGATTCAATTATTTAAATTCTTTATACTTATTTAGAATTTTATTTTTAAAGTCGGGAACAAGATTTCAAAAGCGGCCATGTTTTGCCGTGTACCTGAAGGTGTCATCCAAAGAAATAAAAACCTTCTTTGTATGATCAATCATTTAGCTCAATTTGAGTGACTTCCAATCCTTCATTCAATAATTATGAATTTGGTCTCGTTGGATTTGGACACCTTTGACACACATAAAAATAATAGAAAAAATGGGGTCATGCATACCGTTTTCTCACAAATTCCACTTTTTTACATCACCCCTCTATCCATTTCGAAAATTTTACAAATTTCATCTATTTTTAAATCGATCAATAGATTGCATAAAAGACAAAAACAGGTTCAAAACTCAATTTATCCCGACTACAGAGAATGGTACATTGATTTCATGTGCTATTTTTAAATTTTCAATAGTTTTGACCAATGGTGTGACACCTTTTATTCTGCCCTGTTCACCAGTCAAAACTGAGGGGATTCCCCGCTAAAACGATTTCCTTGGATTACACCTGAAGGGGATTCCCCATGTAGAAATGTGATACCTTTAGTACTGCGATACATTTCAGGAGATACAGTGCAAACGGAATAGATTTTTATTTAATGAAATGTGCATTATACTTGGAACACTTTCATAATGGTTATCATTCATGTACTTGGAACACTTGCAACTTGTTATCATGCATAAAGTTTGCTCGAATTTCCTCTGTCTTAGACTCTCTTAGATGAAGTAATTTACGGACTGATTTCTTGAAGAAACGTCTAATGAGTAATCTCTTCCTCCGGATTTTGAGAATGCATAGGACATTTAATATCTGAAATTCTTGAAATAAATAATTCAGTTCAGAGTTCCTGAAATCTTCCTATGAAATGTTGGACCACAGAAAGCTGTTGTTTAAATAGAGTAAATAAATTATTATTTACAACCATAAGCCACTGTGTTCGACATCTTGTATGTATAATATTTCTAAGAGGAACACAGAGGCCTGAGGTTGTGAATAATAAAACATTTTCTCTCATAAAATGACAGGTTCCTGTGATAAGACATTTGGGAATTTTATCTGTTCAAATAATAGATACATGATGAGTTTTTATCGGACCAAATAACTTTTTGTCGGCAAATCCTATGCAACCGATACATTTCATGAACTCTCTCCGCTAGCAACTTGTCCGTGTAACAGACCTTTGATGAGGTAAAACAATTTTTTAACAGTAAATAACGATGTTGTAGGTCTGCTAGTTGGACAACCTTAACAATTTCATGGGACCTTTTAATTTGTTTCAAACTACGAAACCTAGAGAAATCACTTGAGTTGTTGAACAGCGTATGCTGAAATGCGACGCTCCTTCTCGCCTGTTGAAATATGCATAGGCAAGAAGCGCCGCATTTCAGCATATTCACTGAAAATTATTTGTTCAAGTGGCTTCACTGGGTCATGAGGTTTGATACACCATACACTGCTTTTTGGAAAACAAACTGGCCCAATTTCTGCACAAGCAGCACAACTCACTTGAATTGATAAATATTGGATTAAAACGATTTTAACTGTACGTTTCATGTATTTGAGATGAAATCAATACTATTCAAAAGCATTCATAGATTTCAGTATACTTTAATATGAATAAAGGCAAAACCGAAAAATCTTTGTTTTTTATGCCCCTGGAATAAAAGATTCGGGAGCATATAGTTTTTGGCCTGTTCGTCTGTCTGTTTGTCTGTCTGTTTTCCGAAAAACTTTAACATTGGGCATAACTTTTAAATGGAAGCTGGTGATAGAGGTTTCATATTTCACATGTGTATTCCTTGTGACAATACCTTTCCATTGATACCAAAATTTTTGACCTCGTGACCATAACCTTGACCTTTGACGTACTTCTCAAAAACTTTAACATTGGGCATAACTTTTGAATGGTTAGTGATAGAGGTTTCAATTTTTACATGTGTATTCCTTGTGACAAGATCTTCGCATTGATACCAATATTGCGCTGACCCTGACCTCTCACATACTTAACAGAAAATGGCCTTTATACTAACAAAGATGCCGCCGGGGGCATTCTCGTTTCACAAACACAGGCTTTATAATTTCTGGCATGCTAGCTATCAATAATGAAAGGTTTTGTGTTCAATTTTAAATAAACTTAATTTATGAAATCGTTTCATTGTTTTATTCTTTTTCTGCTGCACATTAATGTACAATATGATTTTATTTTTGATGTTACATAATTGAACTATACTAGCTGGGCATATGACGTTGGACCACTTTATCCGTCTTTTCAAATCAGTAAAAAAAGTTATTGTTTTGAAATGTGGCTATTTTTTCTTTTTTGTACTTTCAAAGGTTGTCTGAAAAAAAAACTTCTCTGCATCCGGCAAAAATCTTTTTAGAAAGGTTGTGGGCTAAAATCCTGGTACTGGCACTATCAGTATTCAATGTCAGTATGTCAATTAGAGCGTGCATGGGTATCAGGTGAGCGTTGTGCCCCCTGGGGCTCTTGTTTTACAGGAACTCTGCGTCCTCATCGAAAATGTTCCGAATTTTGCATATTTTCAAACCTATCTGTAGATTGCATAAAAGACAAGATCAAGTTCGAAGTTAAATTTATCACGACTATTGATTCAATATGTTAAAAATACATTTCCAAGCACCGCATTTCAGCATATTTACCGAAAATAATTTGTCCAATGGCTTCACTGGGTCATGAGCTTTGATACACTGTACACTGCTGTTTGGAAAATAAATTGGCTCAATTTCTGCACAACTCACTTGAATTAATATTGTCCGCTAACAACTTGTCTGTGTTAATTGGATTAACACGATTTTGACTGTACGTTACATGTATTAAGATGAAATCAATACTATTCAAAAGCTCTCATTCATAGATTTCTGTATAATTTAATATGAATAAAGGCAAAACCGAAAAGTCTTTGTTTTTTATGCTTCCGGAATCAAAGATACGGGGGCATATAGTTTTTGGCCTGTCCGTCTGTCTGTTTGTCCGAAAAACTTTACATTGGGCATAACTTTTGATAGGAAGGTGATAGAGCTTTCATATTTCACATGTGTATTCCTTGTGACAATACCTTTCCATTGATACCAAAATTTTTGACCTCGTGACCTTGACCTTTGACCTACTTTTCAAAAACTTTAACATTGGGCATAACTTTTGAATGGTTAGTGATAGGGCTTTCATATTGTACATGTGTATTCTTTGTGACAAGATCTTTCCATTGATACCAACATTACTCTGACCCTGACCTCTCACATACTTAACAGAAAATGGTGTTTATACCAACAAAGATGCCACCGCGGGGCATTCGTGTTTCACAAACACAGGCTTTATTATTTTCTGGCATACTAGCTATTAATAATGAAAGGTTTGGTGTTCAATTTTAAATAAACTTAATTTATGAAATCATTTCATTGTTTTATTCTGTTTCTGTTGCACATTAATGTGGAATTTTACAAACTGATTTTATTTTTGATCTTGCATAATCGAACTATACTAGCTGGGCATATGACTTTGGATCGCATAATCCATCTTTTCAAATCAGTAAAAAAAGTTGTTGTTTTGAAATGTGACTATTTTCTCTCGTTTGTACTTTTAAAGGTTGTCTGAAAAAAAAACTTGTCTGCATCCGGCAAAAATCTTGTTAGAAAGGTTGTGGGCTAAAATCCTGGTACTGGCACTATCAGTATTCAATGTCAGTATGTCAATTAGAGCGTGCATGGGTATCAGGTGAGCGTTGTGCCCCCTGGGGCTCTTGTTTTAGATAATTTTTTCCATTTTTGAATAAAAACATCCACAAAGGAGAATTGTATTTACATATGTACATATTTGTCAGTTATTAGAACAAGGGACAACCAGGTGTTTATGTTTTCGATTTCTGAGCTGGCCCATGCCGAGTATGGAGTACATCTGTAGGAGTGGTCGGGTTACGTTTCTCTTTTCGTACAACGGGTGTGTCAGTGTTATTTCGACATTCCTTGACATATTGATCGATTTGTGCTTGTTTTGTCTTTTTTTTCTGCTTCACTTTACCGGAAGATGTAGAGAATTTTGGTCGTTCCGAATTAGCAACTTGAACAGGAGCTTGCAAAATAGATTGAGATGTCGAATCAATGTCCGTTTCAGCCTCGATGTCACAAACTGATCCATCGGCATTCTCATTCGCAACCTCTTGTTCTTCACCTACATCTTCATGAGTAGTATCAAGGTCATCGTCAGATGTTTCTTGTCCAGAGAAGTTTACAGTACACTCAGACTGCTTATGTCCACTTTGATGGCATAGCTTACAGTTCCAGTCATTGGGACAGTCCTGTTGTTTATGTCCCTCTTCATAGCATTTGTTGCATTTGAAGGACTTAGCTACCTGATCTCTGTGTAGCACTGTTGCTCTGTATTTACCAATAACCATGGATCTCGGTAAAGGTCGAATTACTGGGTCGCATAGCGCTATCCTATCACCAGTTTGACAGTTAGTTAAGAGCCCATCGACTCGTAGCCTCTCGCGATACAAATGATGCACTCTGCAGCCATAGTACTCTAGTGTTCTAGCGATCTGTCCATCTTCAGCTGAACACGGCACATTTTTTATTCGAATCTTCAGGTGATTTGGATTGTTGAGTGGATTAGAGGCCACCCTGGGATTCATTGAATGCACAAGAATCATTTTACCTCGTATATTTAAACCTAGAGTTATCAGACTGTCTCTGTCAGATTCATTATCGAGGTAGATTCTCCATAAACCTCGTACACGTTGCAAACCCTTGAGATGGCTTGCTGGTACCTGTTCATTTATACTTTTATACAGTTCTGTGTGTGTAAGATATTGGTCTTTGCTAGGTTTAACATCACCGAACAGATCAGTTTCTACTATGAAAACCGGTTTTACACTGTCTATAACATCAGAAATGCTATCAGTTATTGCTGCGGCAAAGGTTTTAGCATTGGTGGCCATCTTGTTTTTATCTACCAACCCTGGCTGCTGGATTTGATTATTCGTTTCGGTATTTGTAGACATTTGGACGACTCTAGGTGTATACCTATAATCACTATAGACTATACTTGTCTTTGATTAACTTCTGGTTGAAATACAACGCTTATATATATAACTTTGGCTAAATTTGCAAGGGATCAAAATCGCCGTGGCTAAATTGGAGGCCCCTTACATCCTCTTTCCTTTCTGTAAATGTCAGTCCATCTAACACCATTGCAGCTATGAATGTGGTGTTTTCTATTATTCCACCTCTGGAAAATTTCTTGTAATTTGATTGGTTGAGAGGAACTGAATATTGTGTTGTATTAAGTTACTGACACGATATTATTTATTATCCCACCTCTGGCAAATTTCTTGCAATCTGATTGGTTGAGATGTTGTATTATGTTACTGACACGATATTATTTAAATATCCTGCTTCTACTAAGATGCTTTACGCTGTTGACGACACTGAGAAGCATTAAAATATGTTGATGTAACATACACAAACCAAACGCAATCGATGGGATAAATTTGTTATACAGTGTTTTCACAGGGGGTACAAAAATATGCTGGGTCAATGAAGAAGGATGTATTGGGCTCCGCTCTGCCCAGCCCATTACAACTTTATTCATTGACCCGAATATATTTCTGTAACCCCCCTGTACAATACTGTATAACTAATCATGTCATGAAAACCCTTTCATTGTTTCTTGACTTCATCATGTTCATAGCAAGTATTTTCTATAAAAATTAAAACAGTTCATACTTTCCTTTCGCTTCAGATCCTTTTCCTTTAAATTTCTCTGAAATGAATTTTATTCGAGGTCACTTAATCTTGAATAAACCATTTATAGGCAAAGATCTTATTTCTGGTACACAAAGTTTTACAATTCCAAAGTTGAAAATTCTACACTTGACGCCATTTTGAAATGACAATTTATAAGCTGTACATGATTTGCAGTGTGACAAAAATGTTATAATGGCTATAGACAAATAATATATGGTCAGGAATTTATATACTACTGTCCTGTTCACCAATTCCAGAGCACCCTGTTTTCCCAGTTTTCTCTAAAATATGATAATGTCATCTTCCAATAAGATATCAGTTTTATAGTACTCCTTTAGTCGTAACAGAAAAGATCATTGTTTTGGCTGTGCGTCAGTTAAGTTAGAAACAGGATGGAAAATAAAAAGTCTATGGGGATTTTCTATAGTAAAATCGCTGAAAATGTGTGACATCGGAGGCTTTGACATCACTGTTTACTATTGTTGACACGGAGAACAATATGGCTGCGGCTTGAAATTAACATGGGAATTTCCCGTAGACATTTTGTTTTTCATACTAGGGTTTGAAGGCAGCTGATAGGGTAAGTTGAAGTTAATTTCCAATTACGACTAAAGGAGGTCAGTACTCGGAAACAATAATTTATAGTAAAATTCTTCAGACAACAGAATAAATCGCCAAAACAGGGTGCTCTGGATTTAGTGAACAGGACATAGTATTCCAAACAATGCATATTAAACCATACTACGGTATTACATGATTGCAGCCCTGATGTATTGTTATTGCTTAGCAGGGATAATATTTTACGCCTATCATCTACTGGTAGTACACGTACTAGACTGGTACCTATTCCCGGTTCCCTACGTTACGTTACTCTTTCCGCAGAGTAGTGTAAACGTAACGTAGGGAACCAGGAACGGGCACCAGTCTATACATGTATATGTTCTGCAGAAATACTTTATGGCAGTTACATGTGCAAATGTACATACATCAATAGTAATATTTTAAAGTTACAGTTAATGCAACATACATCAAAAGCTATAGACTCTAATAATACATATACATGTAAAAATGTATAAACAAAGCAATTTTACAGCGCTTAATGTTTGCTTCAATACTTTTACACTCGGCAAATATGAATATATTAATAGGCAAAAATCTTAACAATGGGTAAAATAAACATAGGTAATCACAGATTACGAAGCTCACCTCGTGGTAGCAAAATTCAATTCAAACATATTTCTAAATACATGTATATTGGCTTTTAAAGGCAAAATCATTCAAGCGGAAAAAGTAGGTCAATTTCATTTTATGAAAGTTTGATCAAAGATACATCCAATATGCAAGTTTGGTACATGAAGCACTTATACTTTGCTCAATATTGGCTTTTAAAGGCAAAATTACTCAAGCGGAAAAAGTAGGTCAAGGTCATTTTATGAAAGAATGATCAAAGATACATCCAATATGTAAGTTTGGTACATGTAGCACTTATACTTTGCTCAATATTGGCTTTTAAAGGCAAAATCACTCAAGCAGAAAAAGTAGGTCAAGGCCATTTTATGAAAGTTTGATCAAAAATAAATCATATATGCAAGTTTGGTACATGTAGCACTTATACTTTGCTCAATATTGGCTTTTAAAGGCAAAATCACTCAAGCGGAAAAAGTAGGTCAAGGTCATTACATGAAAGTTTGATCAATGATACATCCAATAAGCAAGTTTGGTACATGTAGCACTTATACTTTGCTCAATAATGGCTTTTAAAGGCAAAATCACTCAAGCGGAAAAAGTAGTTCAAGGTCATTTTATGAAAGTTTGATCAAAGATACATCCAATATGCAAGTTTGGTACATGTAGCACTTATACTTTGCTCAATATTGGCTTTTAAAAGCAAAATCACTCAAGTGGAAAAAGTAGGTCAGATGCTGCATCCGATGCATGGATCCATCTCGGCATCCAAAGATGAATCACTTGTGCAAGTTTGGTTACTGTAGCATTACTACTTGGTCAGATACTGAGCTACCCCAAACTTCTTAACCAAGTCACTCAAGCAGAAAATGTAGGTCAGATGCTGCATCTGATGCATGGGTTCACCTCAGCATCCAAAGATGAATCACTTCTGCAAGTTTGGTTAATGTAGCATCAGTATTTTGTCAGATACTGAGCTACCCCAAACTTCTTAACCAAGTCACTCAAGCGGAAAATGTAGGTCAGATGCAGCATCCGATGCATGGGTTCACCTCAGCATCCAAAGATGAATCACTTGTGCAAGTTTGGTTACTGTAGCATCAGTACTTTGCCAAATACTGAGCTACCCCAAACTTCATAACCGGACGCGAACGCGCGGGGGTATAGCATAAGCTCACTCAACTTCGTCGAGGTGAGCTAAAAATTCATTAGAACATTTACATTATATTTCTATCTATCGTAAAGAATGAAGCTACACTCAGTCTGTTTGTATATACATATTTTAAAAGAAGTGGTCATAAACCAAATTTTTTCCAGCACATGACGGATTCAGATTTGAAACTGACAGGTGTACAACCGGACAAATACGATTCAGAAAAAAGTTTCTATAATGTAAAGTTCAAAAGTAGGCCTAGACACTTGATGAAATTTGAGATGGTTTTTAAACAAGTTTATGTTAATAAAATTTAGGTAGTCAGGGCCCTTAACGGTGCTGATTTGGGCGCCGATATCTTGCCCTACTCCAAATGCAAAATAGTATTAGTATCTTTTTCCCCCAAATTAGGCCCTAAAAATTCCTAACTCTCTGTGGTCTTTGTTTGATAAGTATTTCAATCATCTACAAACAGAGAATCTTGCCTTAATGAAGGATTAGAATGGAATATTTTTGATATTTCATTTCAGTTGTAAAATTCCCAATTTTGCTCAAAAAGCTGCTATTTTTTCCAATTTGAAAGCCCCGTCCCATTCCGAAAGTACCCTCCGACAGCTCTGGTATCATCCATTTCAGTTTTTACAACCACAAGTTTCATGCTCTGAAAAGGAGTTGCCAATCACAGGTGTCATAGCATTTTTCAGTGCTGAATTTTTTGCCCTATAATACAAAGTCCAATTCAAAATTGGGTTGACAAATTTGTATACATTACATGTACTATCTAGCAACAATTTAACAACAACAAATTTGCATTACAAAGATATCCTTAAGATAACCTAAAACACGCAAAAAATTTAGTAATTGCAAAAGTTAAAATTGAACGATAAACTAAATGCAGTTGGATCAATACCTTGAGGGCTATTAAGTAGATGTGTGTATGTACAACAAGAAGTATCAAGTCACACGATGATTTCTATCAAATGAATAAGCTCACGGTACAGCACAACAAGTTTAAAATATAGTAAAACTCAACATTTTTGGCTGCCTCTTATTGCTGTAACGCGGATATGACGTCACTAGCAGGAATATGTGGCAATTCACTGCTGACGCGAGGAGAAACGTGCGGCAATTCACTGCCGACACCTGCTGGAGAAAAATGCTGTGATTCACTGCTAACACGCGGAGAATTGCTCTGCAATTCACTGCTACCACACGGAGAAATATGATACGACTCACTGCTAACACGCGGAGAATTGTGCTGCACTTCACTGCTAACACGTGGAGAAATATGATGCGATTCACTGCTGACACGAGGTGGAGAAATGTGCGCTATCGTAGGAAGCTTAATGCCTTGTCCTTGGTTACTCGGCTGTGCTGCCGGCACAGTCTCTTCACTACTACCTCTAGCTGTATACACCTGGCTAGAGCTCTCAGCATGCTTGGTGTTCATTATAGAGGCTGCTGATTCTCTCTTTATCAGAGATGAATAGTTGTCGGAGCCGACTGCGGACGTACTGGAGGAGACTTCATTGTGTTGATCTTGGTAAGAACTGCTGCTTCTCCCCTTTGGACTTGCTCCCCTCTTCCGTTTTGATTTGACTGGGGATGGCGTGATCACACCAGCTTTGGAGGGATCATACTTTGTGTGTGCCTGAAGATAATTCAATCAATGAGAATATTCCGTATTTTTGAAAACACAAGTTGCTTCCCCTTTGAGACGCTATCTGATGTAGACTAATTGTAAATTCTATGGAAACGGTCCTGAAACTCTGGGAAATGATGGTATAAAATGGACGTTACCATATCATTCTCATGTCATAATGGTTTCACCTCAGATACCGTCTCAAATGGGAAATAACTCTGTTTTCCGCAAATACTCAATATAAGCTGAGGGATAGGAAATAACAGTAAAAGGATAAAATTCAGATAAAATTCTTGTACATTGTATTTATATGCAATCAAAGATTGATTAAAGCAGTAAGCATTTTTAATTTGATAAACCATACCATTAGGAGTTATAATGAAAATTGGACATGTTCTATTTCCATAAGAAATTCAATATTTGATAATATAAATACTTATTCATGGATTATACTAGGTAAAAATAAATAATAATCATAATGATAAATGCAATAGACCATTTCATATAACCCCTAGATTTGCATTTTAGACAAGCCAAGACCTGACATTACAACTTTTGACGTTATTTCTTTCTATGACATGATAAATCTGTAATGATTGTCACGATTAAAAGTTACGTCAAATGTTGCAGGTCTTGGACTGTATAAAATGCTAGTCTATTGCAGAAATGTAAAAATGGTCAATTGTAAACTGCAAAGAGAAAATTGTACCTTTTGTTTGTGACAAGCAAGTCCTCTGGACGTATTGAATTGATTGTCACACTCATCGCAAGAATGCCATTCTGTGGAGTCTGCCGTCGTTGTGCCCTCAGTTTTCACGGGCGAAGAATCTTTCTCGTGGCTCCTCATATGATGATGTAAGTTTGCCATCTGTGCAAAGCCTTTGTCACAACCCTCTACTTTACATTTGTATGGCTTCTCTCCTGTAAATTTTAAGGCGGACGTTCTTATATATTTCCAAGTACAGTGCAGTATAGTAAACATTTTCAGAAAACTTTTGCAACAGTAACTGTCCTTGTCCTCTCTTCTAACTCCCTATCAGATCTCTTGACTCTTTCATCCAACCGTAAATGGATCAAACAGTGCTAATATGATATTGGTATGGTAACTACTTTTATTGGTATGGTAACTACTTTTATTGGTATGGTAACTACTTTTATTGGTATGGTAACTACTTTCTGACATTATGTTTGCAGTTGGTAAATGCTGAGTTTTCTGTCATCATGTTGGCAGACAATTTTGCAACATGAAATCAGCACTTACATGTACAGACTAGAAACAGAATATCAGAACCTAGCTATTCAAACAGACCCTTTTCACCCTAATGTCTGTTCGGTTCACTTTTGTCTCTTCATAGGACAATTTTACCTACTAGAACAATCGAACGACGCCATTCGGCTCCAAATAGTGTGGGCAAAATCATCATAAGAATAGACAAAAGTGAAACAAACAGACATTAGCGTGAAAGGGTCTATTCTAAAGCAAACATACATTTTGTGAAAGGGGCTTAATACAATTCATGTCATAGAAAGTTAACGACTCATATTCTTGATTTAGGGCCATAATGAAGAAGCAAACGAACAATAAAATTGAACGTAATTTAAACATTGAATTAATTCATAGAATTCCGTCTTTTCGAAATACAGAGTTACTTCCCATTTGTGCAGGTATCTGACGTCAACGCATTGTGACGTCATCAAATTCTATGGAAACAACATGAAATTCAGGGAAACAGTGTTACATATATGAAGTTTTCAAAGGAATTTAATGACGTCACATTGCCTTTACGTCAGATACCTGCACAAATCGAACGTAGGACTGTTAAATTGAAAAGACGGAATTGCTTTCCCTAACCTGTATGCATCCGTGTATGCTGCTGTACATGACTCATTTGTTTAAACGCCTTGTCACAATAGGAACACTTGTACTTCCTCTCGTTTGAATGCACCAACATGTGCTGACTGAGCTGTGAAGAGTTCTTGAAGACTTTGCCGCACGTGCCGCAGCTTGGTAGAATGCTAAACGATAAATTTGCCTGGTTTCCTTGATCCTGTGCGATCATCTTGGGAGCTTTCCTTGGAGGGCTCATGTCTGTAAAGATTTAAGTCAATGATTATTTGTACAATTTTTTTCTTTTTAGTACAAAAACAAAATAATAAAACATTATACAATTATTGACTGGGAAGTCGGGCAATATATAATTTGTTGGACCTGAGGATAAAATATTGTCCGAGGCCGAAGGTCGAGGGCTATATTTTGTCTGAAGGTCCAACAAATCATATATTGCCCGAATTCCCAGTCAATAATTGTTTTGTTATACCTTACATCAATACTACAGCAACAAACCGATTAACCCAGCATGTTTACGTTCATTTTCTCATTTTGGTTTATAAGAGAAAGAGTGCGGAAAAACTGGTAGAGCTAATAGCGTCATCAATGACGTGATGTCACAAACGATTTACCGTTTATCTGTCAATATTTTATTAACTATTGCCCTAGGGCCAATATTGATGTAAATATTGACTGCTTGGTCAAATATTCGAATTTATAGGCATTTTTACTATGGAGGTTTTATATTGAGATACTGATAAGGGTATAACAATTCTCTTTCATAAGCACATGTACTACATCTGTATACAATCTGAGTAAAACTGAATCTCTTAAAACTCATTCTCATTAGCGTTGTGCCGATCATTGTCAACATCGGTGACATTGTCGATGAACCCTTCCCATTACGATAATCAATTTTAAACGTTTTGATGATCGATTACAATAATTAAAAAGATAGAGATCTGTCAATCATCCATAAGAGGTCTTGTCTTGGGTCAAATTTTGAAGTTTTTATGACTAATCGTTCCCGTATAAATATTTGTGTTTTGCACAGTGTCATTTCAAAATTAAATTAAATTAATTTTTTTTAAATAATCTGTATCTTCGTCAGATATATTTTTTTTAACAATGAACATAAGCTGTGAAGAGCTTTTGACCGACGAACATTTTAAGAACAGGTTAAGAACATATCTACACTATTTACAAGGCTATGCAGGGCTCACACTGGCTCAAAATTTTGTGTCGCAAGTTTGAGCGATGACACAAAATTGTGCTGTAGCACAATATTGCGCGACGATGAAGTTGCTGAAAATTTTTTTATTTTTCTCAATAGAGATAGTGTATGTGTTGATCTTTGTGTTTTATTTTCAAGAACATACAAAGTCATATTGTACTAGAGTCAACAAAGTCAGAGACTAATATTATTACTATCAACACTACTTCTATGATAACATAGTAAATGCAAAACGTTCAGTAAGTTTGAATTCAATGACAGTACTGAGTAAGTGATGAGATCAATTAGACCAACTCAAAAAGTTACAGAATTCTTCATAGAAGCCCTCCCATCTAAGTAAAAATTATCCATTGGAGGGCCTTTTATGCTTATCATCATCAATTTGCAGTTTAGGGATTACTGTATTGACAAGGCAATTGGTAGCTGCAAACATGGTGTAGGCTGAAAGAACTGCAGCTTTGCTTTTAGACCAACTAAAGTACATGTACTGAACCCCCCCCCCCCCTCCCCATGACTTGAACTCCTTGATAGCAAGGACAGCCTGGAATTGGCTATTGTAGCCAAAGAAAGATGGACAGACCTTGAATTTGTCCTGGGATGGGGAGGGGGTCCAAAAATATGATTGTGAAAAAAACATTAGACAAAAAAAAGGGGGGGGGAGAGGGAAAAAAATAGCATTTCAGGAAATTTCCAGGGTGGCTCCTAACACCCTCTAGATATGCTCTTGAACATTTATTCGATGTAGCTTGAAAACAGTCCCCTTAAACAATCTTTGCTTGTTGGGGGAAAAATGCTGTCCTGATTAAATAAGGTTGGTGTAGCGGAACCCCCCCCCCCCCACACACACACACACACACACAGACACAAATAAAATAGATGAATATTTCTCATATAGATACAGAAGCTATTTGTGGTTTGTTTTCGTAATCACAATGGCCTAGAAATAAAATAAAATAAGTAATTTTTTCTTGTTCAATTCTTCGTCGCCGACGCTTTGTTTCACAGGAGATCGGCGCCTATGACGCAAAATTAAAAGAAAGCAGAGGGGTGCTATTGTGGGTCCACACGTAGAGCTCGTATGCTTTTATCCTGAATACAAAGATATCAAAACCTCGATTTAGGTGCTATTGAAGGCTTATTTTTGATAGTTTTATCGTCAGAACTTGCAGACTTTTTAAAAACGAACGGCGTCAATTTTGCTACTTTGTTTTCCGATACGGAATCGGACATTTCTTATCGAAGATACGTTTCCAAATTTTGAAATCTAAATTATAAAATACAGTTGTACTTCTTTTGGGAGAGAAACAAAGAATTGAAAAAATAAAATAATTATGACATACTCGTGATGATCTAAACTTTTCAGTGATATCGAAAGATATAAAGTTTGCCGTCCGCCGTAACAAAGTTAAAATACCTTTTCAAAATTAGGAATACGTTGGACAGCTTATCTTCATAATCCAATTATCTAATTAGCAGAGGCTCTCGTGCTGCTGGGGCTACCCAATTACCAGTGTATTTCACACCTTTAACGGTCACCCGCTTACCTGCGTTACACCTGAACGCTTCAACTGCACTTTGGATTACTTAGAATCTATCTGTCATGCCGAATTCACCTGTTTGTCGGTACATGAAAACTCATTTTTAGAAAGTTCCCTTTGTCGCAAATCGCGATTTTCTGTCGCAAATTTCAAATTTTTGTCGCAAAATGCGACATTTGCGAAGCCCAGCGCGAGCCCTGCTATGGAGAAGATGTTCAGCCCACAAACATCATTCCGTGCCGATGGTCGATGAGAATCGAACACATGACCCTCTGGTCACGAGTTCGCTCCTCCAACAGCTCAGCCACGTTAACGCCCGATTTGATTGGATGAGCATTTTCTAACTCCGACATGACCTCCTATGGGTTTTTGTAAGCTCTCAATGCAGGTAACACATGAAGATAGCTGAATTATTTCAGACTGCCCCTCCCTAGGTCCCAACATGGAAAAAAATTCTTGAAATCATACAATCATGTGTACATGTATGTATTTATCTATACAGCAAGCTACACTTACACGTACACCATTATAATGAATCCATGCTTGTAACGAAGTGGAGTTTATGGTGCAATCGGCTCCTTACGGTTCATGATAACCATGCATAACCATTCAGTCTTTTTAATACAAAGAGTTGCTTCCCATTTTGGACAGTATCTGACGTAAACTAATCATCATAAAATTCAATGGAAGACAATGTAAATATAAAATTCAGGAAAAACATGCTTCAAACACTGCATTTCTATAGGAATTGTACTAAGTGCATGTCATGATGCATTTACGTCAGATGCCGTCCAAAATGTGAAGTAACTTTTTATACTGAAAAGACGGAATACCTGTATTGATACCACATGACTCTGTGCTTGTCTGAGTAGAAATGGTCTGATTGGTCACTTGAGACAGAGTGTTGGGCTGAGCCACCATGGAAATCGGAACAGACTCGTCTGCATCCATGTTGGGTATGAAATGTGTTTCCTGTGAAATAAAAACAGGTAATCAGAGATTACAAAGCTCACCTCTCAGCAACATGTTACCAAGTCAACAAATTCAATTTTTAAAATATTTTTCTAAGTATACCATGTATACTGGCTTTAAAACCAAAATCACTCGAGTGGAAAAAGTAGGTCAAGGACCTTTTATGATATTCTAATCAAAGATACTGGTGCATTCAATATGCCAGTTATATTAAAAAAAAAATAATTCAAAAAAAATTATTATAATATAGAATCATTAATTCCCGATTTAAGCTGGGGAAAAATAGCACAAGAAATAACCCCCTCTTTTTTCTCTTACTTACAGTAAATGATATGAATTATTCTTTCTTCATTTCACCTAAAATGATTTCCATTCTGCTTAAAAAATTTTTTTAAATCCAAACGGGAAAAAATAAAACAATGATAAAAATTGTATTTACTGCCTGAAACAGCCGATTACTTGAAAACATAGGTATTACCCCTTATGGGGCCTCAAAATGCTGTTCACTTGGTATAAATAGAGTAGAATCATGGCTGATATAACATGGCAGAAACATGGTTTTAATGGATCATTTTTCACATTTTAGGTAGGATTCAACAAATGTTTGTTTCATCTCAATGCACATGTATTATTTTTGGACGGGCAATGGAAAATACACTGATAATGATACATCTAGCTCCGGATTGCCAAAAAACCCCATACTTTATGAAGGACACAAGGTTGCATTTCGACAAAAATTAAAGAAGCTCCTCCGTTTCTAGTGAAATTACCAACACACATGCCAACACAGGTTTGTGCACAGTGACAGTCTTGCATAACTACTTCCCTTTGATAACAGTGGGCCGATTCCTTTGAACTGCTCAAACTACGCTGGGGCAAATGCTCAGAGTACTCCAGAACAGGTTGTCAGTAGAGTGGACAGAAAGTTTCCAAGTAGCAAGATGGCAGCTAAAGAGATAGTTTTCTTCCTAAACTTTTTGTTTGAGGACAAAACAACAGGAGAAATTTAGACGTCGGACTTTTTATGAAATTAAATGTTTATTATTATTCTGTATTGTCTTCTTTTACATGTACTGTTTCATGTTAGCTATTTTACATAACAGCGTGAGTAACGTTTTGTGGACAGCAAGTACCAACTATCATTACGTCTCAATTAAAAAGTGATTGTTTTTGACATATGAAAAGTACTTATTTTGCCGTCCAAAACAACTGGACCGCAGTAATGTGAAAAAGGCTAAAAATGCAGAAAATTTCTGGCTTGTCAGAGACGTTATGAAAAAAGATATAGGAAAATGAATTTTTCTACATTTTGAGTTGATGTAAAACAACAGAAAATAAAAGAAGACAATACAGAATCAATTTAAAACACTTATTTCAAAAGTTCAATTTTCTTTATTTCCTCCGTCACGAACCCTTGTGTGCCATATCATTGATAGACAAATGTTGGTCTTTCAGCCATATTGGATGACGTCACTTTCTTAGAGCACTCTCGCTGCATGCATGCACTGATGCAGCACCACCTCTTGACCAGGTGCAGACGGAGTCAGGGAGTATCTCTATAGCTACTCTAAATCACTGCGCAGATCGCTCCATTCGTTCGGAGCAGCTTGGAGTACTCAGAGTTGGTCAAAGGAATCCGCCAAGTGTTGTGCAAGAGGATAACAATATTTGAGGGGCTAAATGACATTGCTGTCCTTCCCACAGGCACCAGATTCCTACAAAGAAAATTAAAACTCAATCTTCAACACCCGTATCTCTTCTCTTTACTCTCTCTTTAAGGCACGACAGCTTCCATGTTTAAGCATCATCCCCCCTCTTTACCCCCTCAATATCGTAAGTTTCAAAAGGATTTCTTCATAAAACTGCATATCAGTATTTTCTACAGATATTTTTCTTCACGATCGTTACCTACTTATCATTGATTATTCGTGCATTTAGCCGCAATTAATCCAAATAACTGAAATTGAGTCGAAACCTACACTTCACGCTATTCTTAGCATGTGCAGTACCGTTTGTTTGAGTTGTTACCCTTGCTGCTAACGGTAAAGTGTAGGTTTCGACTCGATTTAAAACATGGAAGCTGTCGTGCCTTAGAGAAAGGTAAAGAGAAGAGAAACCGGCGTTTAAGAAAGGGTTTTAATTTTTCTTTCTAGGAATCAGGTGCCTGTGGTCCTTCCCACATGTTTGCTAGTATCCGAGCTATTCTACCTCGCCTAATTTGGGGTCATGTTGATCTCATTTCTTATTAAAAATTTAGAATTTTCAATGATCAGAAGTTTTTTTGTGCAAGCAGTACCCTTTAATTTGTACCTTAACACTGCAAATCAAAATGAAATTACAAAGCGTTGTTTTTCTTCTGACCGGATATGGATAAATGATTCGGGTGTCTGATCACTTCGCACACAAACTGTTTCGGACTAATAAAACCTCGCCCTGTGCTCTGTCGCCGAGATGAGGTTATTTATTGATTTTCCTTTTATGAGATAATTATTAAATTATTTCACGTCTTTATAGTCAATTTTTTTTTAACTTGAAGTGGGAAACAAGATTTCAAAGTCAGTCAGGGATTCCCCATTTAATACTGTGATTCCAGAGGTGCAGAATGGAAACAAACGGCTTTACAAAGCTCTGAAAAACTTCTGATCATGAACATCATAAACGAGTATCGTTATTTTCAATGATTAACGTCTAATCAATACTGAGGAATGAAAGAAATTGAATAGAAACTTTTGTTTGAAAAAAATATTAATAAAAAAAAATCTTTTATTTTCTATTTTCTTTCATCTTACAAGAAACACAGGAAAAACAAAAGACATCAAGCGGTACCAAACCCTTAAGAAGAAAACACAACAGGCTTGTAAGAAGGCATACAATGATTACGTAACAAACATAATATCACCAGACAGTACAGCGAATCCAAAAAGATTCTGGGGATTCATCAACAGTAAGAACAAGGACAGCTCAGGAGTTGCTCCACTTAAGTCTACAGATGGTATCATATGCTCTGAACCAGCGCAGAAAGCCAACATCCTAAATGAGCAGTTTTGCTCCGTTTTCAACAAAAATGAGCAGACAAATAATATCAAACCCATCGGAGATACCACTTATCCAGCTATGAACAACATCTGTATAACTCCTAAAGGGGTCATGAAGCTACTTCATGGTCTACAGGTACATAAGGCAACTGGACCAGATGGCATTTCTACCAGAGTACTGAAGGAGTTGGCAGAGGAACTAACACCTGTCTTCACCCTATTCTTTCAGGCATCAATCAACCAAGGGGCCATACCAAAAGAGTGGAAAGATGCAGACGTGGTACCAATTTACAAGAAGGGTCCCAAGAACAAACCTGAGAACTATAGGCCAGTATCCCTTACTTCGGTATCTTGTAAGATGCTTGAACACATCATCACTTCCAGCATCATGGCACATCTAGAGGAGCATAACATACTGACAGACGCACAACATGGCTTTCGAAAAAGACGTTCCTGCGAAACACAGTTAATAATTACAGTACAGGACATAGCCAAGACCTTGGATGACCGAGGCCAAACAGACATCATCCTCCTTGATTTTTCAAAAGCTTTTGATAAGGTGCCCCATGCAAGACTCCTTCACAAGCTATCCCATTATGGACTACGTAACAACATTCACCAGTGGATCACCAACTTTTTATCTGGTAGGGAACAACAAGTGGTATTAGAGGGATGTAAGTCCAGGAGGTCACCGGTACAGTCCGGGGTGCCCCAAGGGAGTGTCCTCGGACCCCTATTATTCTTTATATCAACGACCTTCCAGATTATGTCAACAATGGTTCTACTGTGTACGTCTCTTCGCTGATGACTGCGTATTATACAGAAGCATAACAACAGCCCGTGACGCAGAAAAGCTGCAACAAGACCTTGAAGCGCTCCAGAGGTGGGAAAAAGATTGGCTTATGACGTTCCACCCACAGAAATGCCAAGTAATCCACATAACCAACAAGAGGAGCCCACTGCGTGCACCTTATTCCATCCATGGTCACGTCCTGGAGGAAGTGGAAACAGCGAAGTACTTAGGCGTTATTATTGATAAGTCACTCAGATGGTCCACCCATATCAGTGCAGTGGCTAAGAAAGCAAACAACACCAGGGCATTCTTACAACGTAACATCTATCAGTGTCCAAGAACCACCAAGGCACTCTGCTATACCACCCTAGTAAGACCTCAGATGGAATATGCCAGCCTGATATGGGATCCTCACACCAAGACCAACATAAACCAACTGGAGATGGTACAGCGACGCGCAGCAAGGTTTGTCACTGGAGATTACCACCGTACAAGTAGTGTTTCCACCATGCTCCAACAACTCCAGTGGCCCACCCTCCAGGAGCGGAGGATAACCAGTAGGGCAGTCATGATGTTCCGCATTGTTAACAATTTAGTTGATGTCCCAATTACTTACTTGACTCCTACAGCGGTAACTGTGCGAGGACACAACCAACGTTTCCTGGTACCCTATGCTAGAAGAGAGGTTTACCAACACTCTTTCTTTCCTGGAGCCACCAGAATATGGAACAGTCTACCACATACCACCGTGGCCTGCAGCTCTTTGGACACCTTCAAGGTGCAGCTGCAGCAGTGCACTTCCAACTAAGCACCTCAGTCTCAGATGTTTTAATTGTATATATAGACTGTTTTTAACCTCACTGTAAATATGAGTTTGCAATCACCTAGTACGAGAATACACCAGATGGTGGTAGAGTACTTTAAAAGGAAGAAGAAGAAGAGGAAGGTTGACATCATATCTTTGTGTTGCATCAGTGCAAAAAAGAAAGAGTAGCCGTAGGGCTAGTGGAAACAGAATTTTAGAATTATATATTTATTTATTTTTTCAGAATGTTGTTCATTCCGGGGTTCGCAACCAATCCGATGGGAATTCTCACGATTTGGCCTTGCCTTCTCGACTTTGAGACTGAATAACTATTAGGTACGTACTTCTTTGATGTTTATTCTTTTGGCCTTGACTGGCAGATATGGGGGGGGGGGGGTCCAGCCTGTGATTCATAGAAAAAGTAACTGCTTACCGGTGCCTATGAAAATTATTATATTATTTCAAATTCATGTAGTGAATTTATCAATATCAGTTCCAAACAATATGTGATATGAAAGAATACATTATATATGTATACTTGAGTCCATCTTCTCGAGACAATTGATTGTACGTAATATCTTACTCCCGGAGTAAGATAAATTACGCACAAGATGACTTGAGTCATGCACAACCAAGGACTTAGTTTATAAGTCCATGGCATAACGTATCGTGTCCATGACAATCTTTTTCTTGCGCGGGTCCTTTAATTTCTAGTTTGTTAAAAAAAAGGCATTGTCCCAAGCAGAATCTCTGTTATTTAGCAACAGATACCATACTGTCTGTCATACAGATAACCATTTCTCACTCACTTACGTCGTGAGACAAAAGAAAAAACGTAGACGTAGCAGTTTGAGATTTCCTTGTCTCACACTCCACGTGACTCCTATTATGACGTCATAGAAAGTAACGTCACGCCATCGTTAAATTTGTGTAAGTTTTGGTATCGATTCTAGCTTTAGAAACATTAAAGTGATGATTAAATGAGGTGAGTGAGAAAAATAATCAATCACGATGTTACGACTGAGACAGGGGAATCTCATCCTCGTGCAAAAGATTTGCTACATCCAAGACTCGGCAAGCCTCGTCGTGGATTGCAAATCTTTTACACTCGGATGAGATTCCCCTGTCTCAGTCTCAACGTCGTGATAGATTAATTCTATTAGTGTCGACTCGTTGCCTATCTATGCGGCTAAATCTCTGTTTAAAAAAAATCTGTTTTATATTTACCGCTACGTCCCTGGTTTTTCAGACTTTTGTTTGTCAATTTTTTTTGTGGTTTATTTAGGAGGGGGGGGGGTGAGGGAGGGGTGCATAACTTTCATTCAAAAATCACCAAGATCGACTGACTTATAAACTGTTTATAAGTCCTTGAAATCACTTATTTCTGGAGATTATTTATTGAATCTATGTGGGATTAATTTTCTAAAAATGATTGCAGGAATGTATTTTCAACTGTAATCGGCATATCCATGCATTGCCTTTTAGAAGTAAGTGTGGTATAATATTTTCAAGCGCGGATCCAGAGGGGGGAGGGTCGAGGGGATCCCCTTTGGAATTTCGCAGCATAGTTAAAAAATATATATATAAATATACATATTTCAATATTTCATAAGATTAAGTCCCGATACCCCATTTGAAAAAGATAACATTAATTTTTATGGAAATCTTTCATTTTGACAATGTTTTGCCGTCAAGAATTTCAAAAATTTTCTCTGGCACAAAAAGAGGATTTTATTCCAAATCTGAAAAAAAATTCGCAGCTTCGCAAATTGAAAATTATATGAGCTCGATTCAGGTGTCCGTGAGTAAAAGTTAGAAAACATAGAAAAATGCAATTAAAAATTGAGAAAAAAGGTGTTTAATTTTTTCATAAATTTTGGGTTGTTTTATCTTTAAAACATATATACAAGACTCACAGCTCATAAGATTATGCATCTAGAATCAAAGGGCAGCTCGTAATTCACAAAACATGACCCCTAACCCTTAACTGCACGAGCCCATTATCTTAAAGATATGCCCAATATATTCGTTTAATGGAGTTTACAGTCTTATTTTGTAATTGATTTTCAACAAAATTTGATGTTTGAATAGTTACCAAGAAAAATAGAATCGTTACGGCAACAAAATACATTGCTTTCCATATTAATTAGAGGAATGAAAATGGCGGGAAGGGGGGATGCAGAACACCCCTCCCCCTTTTCTTTTAATTCCACCGGCGTAGTCTTTGTTGTGTGTTACACATGAATTATGATTGAAATTGACTAGATAATATCAAACATTTATAATTGAGTCGAAATGTTGATATACTTACACCACAAGCGTTCGTTCTGCACAAATTTTACACATACGTTCCAATGCGCTCTTATGATGTGACAGCTGTATAAGATTTTATGCAGTTTTCAACCAAATTTATTATAAGTGACATTTCTTTCTTATAAAAAAAATTGGACACTTTCACCCATCTAGTCTTGAAGTTTGATCATAACTCTTTATTTTAAGAAAATAAAAGTATACCTTGTGTTTATTAATCAAAAAATGAGTACACATAATGTACACAACCCTCTGTTTAGGTACATACGTCCATGATTACCTCTTAGGACCATCGTATCGAATTTGATATAAATAATGACTTCACATATGTATTATTTTCTGAAATGTCTTCGTCTATCCTCAAAGATTATACTGATATCAAATTCAAGTTTATAATGCTTGTCATTGTCAACATTTCATGGTAAACACGTGGTAGCTCTGACGTCAATTTTCGTGAGGTGAGAAATTTGATTGGCTTAGAAACAGCCATGTGAACTTTTAAAAGATGCTCACCTTTTCACATCTGAATAAAATTCACAATGTTATTATACGTCAATACCTACCTAAATTCTTTGTTAACGACCGCCCAGTCACATTTTCGTAATCTGACGATTGTTACACCTCCGCGTTTACAAAAAATTGTACTACATACAACAAGTATGAAAATACTTCCAAGGTAGTATTAGCGGTGAACATTGTGTTTCTGACGGGGGAGGGGAACGATGTTTATAAATTCATTGATTTCTATACAAAATAAGCACACTTTATACTCAAACATCTCTCTTTTAGAGCAATTTTAAGACAATTTGTCCATGCGCGGATCCAGAGGGGGGACCGGGGGTCTGGACCCCCCCCCCCTTGAGATTTCCGGAGTTGGGGTCCAGCTTTGGCCCATTTCTAATTGAAATGGGTCTAAAAATGCATGAAAGGGCTTTGAAACCTAAAATGTCGGCTCGCTTCGCTCGCCAATTACTAATACAAAACTATTTTTTCTGCAAAATTCCTTAATTATTTTCGATTGTTCATTCCAAGTAAGTTATATAATTGTCTTGGGCCTCAGGAACAAATATTTTCAACAGTCCCTTACCTCATAGGATGTAACCTCCTTCATCTTTTTCAAGGTTTTGTCATTTTAAGATGTCTGATTATTTGGGAAAATGACACATCTCTTATCTATTTGTTCTCATGAAATATAGACAAAATGTGAGTTAATAAAAAAAATATTGCGGCTAGCTCGATTTAAGGAGTAAAATATTCATTGTTATAAATAATCATCATGATCAGCAAGGGCGGATTTAGGGGGGTTTGGGGGGGTTCGGGAAAACCCCCCCGGTTTCCCAATTTTTTTTTTTTTTTTTTTTTTTTGTAACATTAGCACTCGGAAAAACCCTGCAAACTGAGTAATAAAAAATTGCGTAATGTCCACCAGAATTCACTATTTTGAAACAAAATTTACAAAAATTTTCTGATACATTCCATCCAATCTTATTAAAACGCGACTTGAACTTCCGTTCCTCTACGATACTCTCCACGTACAGTACGTAGAGAGTATCGTAGAGGAACGGAAGTTCAAGTCGCGTTTTAATAAGATTGCATTCCATCGTATATCGATTCTATACCGTATCAATTGGCGTATTTGTGGATTCGTACAGACAATCGCGAAGTTTTTGTAATGTACGTCGCAGAGGGGGTTTTCTGTTTATTTTATTCCCGAAAATTAACATTAACAAATACTATAATATGAACATGTTCAAATAATTTGCAAAACATGTACGTGTGTCAAACAATCAATGTAAATGGTACGGGAATCGAAACCTACACGTTTCTGTCCTCAAATACCCGGTTTCACACCGCTTGAGTATTTTTGTCATCTACGAATTTTGTTTTAGAGATTGCAAAATATCCATCTGTCTGGAAAGAAGCTAATGTTTCCCCTATTTACAAAAAAAGATGATCCCTCCCTGGTAAAAAACTACAGACCCATATCCCTATTGAACATTCTTGGAAAGGTTATGGAAAGATGTATCTTCAAACACATTTACAACTACATTGTTTCGAATAATCTCCTTACACCACTACAATCTGGGTTTCGACAAAAAGACTCGACAATATTTCAATTATTAGATATTACAAATCAATGTGGTAAAGCTTTAGATGACGGAAAGGAAATCAGAGTAATTTTTTGTGACATAAGTAAAGCATTTGACCGCGTTTGGCATCTTGGACTTATACATAAACTCTCTACATTCGGAATTTCTGGCTCTCTTCTTTCTTGGTTTTCAGACTATCTTCACTTTCGACGGCAACGAGTGGTCATAAATGGCACTTCATCTGACTGGTTAGAAATCACTGCTGGCGTTCCCCAGGGATCTATTCTTGGCCCCCTCCTTTTCCTCATATACATTAACGACATAGTGACGGACATACGATCAAACATTAGACTGTTGGCTGATGACACCAGTTTATACATTATAATTGAAAACCCTATAACTGCATCCGAAACTCTTAATTTTGATCTAGATACAATACATAAATGGTCATCAAATTGGCTTGTTGACTTTAATCCTCAAAAAAACTGTAAGTATGTTAATAAGCAAAAAGCAGACAAGTCTTAACCATCCCCTCTTTCCATGAATGGCACACAGATAACTGACACTGATAAACATAAACACTTAGGCCTCGTTATAAATTCTTCTCTAAATTGGGACGATCATATCGAAATGATCATTTCGAAAGCCTCCAAACGCCTTAGCATTTTACGCTCTTTAAAATTTAAATTAGATCGATTTTCTCTCCAAAAATTATACTTTTCCTTCATTAGACCAATATTCGAATATGCGGACATAATTTGGGACGGTACTACTTTACAATTAAAACAAAGATTAGAACAGATACATATTGAGGCAGCAAGAATCGTGACAGGCGCGACAAAACTGACAAACATTGGAAAATTACTTGATGACACAGGATGGGACACTTTATCTAAGCGACGATAAAAACATAAGATAATTACTTTCCATAAAATATTTCACAAAGAATCGCCTTCTTACCTCCATTCTATGATTCCATTAATGGGTAATCAGGTACATTCCTACAATACACGTGGACAAAATGACTTAAACAATATAAGATGTAGAACTCAACAGTATAATATTTCCTTCCTTCCATCAGTAATTCAGTTGTGGAACAAACTTCCTGAAGAAATTCGTATGAATCCTAATCCTCTTGTTTTAAAATCTTTCCTTAATAAAGACATGACAAAAACTCCAGTTTATTTCAATTGCGGATCCAGGAAAAATCAAATTTTACACACCCGTTTGCGCCTTGAATGCAGTTCACTGAATGCTCATTTATTCCATAGAAACCTAAGAGAAACACAATTTTGTTCATGCGGATTAGTCGAGACAACCAAACATTTCTTACTGCAGCAGATTTTCGTAATATATTAACTCACAGGAAGATCTCTCTCTCTCTCTCTCTCTCTCTCTCTCTCTCTCTCTCTCTCTCATCTCACCATTTTCTGCATTGTGTTGATAACAGAAATATCAGTATAATTCCTCATCTATCCATGTATTTAAATTTTCACTACATATATATATTTTTACGTCTAGTGTACCAATTATATCAATTTACATTAAGTTTGAATGCTTCAACCAACGATCTACTTCTTTGACATCCCATAGATACATGTACTTATTTTTCCATTTTTGTGTATTATATGTTTATTTGCCTTTTTGATTTCATTTTTTTCCATTTTCACTCACTTTTGATGAAATATTTCACTACTTTAGGTATTTCACATAATATTGCCGTAATGTCCTCTGCACAGAAATTAGGAAAGGGATTAATATAAGTATATTTTTTTTTACTTGTTTCCCAATCCATTGTATTTTGTCTGTAATAACTTATGTATGCATAATGAAATAAATACCAGTTTAAACTAATTTTGTTAAAACATATTTTGAAATAACCGAAAAAAAAAATAAAAAAAAAAAATGGGCAAATATTTAACATTGTATATAGCTCGAATATGCTCCGGGGGCATTCAATTTTTCAAAGCCAAAACTCAATGATACTCAACATTTTTTAATCGATATCGTACCAATATTCCAGGCTATGTACATATTACAGCAAGGACAAATCAACAAGCTAGGGGCGAAGCCAGGCGTGCATTTGTACGCAAAAACATCCACATCGATCGTCTCGAGAAAAAAAAAAGGAGAGCGCCTCCCCCAGTTGCCAAAAAGAAGGGGAAGGGTCTTTTGAAATAGTATTTAAAGCAAACTACTGTTCAGAAATAGATCAAAGACACTCCAGAAACCACCGATTTGAATGCATTTTTCGTAATTTTTTCGTGTTTCATTAGAACTCAATACAACCATGCGCAGATCCAGAGGGGGGACTGGGGTCTGGACCCCCCCCCCCCCCCCTTGAGATTTTCGGAGTTGGGGTCGAGCTTTGGCCGATTTCTAATTGAAATAGGTCTAAAATGCATGAACGGGCTTTGAAACCTAAAATTTCAGCTCGCTTCGCTCGCCATTTACAAATACAAAACTATTTTTTCTGCAAAATTCCTTAATCATTCAGTATCAATTGTTCATACTAAGTAATTTTACATAATTGTCTTGGGTCTCAGGAACTCGTATTTTCACAGTCCCTTACTTCATAGGATGTAACCTCCTTCATTTTTTTCAAGGTTTTGTCATTTTAAGATGTCAGATTCTTTGGAAAATGACACATCTCTTATCTATTTATTCTCATGAAATTCGCTCCGCTCGCCGATATAAGGAGTGAAATATTCAATGTTATAAATAATCATCTCGATCGAATCAAGACTAATAGAATCTATCACGTCGTTGAGACTGAGACAGGGGAATCTCATCCGAGTGCTAAAGATTTGCAATCAACGACGAGGCTTGCCGAGTCGTGGATGTAGCAAATCTTTTGCACGAGGATGAGATTCCCCTGTCTCAGTCGTAACGTCGTGATTGATTATTTTTCTCACTCACCTCATTTTATCATCACTTTAATGTTTTTTTTAAAGCTAGAATCAATACCAAAACCTAAACAAATCTAACGATGGCGTGACGTTACTTTCTATGACGTCATAATAGGAGTCACGTGGAGTGCGAGACAAGGAAATCTCAAACTGCTACGTCTACGTTTTTTCTTTTGTCTCACGACGTAAGTGAGTGAGAAAAATTAATATTTCATATCTAAAAAAATTTTTGGCTCGCTACGCTCGCCAATTCTTCATACAAATAAACGTGAAAGGAAAACTAACAAAATTGCCCCCCTCCCCATCATGTGCACCGATATATATGTACCTACATGATAGGTAGACTTCCTTAAATTTTGGACCCCCTCTGACCAAACGTTCTGTATCCGCGCGTGACAACGATCGCTAACAAAGTGCGAGCGGTCGATTGGAAAGACTTTATGTGGACGTACATATAAGTATTAAGGGAATAGCATGTTCACATCTCAAATTTTCTTCATCTTAGATACGGTTCATCGTCTGCTGACATCGAATCATATGCGTTATCCCATCTAAATTCAGCTCAAATACGCTCCAAAGGTCAGCAATTTGCTTCATTTTTTTTTCAAAATTTTCACGGGGGACCCCCTTCAAGAGAATGGGTAACATATTTCCATACTGTCCCCACTTGACCCTTCGGACCTCGCAAGTCATCCCCCCCCCAAAAAAGGTGTCTGTGCCCCCGGACAGCTGAAGTTCTTGGTCCAACCCTTCTTTATAGACGTCCACATCGAAAACACGCCCCTGCCAGCAGTAAAGGAGAAATTA
The DNA here is from genome assembly GCA_033119305.1 of Pinctada imbricata. Taxonomy (NCBI): domain Eukaryota; kingdom Metazoa; phylum Mollusca; class Bivalvia; order Pterioida; family Pteriidae; genus Pinctada; species Pinctada imbricata. Next base: position 27,684,927 of record VSWD01000004.1, read on the forward strand.
TTTTATTTAGAAATCTTTATTAACCACATAAATATAGTGGAAAAAATGGTCTGAATATTCAAGAAGGTAAGGAGAAAATGTGCTCCAGAATAAACCATTTTATTCCAATTTTTCAAAAATTTTCCGGGGGAGGCCCCCCCGGACCCCCACCTACAGGAGGGGGCAACCCCCTCCCGTACCCTCCCCCGCTCGGCACTTCGTGCCTCGAATCGACCCTTTGGGTCGATACAAACCCCCCCCCCCCGCTTGCCACTCTGGATCCGCCACTGTGATCGAATCAAGACAAATTAATATTTCACATCTGTAAAAAATTTCAGGCTCGCTACGCACGCCAATTCTTCATAAAAATAAACGTGAAAGGAAAGCTAACATTACCCCCATCAGAATTCCCCTCCCTCCCCATCATGTGCACCGATACATATGTACCTACATGCTAGGTAGCCTAACTTCCTAAAATTTTGGACCCCCTCTGACCAAAAATGCTGGATCCGCGCATTTTGTCTCTAGATTTTGAATAGCTAGGTTTTATCTTTCAAAATCCCATACCAACTTGATTGAAGGAATAGAGTACTTTGAAATTTCACTATTTTTTTGGCAGATTTTATCTTATTGTTACAGGTCCATAACTGTTCGGGCTCCTTTAAAAATCCATTGACTGATCCGGCTGATCATCACTGTGACATGCGTGGCGCTCCCATAGGCGGAAAGATCGTTTGGATACCGTATTACGACACGCGAACTACCTCAACCTACATCGAAACATACACTGGTCGAAATGACTTGATGCGAAGCGAAAGCACTTTTTGAAAATATTATTATATGTTTTAAAGTATCGTAAAAATGGCAGGAGAGGTAGTTGTGGACGCTCTGCCTTACTTTGATCAAGGTTATGACGAACCGGGTGTTCGTGAGGCGGTAAGACGTTACTGTATAGTTAAAAATTTGAGGATGGAGTTTCCTCTGATGTTTGAATTATGAATAAGTTCAATAACAAACAAACATCCTAAACACCCATATCCTCTTTTTTTTTTCATTTAAAGAATTATCGTCTGAGACAATTGTATAAGAAGGTTTACCTTGATACCTCCTGAAATCGTCACTATACTTTGTCAGTGATTGGGATAAGCATGCGCCGCGCCATACTGTCGGTCCATATAGACTAATCGAACCAATGCTCGGACACTACCAATGCTCGGACGCCTAGTGTATTTGGCTCTGTGGATTGACCGACAGTCACGATAATTCTTCATAAAAAATTGCTAGGATGTTTTAGCGATATCAAATACAAGATTCAAAACTGATACATTTTTATCAACAAATTTCTTACTTTTTTCGCTTCTGCTCGAAATTTCACGTGTTCTGAAGGCAATATTAACATCTTCTATTCAAACAATGAAATCAAAGAACTGGATGAATTATGTTTAATTGTATTTGAATATTCCATTAGATATTGAATGATTTTCAGTAAAAATTACTTTTGTTTTTCATTTGCTTGATTATTATGTGCAATAAAGCCAAGTGTCCGAGCATTGGTACGGATTTTGTCAAATATACATCTTTTTGGTACTCCACTTGAAGAGTCTTCTAAAGTTTGAGCGCTGATCCCAGTTTCTAAAAAGTTCGTTAAAAAGGTTTCTTTACTGCTTGACAATATTTTAAAATCAAATTATTGGCATTTTCTCTAACGTATTTTATTAAAATTGAGAAAAACATATCAAAATGTCCGAGCATTGGTGTGTTCACTCTAATCACCACAAATCACTGCAAATCACCAAAAATATCTACAAATCACCACAAATCAACTTCAATTGAACGTGCACTGCGATTATGCAGGAATTGGTGTTGAGTATAATTATTATTATTTTGCCGACTTACAGCCCCGACGTGAATCCTGTAGAACATGCCTTTAACTTTATTCGAACAAAGCTTCAATACGAATTTTCAGATATGACCAAGGAAAACCTTCCGTATGCAATATTGGAAGTAACAAAGAGCATTGATTTGGAATGCATTGTGGGATTTTTCTGATCAGTTGGATATACATGTATTCTGAACTGAACGTCAATCAATTTAAAAGAGCAAATATTACTTTGCATCACAAAGTTGAGTTCATTCACTTAGGGAGCAACTATTTTATTTTATGGGGGGGGGGGGCAGGAAGACTTTTGCCAGCCGGAAAATTTTTTTCGGCTATTTTAAGAGACGGAAATTTTTTTTTGCTGGCCCTTCGGGCCGGATTATTTTTTTTTGTAATTTTCCAATGTTGAAAATTACCCTAAAGTTTAAATAATTCAGTGTGATTTTTCGGCCATATTAAACATCAAACACACAATGAGTTCATCTCTTGCCAGCAGCTCACTTCATTTTAATTTCTTGAATGGCATATGGTGCCTATAATCTGTTTACTAAAATGATACTCAACGGACTCGGGCAATACATGTATGGTGCTAATGACTTTTGAATTTGATTTATTCACTCCAAATTGCGTAAAATTTGTTCCATTTTTTATACTTTGTTTATGATACACAAATAGTGTTTACTGGGCAGTGGAAAGGTTGGAAGAGAGGGGTGAGGGGCAATTTCATGATCCGGAAAAAAATTTTTGCCGACCCTTCGGGCCGGAGAATGTTTTTCCCTAAAATTTCGATCCGGAAATTTTTTTTTTGAAAGTCTTCCTATCCCCCCCCCATAAAAATCAAATGGTTGCTCCCTTATGGTTAAATTGTATGCTCCTGAAAAAATTGGGGTTGCATATTGTCGCTGTCGTGTCCGTCTGTCTGTCCGTCCGTCCATCCGTCCGAGCTCATATTTCCTTTATCTTACATAAACCTTTTCAAAATGATATTTCGCACATATATTCATTACGATTGACCAATTTGGGACAAAGGTCACTTAAGGTTAAAGGGTTAAAGTCACTTTCAGGGTAAAAAATGTTTTTTTCTCCATAATCATTCTTCAGGATCTGAAAGATAACTTGTCCGACTATCTAAAAAACCGAGCAGGTGTAACAGCTTCGGAAAGAAAATCCATTATGGATAAAATATTTGGTGATGAGGGAATAGTTTTGGCAAATGACACCTTCGATTTTGAAGAAAAAAGTATTGCGTTGAAAGATCTAGCAACTGAAAACAAAAAAATTCTAAATTACTTTTCTAAAACACTTTAAGCCAAATTTACTGAAGTATGTGTGCAAACCAGCAGGTCAAAAGTCCTGGACCAACAACAACAGTGAGTCCATGAATAACATTTTAAAATTGGAAATAGACTGGAAGCCACAAAACACACCATCATTAATTGAAACAAGAGCCCCAGGAGGGCACAACGCTCACCTGATACCCATGCATGCTCTAATTGACATACTGACATTGAATAAGACGTAAAATTGATAGTGCCAGTATCACGATTTGAGCCCACATTCTTTCTAAAAAGATTTTTGCCGGATGCAGACAAGATCTTTTTTTACAGCCAACAAGAAGAAATAGTCACATTTCAAAACATTATCTTTTTTTACTGATTTTAAAAGACGGATAATGTGATCCAAAGTCATATGCCCAGCTAGTGTATAGTTCAATTATTCAACATCAAAAAAATCATTTTGTAAAATTCCACATTAATGTGCAGCAGGTGATGAAGAAACAGACAAAAAGAATAAAACAATGAAATAAACTTAATACTCTGGTGTATGCTGCTTTTAGGGAAACAAATTAATAGGCCCATGATATTGTAAAGCTACATGTGCAACTAGCAGACATACGAAATCGTTATTTACTATTAACTATGTTTCGCCTTGTGATAGGAACAACAACACTTGTAGGGGATCATTAGTACTTTATACCTACCAAGTTTCATCAAAATCCCTTCAGCCATTCTTGAGAAGAAGTCGAAAATGTGAAAAGTTTACGACAGACACACGACACACGACGGACGGATCGCTATGACAATAGCTCACTAAAGCCTTTGGCTCAGGTGAGCTAATAAAGGAAAAAAATTTGTTGGGGTCCCGCCGGGTCTTGGAGCCACTCCCCATTGGTCCATTGGGCATGGAAAACATACATTATACCTATGTACAATCTTAAAAAATATTCCTTAAAAATCCAAAAGTGGATATCTTGACAACATTCTTTCACTTGAAGGGTACCATGCATGAGTACCTCATACCTACAAATTGTCATGACAATCTGAAGAGTGGTTATAGAAAAGAAGCAGAAAATGTATGAAAATCAACCCCCCCCCCCCCCTTCCTTTTTACATAAGAAAAAAAATTCATAAAAAATCAAAAAAATAAAATTTAAGCATAAAATACATATCAAAGCGTTAAGTAAGTTAGATATGATAAAAATGCAGTAAATGAGTGTGTAAAATCATACACTATTGAGTTATTTAAAGAAATAGTGCAAAAATTTGCATTTCTGACTAAGTCCGAAGAGACGTCAAAAAAGCGTCATAAATTTGACTTCGGAGTGGAACCAAAAATAACAACACTTCTTAAGACATCTCTGTAGATCATCCTGATGCTTTCGGTTTGTCGATACGTGCTTCCGTTCTGAAGAAGAAGTTTGTCAAAGGAGCCTTTGGCTCAGGTGAGCTAAAAATCACAAACGTTATAAAGCTACAGTTTTTGGATTTGAAAAGATCATTGAGTGGAACTGGCAACTACAGACTTTCTGGGGAGTACAAGAAATTCAAAATTGCAGAAACAGCATACCGATCAAAGTCAAAGGAGGAGAGGGACCGAATCTTCAAGAAGTTCTTAAATGCGGACCTAAGGAAGACAAGTCCAGAATATATCCACGCTTCAGACGGCAGGTTTAGTGTTGTGAATAAGGCCAAGTCAACAGCAAGGAAGCCCGGACAAAGAAAAAGACCCCGAAACAAAAAGACACACAAAAGACATTAGATCAAGCAATTTATAATAAATGTTTGAATGACCATGATGAACAGCTGTATATATATAGAATCTAGTATCTACATATACAATGTGTTGGTGCTTGCATTTTTGTGTATCAACAACCTGGATTTATGTTAAAATTGAAACAAAAATCACATATTAAGTATAATAAAAAGGTGATTTGTAGTTGATTTGTGGTGATTTGAAGTTGATTTGTGGTGATTTGTAGTTGATTTGTGGTGATTTGTGGTGATTTGCGGTGATTTGTGGTGATTATATGGACCCCCATACTGGTAATCACATTCAATTCTAAAATGGCACATTTAAATTTTACTTTGTGCGCCAATGTGGTGCATTAAATTTTCAAACAAATTGTGGAAATCTTCTGTTCTTTTATTCAACGTGGTGATGACTTCACCATATTCACTTATTTGAAGTTCTGCATGCAATTTAATTTGTTTACTTTTCGTATCAATTGATACACCAGACAGTAATTTGAAAATGTCATTTATTCAAAACACCATTGTATCCTATTGCAACAATCCCTAAAAAGGAGAGTTAAAAATGCTATGGCATCCAAATCTATTGATATTTTTCCCAATTGTTGAGAAAATGCCGCTATTTTTCCCAATTTCAAGGCCCCATCCCCAATCCCAAAAATGGGTGTGAGAGCCCTGCGTCATGATCATCCCATATTCTGTCATTTCAACATACAGAGTTACTTCCCATGTGGGATGGTGTCTGATTTAAAGTATCATGACTAAATGAAATTCCTAAGGAAATATTGTATGTACAAAATGTACTTGTAAGTGCATGTTCCCTTAATTTTACACTTGTTTCCATAAATCTTTATCTGCCTGGTAATAGCCTCCTTCAGCAGTTCCTTGGGGTTTTTAATTTTGGCAGGATTGCAAAGCAAAATCTGGTTTATGAAATGGCAAAGTCTGTTTGTTAGTGTGGCAGTATTTTGGTTAAACTTTTGCATTTATGTCCTTTTTTTCATAAAGCTGTTTGGAGCAGCAACTTGAAACTTCATCATAGTGATTGATCATGATAAGAATCAAACATAGCAAAAATTCTGACCGTGACCTTGAAGTAGAAAATTCAGAATTTGTGTTTCAGCCAGTAGGGAGAAAACTATGTGAGGATAATTTACAAAATTACTCAACACGATAAGACCTTTCATTTGAGGTATTTTAAATTTACTAAACTGAAGCAAATCTGTAATTTATGAGCATCTGAAATATTTTTTTGATTATCACAAATTGTATTTGAAGAATGGTCGAAAAAGAATGAACGTGGATTTCTGAGAAAAAAGTGTGACAAACATCCCTATTCCAATATCATAAAAATAATGTCCACGTAGTTTACGCCTAATAATATATAGTATTAGACAGTCCTTTAGAAGATCGAAGGTTAGCAGGCAATTAAATATGACTGAGGAGTTTTTACCGAACTAAAACTGGTTTCAACATCTTAAGATATCACGTTCACGCTCGTAGTCTCTCCTCAGCGATTATTTAGTTATTTACATTGATTTACTATGTCTTTATTTTTAGCTCACCTCGATGAAGTTGAGTGAGCTTATGCTATACCCCCGCACGTCCGCGTCCACGTCCGCGTCCGTGTCCGCGTCCGGTTAAGAAGTTTGGGGTAGCTCAGTATTTGGCAAAGTACTGATGCTACAGTTACCAAACTTGCACAAGTGATTCATCTTTGGATGCTGAGGTGAACCCATGCATCGGATGCTGCATCTGACCTACATTTTAAGCTTGAGTGACTTGGTTAAGAAGTTTGGGGTAGCTCAGTATCTGACAAAGTACTGATGCTACATTAACCAAACTTGCACAAGTGATTCATCTTTGGATGCTGAGGTGAGCCCATGCATCAGATGCAGCATCTGACCTACATTTTCCGCTTGAGTGACTTGGTTAAGAAGTTTGGGGTAGCTCAGTATCTGACCAAGTAGTAATGCTACAGTAACCAAACTTGCACGTGATTCATCTTTGGATGCCGAGATGGATCCATGCATCGGATGCTGCATCTGACCTACTTTTTCCACTTGAGTGATTTTGCTTTTAAAAGCCATTATTGAGCAAAGTATAAGTGCTACATGTACCAAACTTGCTTATTGGATGTATCATTGATCAAACTTTCATGTAATAACCTTGACCTATTTTTTCCGCTTGAGTAATTTTGCCTTTAAAAGCCAATATTGAGCAAAGTATAAGTGCTACATGTACCAAACTTGCATATATGATTTATTTTTGAATCAAACTTTCATAAAATGGCCTTGACCTACTTTTTCTGCTTGAGTGATTTTAATAGCCAATATTGAGCAAAGTATAAGTGCTACATGTACCAAACTTACATATTGGATGTATCTTTGATCATTCTTTCATAAAATGACCTTGACCTACTTTTTCCGCTTGAGTAATTTTGCCTTTAAAAGCTAATATTGAGCAAAGTATAAGTGCTTCATGTACCAAACTTGCATATTGGATGTATCTTTGATCAAACTTTCATAAAATGAAATTGACCTACTTTTTCCGCTTGAATGATTTTGCCTTTAAAAGCCAAATACATGTATTTAGAAATATGTTTGAATTGAATTTTGCTGCCACGAGGTGAGCTTCGTAATCTGTGATTACCTATGTTTTTACTTAATACATCTCGGTACCCCCCCCCCTCCTTAAGCATGATCCCACACAGTATATTGAGTTTAAAATTTATACATCAGTACAGAATTTGTTCATTTAAATTATGGTCACAAAACCAAATTTTCAGTCGCAAATGCAACCAATTTAGTCGCAACTTGGAGCACTGTGGCACATTTAATATGAAAATGTCCCATAAATTCTTTAGTCCTTCCTAATCACTGCTTTTCAAAAACATTAACCTTGGCCATATCTTTTGAACCTTAAGGGGTAGGGATTTAATATTTCACGTACAAATTCCTTGTGATAAGATCTTTCATTTGAGACTTTGACTTTTGACCTAGTGGCCTTGACCTTTAAGTTTGACCCACTTTCCAAAAAACATTAACTTTAGCTATACAAATATATTTTTTGAACCACAATGGGTACATCTTCCATATTTCACTTGTAGATTCCTAAGGACAAGACCTTTTAATGAAACCTTGACTTTTGACCTACATGTACATGTACTCATGACCTTGAACTTTGGTCAGAAACCTTAAACTAGACTGTATCTCTTGAACAGTAAATGATGTTGGTTTTCATATTTCATCTGAAGATTCATTTTGACAAGACCTTTCATTTGAGAAAGTGGCCTTGACCTTGAACTTTGACCTACATTTCAAAGAAATTTGCTATATCTTTAAATTTGCTATATCTCTTGAAATTTATGGGATACATTTGCTATATCTTTAAATTTTAATCTTTAAATTACATTTGCTATATCTTAAAATTTGCTATAAAATTTGCTATAACATTTGCTATATCTTAAAATTTGCTATATCTTTAAATTTTAATCTTTAAATTACATTTGCTATATCTTAAAATTTGCTATATCTTAAAATTTGCTATATCTCTTGAAATTTAAGGGATACATGTAAGGTTTTCATATTTCACTCAAAGATCCCTTTTGACTTTACCTTTGATAAATAAAGCAGACATCAACTAAAACTGCAGCTTTGCAATCCAGCCATACCATCTCTAGCAGTTTGGGGTTTATTAAATGTATACCTATAATTATTATTTTTGTAGGCCTTAGCTCTAGTAGAAGAGGAGACAAGGAGATACAGACCTACTAAGAATTATTTGGAGTACCTTCCCCCACCTAACTATAATGCCTTTGAGGTAACGTTAATTAGGATATGACGGCGCTATGGTCTGGTGGTTAGGGCGTTGGGCCAGTGACTGAAAGGTTGCTGGTTCGAGCCTCACTATGACCACAGGTCAGCCGATATATTCTCTTATATGTTCTGTATTATATACTTTAAAAAATGTCCTCATCTATGGATTGTTTGCATGTCTGTTGGTTTGTTTTTTTTTTTGAAAAAAAAAAATATATATTAAAATTTACACAAAAAAATTATTTAAATTAAAATTTACAAAAAAAATTTTACAATTAAAATTTAAAATTTATAAATTTAAAATTTTATCAAAATTAGAATTTATAAAGTTTTTTTTTAATTAAAATTATATTTTACAAAAATCTATTAAAATTTAACAAAATTAGGATACAGTAACTCAAGAGAAAAAAGAAAGCTTTACTGTGTGATCTTTAGGATTCAGATTGTTTCATATAAAGAATATTATCAAAACATTATAAAAGAGTGAAATTTTAGTTCCCTTAATGTTAAATAATGTTTACATGTACATGTAGAATAAACGTAAAGAATTTGGAGGCCTTAAAAAAACTGGCTTTCTTATTTTCCACGCCTTGAAATGCCACGAAAACTTTGAGAGACCTTAGAAGTCTCAAGATTTTTATACATGTATTTTATTGGCCGGATTGCAAAGTAATTCCGGTCTATAGATTGACGATGTCCGTCCGTCTGTCCGTCCGTCCGTCTGCCGTCAACATTTTGGTTAAAGTTTCTGGTTGAGGCAAAATCTAAGGAACTATATGCAGTAGAAACTTTATATTATACATGAAGGTTGCCCATGACAAGACCTTTCAATTTATGCTGTAACGTTTGACCTAGTGACCTTGACCTTGGACTTTGACCTAGTTAAAGATTTTGGTTAAAGTTCCTGGTTTAAGCAAAATCTAAGGAACTGTATGCAGTAGAAACCTTATATTATACATATAAGTTTCCCATGACAAGACCTTTCAATTTATGCCATAACGTTTGACCTAGTGACCTTGACCTTGGACTTTGACCTAGTTAAAGATTTTGGTTAAAGTTCCTGGTTTAAGCAAAATCTAAGGAACTGTATGCAGTAGAAACCTTATATTATACATATAGGTTTCCCATGACAAGACCTTTCAATTTATGCCGCAACATTGGACCTAGTGACCTTGACCTTGGACTTTGACCTAGTTAAAGATTTTGGTTAAAGTTTCTGGTTTAAGCAAAATCTAAGGAACTGTATGCAGTAGAAACCTTATATTATACATATAGGTTTCCCATGACAAGACCTTTCAATTTATGCCATAACGTTTGACCTAGTGACCTTGACCTTGGACTTTGACCTAGTTAAAGATTTTGGTTAAAGTTCCTGGTTTAAGTAAAATCTAAGGAACTGTATGCAGTAGAAACCTTATATTATACATATAGGTTTCCCATGACAAGACCTTTCAATTTATGCCGCAACATTGGACCTAGTGACCTTGACCTTGGACTTTGACCTAGTTTAAGATTTTGGTTAAAGTATCTGGTTTAAGCAAAATCTAAGGAAGTGTATGCAGTAGAAACCTTTTATTATACATTTAGGTTGCCCATGACGAGACCTTTCAATTTATGCCGTAACATTGGACCTAGTGACCTTGACCTTGGACTTTGACCTAGTTAAAGACTTTGGTTAAAGTTCCTGGTTTAAGCAAAATTTAAGGAACTGTATACAGTAGAAACTTTATATTATACATGTAGTTTGCCTCTGACAAGACCTCTCAATATATGCTGTAATATTTGACTTAGTGACCTTGACCCAGTTGGTGACAAAAACTTACTTTGCAATCCGGCCATACCGTCTTTAGCGGTGTTTTATTTTCTTTGTGCTGCTTTCATCAATAAAGTTAACCTTTACCTTTTTTTTTTCTTCTGTCTGTCACAGACTTTTCCAAGTTTTGAATTTGAGCAATTTGCACCTTTTTTTTCTTCTGTCTGTCACAGACTTTTCCAAGTTTTGAATTTGAGCAATTTGCACCTTTTTTTTCTTCTGTCTGTCACAGACTTTTCCAAGTTTTGAATTTGAGCAATTTGCACCTTTTTTTTCTTCTGTCTGTCACAGACTTTTCCAAGTTTTGAATTTGAGCAATTTGCACCTTTTTTTTCTTCTGTCTGTCACAGACTTTTCCAAGTTTTGAATTTGAGCAATTTGCACCTTTTTTTTCTTCTGTCTGTCACAGACTTTTCCAAGTTTTGAATTTGAGCAATTTGCACCTTTTTTTTCTTCTGTCTGTCACAGACTTTTCCAAGTTTTGAATTTGAGCAATTTGCACTAGGTTAAATGTTAAGTAATACAGTATTTTCAAGACTTTCATTGTTATCAAGACCTTTCTACACATACAAATATTCTCTACACTGTGATCTTAAATTTAGATAAGTGGTCTTTTTCTTGAACAGACTGAGATTATGAAGACTGAGTTTGAACGTATGCAGGCTCGACTTCCCATGGACATGATGAGTATGAAAAGGTACGATATGATATCAGTATGATAATTACTTGTACCGGTAGTTACACAGCCATTTGTGCCTCATATGAAGTTTCTGACACGAATTGCATGTTAAGTCAATTTTGCATGAAGGTCACAAAGAAAAATTCATGTAAAATTCATGTGAAGTAGATTCATGTGAAATTCATGTGAATTTTTTTTTCACATAAATTTTATGTAAAATTTATATGAATTTCACATGAACTTTCATATGAAATTTACATGATGCTCATTTCATGCGAGGCACAATTGGCTGTGTACCAGAGTTCTTGAAATCTTCCAATAAATTGTGCGACATTTTGGAAAATTTTATAGGTCCAAATAATAGATATTATAGTGTGAGTTTTTATCAGAGCAGACAATTTTATTATCGACAAATCTGATAGAGTCGATACATTTCATGAACTCTGAATTGCTATGTCTTCTCTTACTTTTGGGAGATGTGGGTCATGGCCCATGTGTGGGGAAAATAAGCGTGGAACAACCCAAAAGAGGAATATTTGAATTAATCAAAACTTTGCAAAAACTCTATTAGATAGCATTGGGGTGGCTGTAAGTAGAAACAATAGAACAACAATACTTTACTATTCTGATTCATATTTATTGAATTTTACACAGATTTTAAACAATTGTACACAGATTTTAAACAATTTTATACAGATTTTAAACAATTTTACACAGATTTTAAACAATTTTACACAGATTTTAAACAAATTTACGCAGATTTTAAACAATTTTACACAGATTTCAGTATAAGCTTTATGTTTTCATTCTGTGAAATTAACTTTGTTCAAATATAAGAAATCTTAAATCCTATTTCAGGTATGAGTTACCCCAGCCATCTGCTGGTAAAATGACTGACGTCTCGGCGTGGAATGAAGCTGTAGAAAATTCACAAGCTCAGTTAGAGCACCAAGCTTTAAGGTAGACTAAAACTTCTGATTGTGGTGGTACTGAATGTATCTCAATGTGGAATTTTAAAAATTTGACTCAAGAAATAGATGCTCAATTTATTACCAAGTAAAAATGCATCTATACAGATTGTGCTTGCACGATGCATGTATATTTAGAGGGTGGGGGCAGACAGGGGAGTAGCTCTCCCCCCCTCCCTTTCACCCTGTTCCCCTCCCCCTCTTAGAGGGAAATTGACTATTTGGATTTACATGCACACTGAAATGTTTAGAAGTAACAGTTTTGAGGAAACATTACACACTGTAGGCTGAAATAAAATATTTTTTTTTGCCTTATTTTGTAGAATATTAAACTTGGAAACAATGTCAGATTTTGGGTCTAATTCCTGGAAGGAATACAACAATATCTAGGTCAAGATGATGGATAGTGCACAGAAACAACTACAAGATCTCAGGTTTGTCATACATTTATACATTTACATGCACAGGGTTCTCTACGCTTTCAACTGTAGGAGGAAAAAAAGAGAAAGTAGGGGTTGGTTGAATCTACAAGCACCAAATGCACTAGTCTGCTTGGAGGGTTCAAGGCATCCCCTTCTAGGAATTTTTTTTGAAAGGACTAATTATACGGTTTATATAGAAAAGTGGCCCCCTTTTTGAGCAAAACCTTAAATTTACATAAATAAATGAATTTGTGCCAATATTTACTCTACAATGTTGGCTACTTTTGAAATGATACATATCCTTTAATTTCCTTTCTCAATTTCTTAGAATTAGAGCATCAAAAATGGTATATTTCGCCAAATTTCTGGAAAAACGTCATTTTGGGGCTTATTTTCGACAAACTTCCTATTAGCTAGTATCGAGCGGGCTTCTGAACAACTTTTATTTTTTGATATGTTGTTACATTTGCACGTCTTTAAGTGCATTTAAAAGGAATAAGTTGTTCAAGAACCCGCTCGATGTTATCTCAATAAAAATAATCAGGAATTCTTCTAATTTTAGTGAAAAATAGACAAAATCACCGGTTTTCACGATATTTAGGCTACATTTATAATGTCTTAGAAAGCGAGAGGTAGTGTTTATTACTAGATTTCTTAAAATATAGATATTAAACTCTCTAAAAGTTCCAACAAAATTTGATTATGGAGAAGTTGATTTTAGGGGGCCACTTTACTATATAAACCATATATACTCCTTTGAAGCCATGGAAAATAAGAATGTTTGACATGTATTTTGTTAAGAAATTTGGGATGATTCATTTTTACAGTATGCACAAAGTAGGTGTCGTTTAATTTTTAAAAAAGAGGGGGGGATTGACAGAACACTGCATAGAATTCTTGTTAAGAGACTAAATTGAATTAATTTTACCATTTTAGGAAGAAAATTCAGGAAATTAACTGGAACAGAAAGAATGAGCAGACGCAGGCTGGTGGTAAACTGAGGGACCTTGAGGAAAGGTATGTGTATTACCCTGACAAACTGTAATGTTTACATTACATTTGACACAGTATCAGTAAAAAGCTATCGGCTAAAAAAAAAAGTTTATAAAACCCCAAACAAACTTATACATGTAATCCCAACCAACTGAGCGTACTTTTTTTTCAGGAATCTGATTTTCTTGATCAGGTTTCTATGATTAGTATTATTTGACTGTTTGCATTTGGAAAATTTTTAAATCGTTTGAAAATTCTTATATATTTCGTATCTCTGTTTTAGATGGGTAGGTCTAGTTAGTAAAAACTACGAAATAGAGAGAGCCTGTGTGGAATTGGAGAAGGAAGTTATGACGTTAGAGAATAAGAAAACAAAACAGGTATGTTGTTGTAAATTTGAGTAATGATTTCTAATTCATGGTCCAACAATTGATGTTTCATCATCTGATAAAATAGACTAGAATAAAGTGTCTTATTTCTCTCAAATACAGAGTTTCTGAGAAGTACCGATTTAATCTGATTCAGCAATAAAAATTTGGTCCGATAAAAGCTCACAACATAACTATTATTTGGACCGATAAAAATCTCAGAATGTCTGAGATTCCATGGAAGTTTTCAAGAACTCTGCAAATAGCAAAGGACTAGATGTGCTAACCCCTCATATCGGCCCTAAAATTTCGACAAAAAATGCTTTTGATAAACAAATTATTTATTATAATTTTTTGCAATGCTGAACGTCTGAGAAAATACTACGTCATAATTTTGAGCCCTCGTAACGTCACGCACATGATTTATGACGTCATCTTCTCACGTCATTTGCCCTGAATGACGCAAAACAAGAGAAAAGCATCGTATTTTACATACAAATCTTCAAAATTCATCAGTCTATGCTCCAGGCCTTGCCCATGAAATGTTTGATGCAAATTGAAAGGCAGATCAAAAACCCATTGATTGGTGCAAAAATTATCATCGGCAAGGCCTGGATGAACACTTAATTTCATAAATTTGTGTCAAAATTTCGCTCATTTATTGATATTTTCAATAACTTTAACGTTTTCAGGTGTCCTGAGTGACGTATTATTCAGTATTGGACTGAAATCAAAACATGCTTTCCTATTTTGGATTCACCATACATTTGACATTTTATTAACTAGAATATTATGGATATACGAACAACTTTGAAAATAGGGTCAAAATGGCAGGTTACTGCACCTACTCCTTTTGTGAAATATCATAATTTTTATCATTTAACTTAAAAATTTTCAGTGATTTTGAAATGTATGACCCTATAATTTCAGGGTAAGCGGTGACAATAAATACTCGTAGCATCGAAGTCAACATTTTCGCGTCAAGGATCCACTATGTATGAAAATGCATTAATGACTTGGTTAGAATCTAGCCTGGAGAGTTATTGTGAAGCAATGGAAACACCTCAGACTTATGAGGATGTGTATACCAATTTGATATAAAATCACACATTCTGGAATGATGGAAATTTTCACGATACACATTTTGTCATTTCATTTGTCATCATTACATTTTATCCATTTTGTATGTTATTTACATGTGTGTACTGAGATGAAGATTATAAAAAGTGTGTTTTTCATTTATTTCATGTATGTATCAACTGAAATCATTCACTTACTTGCAGGGATCTTTCATCATTTTATTCATAGGAGAAAAACTTAACAAAACATGTGTGAAGTTATTTCAGCTCTTTGTACCTTTCATGTTTTGTCACCTTTTATTGATGTAAAAGACAATGGTAAAATTTTAATACATGTACTGATTATAATTCTGATAGGCCCTACATACATGTACTTGTTGTGATTAAAATGCAAAAAAAAAAAGGTCATTATTTTTTGATTATGTCATAAATTTTTGCAACACACATACATGTATGTAAACCAGTTTTCCTTCTTTCTTGTAGTGATGTAAAAGACCATGGTGATTATAATTGTAATAATGATAATATTATGATTAAGAAATGTAAAAAGAATAAAATAAATTTTGATTAATTTTTTTTTTGTCATTATGTAAACCTCCTATGTACTCTTCTGTTCACGAAGTCCAAGATTCTCGTCTTGTTACTCAATCCTCATATTATCAATATTGTAATGTATTCAACAAACTGAAAGTTAATGACTTAATACTGTTTAAACCAAGTCCAGACCATCCCGCTTTGGTTATTTCTATTATTGTTGAAGGAATTTTCCTTGTAATGATCATTGTCTCTGAGGGTTAATCTACGTTAGTATCTGGAAAATTTCATCAAGTCACCCATCTTCTTTTCATGAAGCCTATTTAGTGACATTGTGACCTTTCCAAGTTTCATGCTGAAAATGATTGGCTCGCTTCTTGAAAGTAGAAGACCGATTAAATTACATACCTCGTACATTTACCTTGGAAGAAAACAATCGGCTGGTGTATGAGCACAATCTTGATCATCACCATTCTTAACATTTGATATGGAATTTGCGATGCCTGAAAATTCACCATGATTTGCTACACTAATGTCAATGGTTGGATTGCAAAGCAATTCCAGTCTATGAATTGACAATGTCTGTCTGTCAGTATATCTGTTGTCAACATTTTGGTTAAAATTTCTAGTTGAAGCAAAATCTAAAGTTCTATGTGCAGTTAAAATGAAATATTATACATGTAGTTTAGCCATGACAAGACCTTTTAAATTATGTCCTAGCATTTAATCTTGTGACCTTGACCTTGGAATTTGACCTAGTTAAAGATTTTGGTTAAAGTTTCTGGAAGAAAAATCTAAAGAACTGTATGAAGTTGAAACATTACTTCTATGCAAGTAGAACTTTTTCAATTTATTTCACGATATTTGACCTTGGACTCTGACCTTACAGTTTTTGGCCGGATTGCAAAGCAATTCCAGTCTATGGATTGATGATGTCCGTCCATCTGCTGTCAACATTTTGGTTAAAGTTTCTGGTTTAAGCAAAATCTAAGGAACTGTAAGCAATAGAATCATAATATCATACATGTAGGTTGCCCATGACAAGACCTTTCAATTTATGCCGTAACATTTGACCCAATGACCTTGATCTTGGAATATGAACTAGTTAAAGATTTTTATTAAAGTTTCTGGTTTAAGCAAAATCTAAGGAACTGTATGAAGTAGAATCATAATGTTGTACGTGTAGGTTGCCCATCACAAGACCTTTCAATAAATGTCATAATATTTGACCTAATGACCTTTGACCTACTTAAAAGTATTCACTTTAGCTATATCTCTGTATCTTTTAGAGATAGGGCTTTGATATTTCACATGTAGATTCCTTTTGATATGGGCTTTCACTTGATACTATGACCTTTAACCTAGTGACCCTGATCTAGTAACCTTCAACAATTTATGTTATTTCTTGTCTCTTTTACACACAAATCAACAACATAAGTTTAGTCATGAAATATACATGGCACACTTCCCTCAAATATAAATTTGAGTAATATAGGTCCAAACATATGGGCATTCTTCAACTTACTTACTTTGCAATCCAGTGATACTGTCTTTAGCGGTGTTTTATTGATTAAAGTTTCTGGTTGAAGTGTAAATATCTGTGCACAGTAGAAACATAATATTATACATGTAGGTTGTCCATGACAAGACCTTTCAACTTATGCATTAACATATGACAAAGTGACCTTGGACTTTGACCTTGTTACAGGTTTTGATTTAAGTTTCTGGTTAAAGAATAATGTAAATATCTATTATATTAAGTAGAAATTTGATATTATACAGGTAAGTTGCCCATGACAAGACCTTTTCATTCATGTCAAAACATTTGATCTAGTGACCTTGACCTTCTTTTTAAAGAACAAAAGCTTTGGGTTATTTCTCTTCAATTAAGGAATATCAGGCTGTGTTATTGTTTGTCTAGGTTCTTTGTGACATAAACTTTGATTTGATAAAATGACCTTTGACCTTGAGCATAGACTTTGGCCTTCTTAAAATAAAAGAAAAATTACTTTGGCTATTTCTCTATATCCATAAGAGATAGATCTTTGACATTTCACATGTACATACCTTGTGATGAGCTTTCATTTGATACCAAGACCTTTAACCTAATGACCTTGACTTAGTGACCTTTGATAATTTGTTCCTTTCCCATCTTCATTATACTCAAATGAACACCAATATAAGTTTAGTCATAAAATATATAGCCTTAGGGCACATTGTACCTCAGTTATAAATTAAACAAAATGTTTTTCATAAAAAAACAGATGTCTCCCCCCTCCCTCTAAGTTACTTTGACCTTAGGCCAAAATGCAAAATGATGTCCTTTGAGTCATGGGCAACATCATACTAAAAACATGAAAGTGATTCATTACATTGTTTGAGGTAAAGCCCAAACATGATTGGCATATACAATTTCATTATAAGCATAATTAAAGAAATTGACTTTGGTCACATGACCTTGGATATAGGTGATCTGAAACCTACACTCACTGACGAGGGTTAAGTACCCGAAACATGCATGTCTGGTCCATGCTGCAAACTTATCTGCTTTTAAATGATGCTATTGAATTTGAAGACGTTTAACATTGTATGGATCATGAGCAACAAAAAACTGAATTAGTGATTGGATACACGGTTCAAAATATAAAGCCTAAACATTATTAGCATAGACAATTTCAGCCTGGACATGCTTAGCATGTACAATTTCATTACCAAAGTAAGAAGCTACCTTAACCATGTGACCTTGGGACAATGTGATAAGAAACATTTAGTCCTTAGAAACAACATACTAAATAGGGCTGGGACGATACTCCGATTCATCGGTGCATCGCGATATTTTTTTTTTTTCGCGATCCAAGTATCGATACACCCCGACGATACCTAAGTTAAGATTTACAAAGAAATTGTGCTTAAACTTTCCGTATTTTCAAGTACTCAAGTTTAAATCCAACTTTCTTCAGTTTACATATAGATAAATACTTGCCATTGTCCCGCATTTTCGACCGAA